>CM040183.1:2412500-2532500 GCA_022606455.1 Callitettix versicolor | reverse complement strand
TTAAGCGAGAAAAACACAGTTGGGTAACGCGACTTATTATTATTAATGTGACTGGTATTATGGAAGTGGGTAATGTTTTAATAAAGCACAGGCTTATAGATAATTCACAGATCTCGAGATTACGTAATCCCGTTATTTAAAAAAATCAAAATTGTGGATTTGAGGAAGCAGTTTTTGCGTAATTTCTGGTTTTGCCGCCCAAAATAAATGATCTAAATTTGAGCGCAGCGAACGTGCCAGCAAACTGACCCGACACGTACGAGTACACTGCATTACCTGTTAATGACACTTACCACTACAAGTCGTGCCAACTTCATTAAATTTTATAAAAAATTGTGTATAAAGTTCAAAAACGAATGGCGGTAATGGAAAAAAGTATATGTTTGCCCATGTCATGAGAAACGTTTTCATGCAAAAATCATTTACTGCACCTTTTTGTTGAAAAATATCAACAATCTAATTTTATAAACCGGCCTCGCGTTTGTGACCAAGTTAAGCTCAAATTTAGTCCTCAAAAAACATATGGGACGGAGTATACCTGTCAAAAAACGTTTGGGACGAAGTACACCTGTCGAAAAACGTTTGGGACGAAGTACACCTGCCGAAAAAACGTTTGGGACGAAGTAAACATGTTAAAAAACGTTTGGGACGAAGTACACCTGCCCAAAAAAACATTTGGGACGAAGTACACCTGCCGAAAAAACGTTTGGGACGAAGTAAACATGTTAAAAAACGTTTGGGACGAAGTACACCTGCCCAAAAAAAATTTGGGACGAAGTACACCTGCCGAAAAAACGTTTGGGACGAAGTACACCTGCCCAAAAAAACATTTGGGACGAAGTACACCTGCCGAAAAAACGTTTGGGACGAAGTAAACATGTTAAAAAACGTTTGGGACGAAGTACACCTGCCCAAAAAAATTTGGGACGAAGTACACCTGCCGAAAAAACGTTTGGGACGAAGTACACCTGCCGAAAAACGTTTGGGACGAAGTACACCTGCCGAAAAAACGTTTGGGACGAAGTAAACATGTTAAAAAACGTTTGGGACGAAGTACACCTGCCCAAAAAAATATGGGACGAAGTACACCTGCCGAAAAACGTTTTGGGACGAAGTACACCTGCCGAAAAACGTTTGGGACGAAGTACACCTGCCGAAAAAACGTTTGGGACGAAGTAAACATGTTAAAAAACGTTTGGGACGAAGTACACCTGCCCAAAAAAACATTTGGGACGAAGTACACCTGCCGAAAAAACGTTTGGGACGAAGTACACCTGCCCAAAAAAACATTTGGGACGAAGTACACCTGCCGAAAAACGTTTGGGACGAAGTACACCTGCCGAAAAAACGTTTGGGACGAAGTAAACATGTTAAAAAACGTTTGGGACGAAGTACACCTGCCCAAAAAACATTTGGGACGAAGTACACCTGCCGAAAAAACGTTTGGGACGAAGTACACCTGCCGAAAAACGTTTGGGACGAAGTACACCTGCCGAAAAGCATATGGGACGGAGTACACTCGTCGAAAAACGTTTGGGACAGAATATACTTGTCAAAAAACTTATGGGATTCCCATAAGTTATAGGACTTTCAGTTATCATAAGTTATCCGTCGACTTTCTAAAACTTATGGGTTTAGATTCGAATCATGTTTACAATGCGGACGAAAGCTTCCAATTATTTTGGCGGACGCTTCCACAAAAAACTTCCGTTCACGTGTAGGCCTACTGCATACTACAACGCTTGGAGAAGTTTTAATATTTTTCAGTTTATTTTGATCTTGTTTGTATGATAATCTCATTTATTAAAATAAATGTGTTTGTATTTTATTGTAAGTACTTTTCTCAATTTACACATTAATTTAGTCATTTTTCCTTTCCAATAATCCGTCGTTTTCGGTAACCCGGCCAGAGGGATATCCGATATACATCGGGTTACCGCGAGTCTGCGGTGCTTTACTTAAGCCTCTCGTATTTAACGGAACGTAAGAAAATTTATAAAAAACTTTTTGCGCCATGTTTCAAATTAAACGAAAAGTAAATTTTCGTTGACACTTTTGTGTCTGTAATTTGGCTAGTATTTCATATTCTAAAAAAAAATCAATAATGGAAATTAGGAAAAATCTAAGAACATAGTATGTTTAACAGCAATATGAAGTTTATCTATACTGGGATCATCAGACCTGTGGTGTGGTGGACTCAGGTCGAGCAGAGGGGGGGCCAGAGAGTCTCTGATTAAGTTGCAGAGGTTGGCCTGCCTGTGTATCACTGGCTGTATGGACACTGCGCCAACGGCAGCCATGGAGATCATTCTTGGATTTCCCCCTATTGACCTTTTTGTCATGGGGAGGCACGTAAAGCAGCTTACAGACTGCAGGGTGATGGTGGCTGGCTGTCCTCTATTTATGGGCATGCTAGAATCACAGACAAGGTCTTTGACCTAATCTTGATGATTGGGACTGATCAGATGGTTAAACGGCACATAGTATCTAAACCCTTTGATGTCAACTTGGACTTTGAGGGGAGAGATCGTGTGTTGGAAAAATCTGGAGACATAGTATGATATACAGATGGCTCCAAGACAAAGTCAGGCACTGGTGCTGGGGTGTACGGTCTGAGACCGAGGTTAAAGAAAGTAATTACCCTGGGACAGCATACAACAGTATTTCAGGCTGAAGTGATAGCCATTAATGACTGTGTTCGGGAGAACTTGGATAGGGGCTTCAAGAAGACACGTATTCATATTCATACCGATAGTCAGACAGCAATAAAAGCACTTGCGGGTCCTATAATACAGTCCAAGCTGGTCTGAGAGTATTGGAAGAACCTTGACGTTCTGTCTCAGGATAACCGGGTAACTCTTCACTGGGTTCCGGGGCATAGGGGAGTTGAGGGTAATGAGGAGGCAGACCGACTGGTTGGACTTGGATCTGCATATGAGTTTATCGGACCTGAGCCGGCTTTAGGGATTTCTCTATCGTTGGCCAGGTCCGCTATTAATGGGTGGATTACATGTCAACACCAAGTAAGATGGGACAACCTTAATGGGCATTCCCATAGTAAACGTCTCTTAAGCAAAGTTCCTTCTGGAGGAATCAAAGGGGCAGTAGATGTCCTGGGCAGAGCACAACTCAGGAGGATCATGGGGCTCATAACAGGGCACTGTGGCCTGAGGGTGCACATGAAGAGGATAGGTGTATACCACGGAGAAACCTTTTGTAGATTGTGCAGGAAGGAGGAGGAAACTGCAGGTCACATAATTTATGATTGTGAGGCTCTTGCTAGTAGAAGGCTAAAGGTTTCCAAGACCCTAGGGATATTAGGCAGAGTGAGCTAGTCAGTGGGTTGTTGGAACTTATTAGGGGCACCAATCTGCTGAACTGGGTATTTTGAGGTAAGTTGCACAACAGGTCAGTCGATCGCAGTGCCTGGGGTTGAACTATCCCTTCCTCTAGTAAATAATCTTAAATCTTAATGTTTAACAGAGGTCGTTATGGTTGTGTAAATATTTGAATATGCAGATAATAATGAAGGAAGAGTATGATTTATCCAAACATAATTTCTTCAAATTGTAATTAACAGTTTGTCCTTGATGTTTAACAACTGCAATGTTGATTTTATCTTAATTATCTGAGAGAATGCGTGTACGTTATTTCTGTCGAGGTTATATGAGCCATTGTCTTTAGAAATTTTAAACCAAGTAAATGTTACTTCCTCTCTCTCTCACACACACACACACACACACACCTCGTAAAAAGTTTTGCTTTTTTTGTTTTGCTTGGTTGGCAATTCAAACAAATCGGATAATGGACCCGATTTAACGGAATTGTTAAAATCAGATTTTTCTTATATTTTTGTCAATCATAACGGATCACGTTAGTGTGCCGAATTTGAAATCAAAAAAAATTTATTGGTTTGGAAGATATTGAAAAAAAGTTTACTTGTGAAGTGTTCGTGGTCCACGCTTAAAATGATGATCGCTGCAGAAGCTATCAGTGGAAATTCGCTGAACACAAAACCACTCACAGTTATACTGTTACTCCGCAGGGGTGCAGACTAGCTGCACCTATTGAGAGGATTTAGACGTTCCTCACGGTACCCGAGTCTAACACACACTTACGACTTTAACACTTTACACTCACGACTTACATTTAGGGAGGTGATAATAGCCTCAATGTGATTTTCGCCTTAAAAAAAAAGTTATACTGTTACACTGCCGTTTATTTAAGGGTTCCCGTTTACTTCTAATGAGTAAATATTTTTCTTTTCAAATTTTTCTGCACTGTTTTCATTACGATTGTCACTTTTTTGGATAAACTCCCGAATTACATTATTCGAGCATAATCTACGTTTTATTGTGTGATACTCATGGATTACATTTGAGTAAAGTTTGATTGACACTTTTTTTTAATTAAAAAAGGCTTCAAAAACAATTTTTTTTACTTATGTAACCTGAAAACTGATAGATCGATAACTAAATATATCGATAATTTTTTTCACGATCTTTGTTTGTATTGCGATAAAGTAAACAGGAAGTAATTACTCATATTATTTTTAGAAAGGAAGTGTAACAAATACTATTATTGTGTTACTGTGAATCACGGTTAAAATATCGTAACAGCGATTTATTTTGAGTCCCAAATAACTGCGAACCGGTTCAAATACCGAACTTAAACATTTCGAAGTAATTTTAATTGATAAAATTAAAGTGCTATTATGTTGAACGTTAAAAAAAACTATTTCCTGAAGTATTTGGGTCAGAGATAAAGTAATGGATGTTTTAAGGTGTCATGTATTTCTTATCTGAAAAAACATCTGATCTCTGCAGATTAACGTTTTTGTTGGATTGCATTAAGTTAAGACCTTCACTTGTTATCATAAATACAAGAAGTAACAAAATACATTAGTAAAAATACTGTTATTTTTTCGAAACCGCAAGAGTTATTTGTAAAAAAATGAAGCAAAATTATAACAAATATTTCCACATTCGATTATTCCCCCAGTGTATGGTTTAGAAGTAATCAGTAAACAAAACCGAAATATTGACTTAATTTCTCCAAATTTATCAAATATTGTTAAAATTTTTGTCGTAAATGGTGTTTCATAACCGAAGCCAGCGTATGAAATAAATTTAAAAATAAAAGAAATTACAGTTCTGGGGTAAACCCAACGGCTGTTAGGATAAACTTTAATTTGTCGATTTATTTCTGAACAGTAATTCCCAAATTTGGTTCACTGATTTGGATTATTCGTTCTCTTGTTTGACTAACAGTCAAGCAAAACCGGATGAATTAATTTTGAAAAAAATCAGCCATTTTCCCCCCATTTTTTCGGTAACTCTCGAACCGGATTTTTAGAGGGCATAGCGACCAAAAATAGTAAAACTGAAATTTTTGTCAAATGAAAAAAAAACGTTCCCAAGTTGTGATAAATTACATCGACATTCCAAACTTTACTGAACTCGGTAGAATCATTTTAATTTCCCGTGATTTGCGCAGGCACAAACATCAAACATTTTTAGACCCAGTAGATCTGAAAGGGTATATACAGGGTGTCTACTAGTCCCTGATATCCCCGATGTTCCGTAAAAAACACGGGTTTTATCAAGTAGTCCCAGATGTCACGGATAATACCGGAATTTAGAATTAAAATCCCCTTTTCATAGAAAATAATAATTTCCTTCCCATCTCGCTGATTTTGTAAATTTGCTAAATGCCGATAAATAAGCCGTGATACGAGAAAAATAGTAGAATGTACCTCTATTAGCAAAAATTCAAGTAGGCTTAAAAAAACGTAATTTAAAGGTTATTATATACCATCTAGCGTATTTAATCGTGGAACTAATATGTACGATACCGCTAATGTCGAAGAAATTCAAGGTCCCATGTTTTTGTAATGTATGTCACCAAAAAGTGCCTGATTTTTGCTTAAGGGAGCTAGTAGATACCCTGATATAGTTAATTATATATTTATAGTAATATATTATATAATTACCAAATATTATTACGCTAATAATTCCGGTAGGGTTTTTACCAAAAATAAGGACCTGAGATATTGAAACTACACGAGATACCTACAGGATAGTCAGAACACCAGGGAACTCCACGCCTCATACGTTTTTATTTTAAGGCTTTACAATAAAACAAAGCCGACTTGAAACCGATAAAATGTTTGTAAACAAAGTTCCCCTACAAGTATACAGTGTCCCTGTGAGAGTGCAGCACAGTGCAGGCATTGGTGACAAATAATTGTGCGTGTACCAAAATAGTGACGTTAAAAAAGCATTGTTGAAAGTAATATTTAAGTTATCACTGTGTCCAAGGCTAAATAATTGTTAGAATCAGTTTTGAAAGTAGAATCGGTAAGACAGTCTAGACCAGTTTTGATATGTAAATGTTATTAAATAAAAGACTGCTTTTAGTATAGAGTAAATACTGTAGCCTAATTTAAATATGTAATGTAAAATACGGTTATAGTAGGTTTCATTTGTAAATATTTGAATAAGGTACAGTGCTAGAATTCAGTCATTAATTTTATAGGTTATAGTTTTAAAGTAAGGCCTATTGTATTAAATAACCTAAATATAATGAATGAAATAGCTATAAAATAAGTAAGAATTTCTTGCTGTACATTGTTGTATATTATTCGTTCTTTTTTCCATTGAATGGGTAAGGGCGCACTAATTACTTATTATTATTAAAAACAGTTAACATAAAGTACTTGTCATTCATTTTACAGCACTTAAAAGTAACACTTTGAAACGTATCCAGTTACAGCAAGTTTAAATGTTTCAAAACAAACTTAACAATTCATCTTCAAGGTTTTGCATCACGTTTGTTTTAATTAACTGTGAGTAGGATTGGAACAAAACAAATATTTAAATACAAATCTTTTATTTTTATACAACTAGATGGAACAGTGCCCCCGTGTCCTGACTGACTGATTCATAATCAATGCAGAGCCAAAATTAATTTAGCTAGCTACTTGAAATTTTCAGGGTACTATATAGGCGTGCACCAAGAAAAGATTTTGCAAAAATTTGATTTGAACGCCATTAAACTACTTACCCAGCCCAAATTTAATAACATACAGCCAAGACTATTATAACTAGATACTTGAAATTTTTAGGGTAAATTCTTAAAACAATGTCGAGATGCACTGAGAAAGGATTTTTCATAAAATTGATTTTAACGTCATTAAACTACTTACCCAGTACAAATTTAATAATCAATATACAGCTGAGACTATAATAAATAAGATTTGAAAAATTCAGGGTTACCACCACATGTAGGAGTGCACTGAAAAACGATTTTCCAGTATTCAATCCCTAAAGAGGTAAAACGAGGTACAACAATTTTTATTGGAAAATATGTTTTTCGTCTGACCTTCTTAAAACGTAACATAGTCACTGTTAAGTATTTTTTTACCACTTGTTTAATATATTTTTCACCACTTACCAAAACTCATCCCCTGTAGAGATTGAAAGGGGATAGAAAATGTAAAAAAGGGGTATATTGAAAAAATATTTGTTTTGCATCGTATATTCTAGAAATATGCTATGAAACACAAATAATGAAACACATATTTCAACATTTTTCCGAATTCATTACCTAAAAGAATAAAAATGTAAAAAATCGGTGTAATTGGAGGAAAAAAGTGTTTTCATTGGAGAAAGATATTTTTTATCTGATTTTCTTAAAAGTTTATAAAAATAATTTAAAACACAAATTGTGATACACGTAATTCAACATTTTCCCCCCGAATTCATCCCCTAAAAGAACAAAAATATAAAAGAGGTATTTTTAATGTTTGTATTGAAGAAAAATATTTTTTATCAAGATTTTCTTAAATTCGAATGGAACACGTTTGAAGACAATAAAACAACACATTAAGGTTATAATATTTTTTCATATTCACTGTAAAATAATCACGAGTTTAGGTGATCACGCTTTTATTAATATATTTTTTTTATGTTTTTAAATAATTACATTACTGAAACACTGTGTTCAGCATAATGATCTGCCTTCCCTAGCTTCGTCAATTCTGCTTTCGTTGACGCGTTTCGGAGAACCTCCATCTTCAAAAACTACATCTGTACTGGTCACTAATATTAGGGCTCGTCCTATTTATAATTTTTTTGCCACTGAAGGGCAGTACAGAAAGTTATCAATTTTTTTTTAAATCAAATTAGAGGGGGACTGATTTTGGGGGGGGGGCATGCGTCATAGTGCCTTTAGTGGGCATTAGCACCTCTGTTTTCAAAGGTCATTACAAATTATTTATATAGGTACTACACTTACACACACACACACACACACACACACACACACACACACACACACACACACACACACACACAGAGGGAGGGATATATATATATATATATATATATATATATATATATATAGAGAGAGAGAGAGAGAGAGAGAGAGAGAGAGAGAGAGAGAGAGAGATCTATAGTGACAATGAAATAAGTCCCGCTCTTACTGCAACCCTACCACTACGTGTTACGAATTTTTTTGCAGAATATATTGGAACATATTTTTTCAAATTCACTGTAAAATAATCACGAGTTTAGGTGATCACGCTTTTATTAATATATTTTTTTATGTTTCTAAATTATTACATTACTGAAACACTGTGTTCAGCATAATGATCTGCTTTCCCTAGCTTCGTCAATTCTACTTTCGTTGACGCGTTTCGGAGAACCTCCATCTTCAAAAACTGTATCTATACTCTGATTACTGAAACAGTTTATTTTCGCGGACGAAGCCGCGACGGGTAATGCTAGTACAGTCAGTCTAGGAAAACGTCAGCTTTCCGTGTCAATTCCTTCGTTTAGCTGGCTATTTGTGTACTTGGTGTTAAAGTTTTCATTGGTTCCACAGCAGTGAAAACGTAAACACTGCCGTACTGTGTATGTGATTATTTTCGTCGTCATCGTAAAGAATGTTTTAAGATGAAATTTGTTTGAAACGGTAAGTAGAATTGCAGAACTGAGATTATAATGGCATTTCTGCAGATTTTCCGTCTTTTGGTGCGGCTACAGCTTTAAGAATGAAACGATTTCGACGAGTATGTACTGTAAAATAATAGATTGAAAAACCCAGTATGAACGTTAACAAATCGTGCGTTCGGTTGTACCGTGGCGTATATTGTTAGTGTATGAAATTGGGAAGAATAGGTGTAGCTGCGTCATAGTGACAGCACAGCCTACTTCCGTTGTGATGCAACTGTTCTGTGTGCTGTGTAGGCTTATCAAACAGAATGGTCCTGCGATAATTTTGTACGCAAGCCAGAACTAAACAAACAATAGCTGCCACTTCCCGCTGCTCGGCGGCCTCGGAGAGGAAATTTGACGAAATTATTTTGGTTGAATTCTGTTTTTTGTACTTCAATACTTTCTCCATAATCAGGCAGGGTTGCCAACCGAATGCTCCCATATATTCTGCAAAAAAATTCGTAACACGTAGTGGTAGGGTTGCAGTAAGAGCGGGACTTGTTACTTCATTGTCGCTTTAGATAGATCTTTCTGTGTGTGTGTGTGTGTGTGTGTGTGTGTGTGTGTGTGTGTGTGTGTGTGTGTGTGTGTGTGTGTGTGTGTGTGTGTGTGTGTGTGTGTGTGTGTGTGTGTGTGTGTGTGTGTGTGTGTGTGTGTGTGTGTGTGTGTGTGTGTGTGTGTGTGTGTGTGTGTGTGTGTGTGTGTGTGTGTGTGTGTGTGTGTGTGTGTGTGTGTGTGTGTGTGTGTGTGTGTGTGTGTGTGTGTGTGTGTGTGTGTGTGTGTGTGTGTGTGTGTGTGTGTGTGTGTGTGTGTGTGTGTGTGTGTGTGTGTGTGTGTGTGTGTGTGTGTGTGTGTGTGTGTGTGTGTGTGTGTGTGTGTGTGTGTGTGTGTGTGTGTGTGTGTGTGTGTGTGTGTGTGTGTGTGTGTGTGTGTGTGTGTGTGTGTGTGTGTGTGTGTGTGTGTGTGTGTGTGTGTGTGTGTGTGTGTGTGTGTGTGTGTGTGTGTGTGTGTGTGTGTGTGTGTGTGTGTGTGTGTGTGTGTGTGTGTGTGTGTGTGTGTGTGTGTGTGTGTGTGTGTGTGTGTGTGTGTGTGTGTGTGTGTGTGTGTGTGTGTGTGTGTGTGTGTGTGTGTGTGTGTGTGTGTGTGTGTGTGTGTGTGTGTGTGTGTGTGTGTGTGTGTGTGTGTCTGTGTGTGTGTGTGTGTGTGTGTGTGTGTGTGTGTGTGTGTGTGTGTGTGTCTGTGTGTCTGTGTCACTGTGTGTCTGTGTGTCTGTGTGTCTGTGTGTCTGTGTGTCTGTGTGTCTGTGTGTGTGTGTGTGTGTGTGTGTGTGTGTGTGTGTGTGTGTGTGTGTGTGTGTGTGTGTGTGAGATAGAGAGAGAGAGACACACACAATAATAATTATTTGTAATGATAATAATAATTTGTAATGACCTTTGAAAACAGAGGTGCTAATGCCCACTAAAGGCACTATGACGCATGCCCCCCCCCAAAATCAGTCCTCCCTCTAATTTGATTAAAAAAAAATTGATAACTTTCTGTACCGCCCTTCAGTGGCAAAAAAATTACAAATAGGACGAGCCGTAGTATTAGTAACCAGTATAGATATTCATTTTGAGGATGGAGGTTCTCAGAAACGCGTCAACGAAAGTAGAATTGACGAAGCTAAGGAAGACAGATTATTATACTGAACATAGTAATATTTAAAAACTGGTGTCTTACCAGTGTAATTTCAGTACTTAACGTTATACATGTTCGTGCACAATTTTACTTACTGGCGCACGTTTGACAAGTTAGTTTGATTTTCCGGATCTTTGTTGACATATCTGAATGCAAAAAAAATTGTATAATGTATATATTTTTTTATTTACCTATTTTTTGTGGGGGGGGTGCTTAACATTGATTCTAATTGTAGAATATTTTTTCCGCATTCGTTCAATGATTGGTACCCCATACGTCCGACATGCCGGGTATTTTAGACTTGTCAGAACCTAAAGTTGAAAATTGAAAACAAAATGGTTTCCTTGTTTACGGCCAGACGGCGAATCGTAGCGACATACGAGTGTCGGCTGTCTGTGCTCCGTTTGTTAATAAAGATAAGAAAATATTCAGGTCATTTCCTACGTCGGAGATGTTAAGATTCTTTCCTCGAGTCCGTTATGCATTCAATACAATCATACCGATACTGTTACAAATACATCCACGCAACGTAACGCCACGCAGCTGTCTTGGTGGCGTGTTGGAGGCGAACTTCCAGCAAGTAGCATGTCATATTTGCAAGCCTACTTAACAAAAATATTCGTATATTGTATGTACTGTTTGTCATTTTTTAACGATCGCCTGAAATCGGGAAATAGGATCGGTTAGGTCATATTATACTATCAAAGATATTTGTCAAATATTTGATGAAACTTTGACCACATATCTTGTTCATATATTTGTTAAAGTTATATCAAAGAAAACATATTGCGTTTATCGCATTTCTTTAATCAGCTGGGTTATTAACTAAATATATTTTGAGGTTATGTTTTCGAATCACACTAATAATTATTTTAGCAGAATTTCCCACCTAATTACTTTATTAAAACGCAAATGCCAGTATAAGAAATTGATTGAAATTATTTAATTAAAAAATGTTTAACCTCATTATTACAGCTGACTTTTGCAGTCATTTAGTAACATCAATCGTATGTATCACAGTTGTTGGGTTGTAACCCAGTGGCCAGTCCCAAAATACAAACAAATGTCTGTTTAACTCAGCCATTTGTTCGTTTCAATCTTCGCACTATTCTGGTCTCATCCGTTCTTAACTCGACATTGTGCTGCTGCAGTTTGTGCAAATGCTTCACTGCACTGTTCTTGTTTCGTCTCTGACATATTCCATCTTCAGGTCACTGTACCATTCACTATACACCGAAGTACTTTATTTTGAAATTTCCGAACAATGTTCGCGTTTGTCTTCTTTGTGCAGCCCCAGAGCTGTATACCATGTAGGTTTTAAAAATTTGCCGATACAAAAGCAGTATATTATGCAATAACTCAATTTCTTCCTTAAAAGCCAATACATGTTTCTAAATCTGATATTTAAGTCCTGACATTAGTTTCGGTGGCCTAGTTGATAGCGTACTGGGCTTTCACCCCGAGGACCCGGGTTCGATTCCCGGCCAGGGCTTGGCATTTTTATACGTTATAAATCATACCATCGTCTGCATTAGCCCAAGTGTGCACAATAGTCGGACGTTAAACACACAAAAAAAAGTAGATGCTAAACTTAAATGTGCATGTGAAAAAAATATGTTTAAATAAAAGAAATTTTGACACAGACAACTAACAAAGCCTTATATCTCTTTCAAAGTGGGCGTGGCACAAGAGATGGTTTATTAGTTAGAAATGTGTTTACAATTGTTTATAACACTTTAATACTGTGCGAACAGTGCCTCGGCAAGACTGAATGGTTAAAAATATTTGGTAACTTTATACTTGACATACACTCGTATTTATTTACTGTAATTACAAAACTAGTTATTAATATTATTAATAACACGCGTATTCGTCTTTACACATTCAAAAGTCAATGTTAAATTTCGTCATAGTTTTAAAGTACAGGCGGGGATCGGTGGTCGAAGTGGCTAAAGCATCTGTTAGTCTTCTGCGTCACTCAACTGCGCACCTAAGGTTCTTACTTCGAGCCGCAGTTGCTCCCGTTGCTTTTTCCTTACCGTTATCCCTCGTTCTCATTAATCTAACTGGCTTAAAGTATGGACGCTAAGCAAAAAAAGTATAGGCTACAACTAAAGTAACAGTCAAATCGGAAAATACAATATTTTGAGGTTAGGCCTATTATATGCGTATTTTTGAAAATTGTCAAAAATCTACAACACGTCCAAAGTTCATCAAAATTTTGTAAAAAGGTTAGTTCATCAAGAATCGTCATTTTATTTCATCAAAGAAATTTGAAGTTTCTTTGATAATGTAGTATGCCCCTTAGGCAGCATTAAAGTTTTCGAAATAGATAAAGAACAATGAGTAATATGGATTTTGTTTTCTTAATCTAAAAATAACGTTTGCCGAATTTGATCTGAATTCGACAATTGAGCGAAATATCTGCTTTTAGTAAGCGCCCATAGATAAACGATTGTCCATTGCGTAGCGTCTCTCCAGCGTACAGTGAGATGAATGAATCATGGATGCAGCGATACGAAGCCAACGGAACTGGAAGCTGGGAGCAGAGCCGAAAAGTTGGCAGTCCGACGTGCAAGGTCCATTGACACAATCGCGTTGCAGTTGACCTTCGTACTTCGCAACCATCCGCCACCATAACGGTCTCGGTTCTGGTGTGACGGTAAATCGATTATTGCGATTGTTCTGCAGCGGCTCGACTATTTCCGTGTCGATTAAAAGTAAAACAGTACATAAAAATGTAGTTTTATAATTGTATAACTCTAATATTAGGAAGAATAAACTTAAAAAATTGATTATTAAATCTATAGTGTAATTACAAACTTATAAGAAAATCTTTTTAATGAAGAACTATGCATTTAATATGTTAGCCCCGCAGGGGGGGTGCAGACTAGCTGCACCTAGAGAGGGTTTAGACGTCCCTCGCGGTACGCGAGTAACACACATACAATACAATACTACAACTTCAACACTTTTTTTCGGAGGGGATTTTTAAGAGGGATAGAGTTTATTTATTTTGGCCGCCATTTTGTTTCTGCAAACATCAGCCAGATGCAATTCTCACATAATATTTCCGGTACTTTCTTTAAAATGTATGTATAGTTTCAAAATGATCAATGGAGGAAAGAGAAAATAATAATGGAGGATGAAATGTGTAAACCTCGTGGGACAGACTGTATAATAATATTATAATATAGGCGAATAATGTGTGTGTGTGTGTGTGTGTGTGTGTGTGTGTGTGTGTGTGTGTGTGTGTGTGAGAGATAGATAGATATGAGTGTGCGTGCGTGTGCGTGTGCGTCGTGTGTGTGTGTGTGTGTGTGTGTGTGTGTGTGTGTGTGTGTGTGTGTGTGTGGTGATAGAGAGAGAGATAGATATGAATAATATCACCGCAGGGGTGCAGACTAGCTGCACATATTGAGAGGGTTTAGACGTCCCTCGCGGTACCCGAGTCTAACACAGTCACACTTACGACTTTAACACTTTACACTCACATTTACATTTAGGGAGGCGAAAATAGCCTCAATGTGCTTTTCGCCTTAAAATGCAAAAAAATGTTACTTTTGTCAAAATATATTTTTTCTACCGCCAAAGTTGTATTAATTCTAAGTAAGATATCTTCTTGGTATCACGAAAAATTTAACGTTAAACTTTTTGTATTTAAGCTTTTGCATTGGCTTACGAATGGCTGTTAGTTTATGTAATTAGAAGTCGTTTCATGTTTTCACTGTTGTAAGGTCCTTTCCTACATACAGGTCATATATATTATTTCTCGAGTCAACATCCCTTTTTCTCAGCACATACCCTACTATTCGTACAGGCATAAATGTGGTATTTTTAGAAAAAAAGTTTAACCGGCTTCTGACATTACAAGACTGTTTTGCGTTGAAACTTACTGTTTGTGGAAAATTTTAACATAAAAGACACTTTTAACTGTCACAGGCAAAACAACATGGATGTGCAGCTCGCATGCGCATGCGCGGCGTCACAAATCAGAAAATATTTTGTATATTTTACGAAGCTAACTTATTAATCACGAATAGACAGTTATTACAATGCCAGTTTTTGTATGACGTGCTTAGAACAATTTCAGTATTTACTTAAAAGTCATTAAACTTATAGGTTATGGTGGCCCTACTGACTGTCACCTATCCCTGCCCGTCGTACAAGCCGGGAGAAGCATTTCGAATGCCAAACATGTTTTGGACACTGTTTTTACACAAATATATTTGTGATTTTCCTTCCATCGTGCGTTTATCTTTTGTTAATCAGTCACCAAAGCTCTATACTTTCCTTACTCATTAGTCAGGAGAATAAATGCAAATGTGTATTGATTTGTCCTGTGACACAATTACATTTGTATGAATTTAGTTAAAATAAAGTGTGACTTCTGTTCTGTGAATTTCCTTCAGTCTAGCTGCCTATTTTAAATAACAATTTGCCCCTACGTCCGCGTGCCACTGCTCCTCTAAGCATTCGAACGTTCCGAGTGTTTGACGACTTGCGTATTGTATTTCCTCCAATGTTCGAGAGGTCGTTTTGTTACGAATTTGCCAACCTTCGATTTCTCACTGTGTGTGTACTTAAAACACAACACTCCGGAAGTTGTGTATCAACGTGAGTTTTACCGTCTAATTAACTGTTTTCTATACGCTGAGATTATTTTCACAGATGGTTCTAAAGTAGATAACCATGTCGGTTGCGCATATTACTCAAGAGGTCATACATATAAATATGGATTACCCTCAGTTTGTAGTGTCTTTACGGCTGAACTATTTGCTATATTTAAGGCTCTGAACTCCGTTGTATCCGATTGTGTGCATTGTCTGGTATGTTCCGATTCGAAAAGTGCACTTCAGGCTATCCAGGATATGTATTCGATAAACCCTCTAGTTCAGGATATTCTATGTTCTACCCATCGTCTTGAACTACGAGGTGTTGGTGTGTCATTTTGCTGGTTACATGATCATTGTGGTATAGTTGGGAACACTAGAGCCGATATAGCGGCAAAGAAAGCAACTCTGCTGCCGCCAGCCACTCAACGTGTTATTCTATAGGATTTTCAAAGTCTGTCAAAACATTTACTTCTCGTGGATTGGGAGAATGAGTGGACAGTTACGGATAACAACAAACTGAGGGTAATTAAAAATACTGTTCGTCCTTGGAGGTCGTCAATACGTGCAAGTTGTAGGGAAGAGGTGGTGATCACTCGTCTCCGTTGCTAACGCGTGGATTTCTGATGGGAGGCGGGGACCCACCTGAATGCGAGTTCTGTAGGGGAACCATCACAATAAAACACATATTGCTCGATTGTGTTGGTTTCCGAAATGTGCGTGTTATGTGTGAACTGAGTAATTGTTTGCAGACGATGTTGGGAGATGGTGCCTCGGCCGTTGACCGGGTCCTAGACTTAATTCATCGTCTGAATTTTGTTAATAAAATTTAATAATATTTTTGTTATTGTTTGCGGTAGGGTCCCTTTACAGCCCTGAAAATATTGTTTATATTTACTGTTTTATTAATTTAATTTTTAAGTTGTTTTTATTTTGTTATTTAGTTTTAGGTACGTTATATTTCTTTTATTTTTCTCGTTATTGTTGTATGGCCTATTTACAGCCTTACAATAATTTGTGTGTATCTTGTTGTTTTTAGATATATTATTGTTAACTAGTTTTAATCATATATCTGTAACTTTTATTTAGTTTGTTGTTTGTTTTCTTATTAAACTTAAATGTTTGTTTATTTTATATTTTTATTTTGAGTATCGGCGATAATAACCACGTCGGTTTTTCGCTGGGGAAAAAAAATCAGACTAGCTGCACCTATTGAGAGGATGTAGACGTCCCTCGCAGTACCCGAGTCACTTACAATACTACACTTACGACTTTAACACTTTACACTCACACTTACATTTAGGGAGGCGATAATAGCCTCAATGTGCTTTTCACCTTAAAAAAAAAAAAAAAAAATGTTTATCGGTCGCTTTTCGATTTATTTTTCAAACATATTTTCTCTTCCTTCCAACTACCGCCCTTATTCCAACGACTACTCTTATTCAAAAAGCTGTGTTTACTTAAAACTTTCATGGAAATTTCGCACGGGCCCCTGGTATCTGTATATCTCAGTAGGGTTTACTTTTGGGTTAAATAAATAAAATAAAATAAATAATTATACGGAAGTAACGTAAGTAAAAGTTTAGAAAGTAAAATATAAAATTAAAATAATAGAAATTTGAAATTAACCGCAGCATGACTAACGTCTAGGAATTGACACAATAAACTTATACCGTACAGTACTATGGCGCATGTCTAGCACGAGTACTACGTACTGTACCTGATACAGTGAGTGACGGAGCGCGGTATAAATAGAAGTGATAAGGTCCTGTGATTCACTATTACAATAGCTTTACCACCCTCCAGCCGTGATCTGTGAGCTGATTCACATTCTGATAACGGAATGAAAAGTACTCAACTATAGTGGTACACGTCAAACCGAACCGAGTCGGAAGGTTTCGGTGAACAAATGGCATTAGCGAACATCTAAGCGACCCTGTTTGTTTTGATGTTGCGTTAACTAAAATGTATTAAACGTAAACGAAAATAGGTTTTATTAGTAACTAGTTGAATACCCACGCTTCGCTACATATTATAATGTAAATGAAAAATGTTCTTTTCGGCTTAAAACGTTCTTCGACGTCTTCCGATTCCTAGCTTCCATTTTCACTGTCATTGCTATGTCATCTCTCTCTCTCTCTCTCTCTCTCTCTCTCATACACACACACTCACTCGCTCACGCTCTCACTTACTCATACACTCACTCACACTCTCACTTACTCACTCATACACTCACTCACATTCTCACTCACTCACACTCTCACACACTCACTCACACACACACTCACTCACTCTCACTTACTCACTCATACACTCACTCACACTCTCACTCACTCACTCTCACTTACTCATACGCTCACTCACTCACACTCTCATTCACTTAACACACACTCACTCACACTCTCACTCACTCACTCTCACTTACTCACTCATACACTCACTCACACACACTCTCACTCACTCACTCTCACTTACTCACTCATACGCTCACTCACTCACACTCTCACTTACTCATTCATACACTCACTCACACTCTCACTCACTCACATTCTCACTCACTCACACTCTCACACACTCACTCACACACTCACACTCTCACTCACTCACATTGTCACTCAGTCACACTCTCATTCACTCACTCACATTGTCACCCAGTCACACTCTCACTCACTCACTCTCACTTACTCACTCACTCATACACTCACTCACACACTCTCACTCACTCACTCACTCACTCACTCTCACTTACTCATACGCTCACTCACTCACACTCTCATTCACTTAACACACACTCTCTCTCTCTCACACACACACACACACACACACACACACACACACACACACACACACACACACACACACACACACACACACTCACTCACACTCACTCGCTCGCTCACTTCCTTACCAATTCCTTCTCTCCAACTAAGTCGATTATCCTCTTTTTCTGCGACCATGTGGTTTCCATTTTAAAATCTTTTTGGGAAATCGATTTTCGTCCATCCTTTGGACATGGCCAAACCATCGAAGTTGTTTTGTCTTAATGTCGCCTACAGTGGTGTGCTTCACATCCATGATTTCACGGATTCTTACATTATCTTTTCCCGTTTGGACCGGCCTGCGGCTGTCGCCAGTAGTCCACTTCTGTAGCTTCAAAACATTTCTCTGTTTATTTCAGTGACCATACTTCGCTTCCATATGAGATTATACTTTTTATAATTGTATTATTTATTTTTGATAAATGTTGATCCCAGATGCCCGAATATTTGTAAGTTATACACCACCAGATTTGTGTGCCGTGTCTGCCCTCCCAACGCACATGCACACTGTGTTGTTTAGGTTATATCATATTCTATTAATTTCCTACTCATGTATTCTAGATCCTCATAATATGTGTTTGGTCTTCTGCAAAGCGGAGGGTTGTGTAAAAATGTTAAGTATTAAATGAAAAATGTTAGGGCATGTTAAATTGAACAAAAATTGCACAAATCAAATGATATATGAATGCAATAGGTCGATCGGTAGCGTAGTAATTCTGTACCGGTCTGCTTATGTACAGTATCATTGTAAAAATTAAAGCGGTAATTAACGGTTATTTCTGTTTTACAACCGGATTGGAACAAATACCTGATCAAGTGTATGACAAGTCCGCATGACAGTGCACGCAATAGTTTTAATTTTTATTCGTGACAAACATACGTACTGTTGATTTTATGGATATTGATACCGTAACAGTTACAGTATTAACGTTTACATCAGGATTCCTACATTGGTATCCACATAATTATTGTTGACCCATAAATTTTTCATTTAATCGACAACGTTAAAGTATTATACTGCCTTACTTCCGTTAAGCAATATTGTTGACCCATAAATTTTTCATTTAATCGACAACGTTAAAGTATTATACTGCCTTACTTCCGTTAAGCAATATCTACATTTAAACAATTAAGTTGAGTCAGTGACGTCGTCGTAATTACGGTGCGCTGTAATAAATTCAAAAGATAAGAAGATATCGCTTCGCTGCCAATGTTGTTTAATTTTAAAGTGTTGAAGATAAGAAAAAAATCACTGAACATTAAACACTTTGGATGATGAATTACAGGCTAATCACGACTTTTAATGAATGGAATATTACGGCAGAGATTAACTTCTGTTTGTTAAATTTCTTTCTGGCTCGTTTCTTCGGTCGGTGCGCCAATTAGTGACGTGACAGAAGCTATTGGGGGAGTAGAAGTAGGGAATTTCTACGGGAAAATGAGCTATCCATCACGGTAAAACCATTGAATACAAACGGACTGTAGTCCAGCCACTTAGTAAACGGTCTGCGCGAGAATTTCTCGCGCATGTAGGAGAATTCCCCTCCAGCTCCCTCCAACAGTCCAGTGACACAGTCTGCCAATCCGAGTCCACAAACTTTACTACTCAGTGATAGTGAAGGAAAAGGAGGGAGATACGCTGAAATAATGGGTACTCGACTTCCCACTCGCACATTTTATTTCCCCCTCCATCCATCCATCTTCCCCCTCCCCTCTCTCTCTCGTGTGTTCTTAGCATGCCATTTTTTAAGCGGCTGACATTTTTTTAGAGGCTTTTTTAATTTTTATTTTTAGAGGCATTTTTATAGAGGCTTCTACTGCAAACAACTTTTTTTTTAAAATCTGCATGAAAATTAAGTTTAAAGTTCGTTTTTGAACAAGCAACTTTTTACTGCAATTCATTAAAAAAAATTATCAACTCCTAATAGCTTAGAAAAAACGAGTTATTTTTGTTTTAGGTTATATATTGATTCTATTATTGTATCCTATTACCTTCTTATTCAGCTGTTTTTTTCCTAATAACACCCGTATTGTTTGTCCTGTCCGTCGGGTAGCCTGGCAGTGCGGCTTTGCTGATGTCAAATTTCCGCAGAAGTTCGAAATAAATCCAGTGAAAAGTTAGGATGAGTCAACTTATGTGGCACGCTACCAGTGGTACACGCACACGCGCGCGCGCACACACACACACACACACACACACACACACACACACACACACACACACACACACAGACACGTACGCACGCACACGAGAAACGATCCCTAGTATTAGTAGTACTTATATATTTGCAATCATTTGCTTTTTTAATTTTTTTTTTTTGTATTTTAAGGCGAAAAGCACATTGAGGCTATTATCCTTCCTAAATGGCTCACACTTCCTAAATGTAAGTGTGAGTGTAAAGTGTTAAAGTCGTTAGTGTAGTAAGTGTGTTGGACTCGAGTAATGCGATTGACGTCTAAATCCTCTCAATAGGTGCAGCTAGTCTGCACTCCCCTGCGGGGCTTTTTTAATTATGGTTTTAAGCGAAGCATATTTATTTTGTTTGATCACACACATCGTGTTTGAAGCGTTTTATTTTAAATAATTTAATCGATTGTGAGAAAGTTTGTATATTGTAATTCAGAATCGTGTGCAGTAAATATAAAATTATGTAAATGGTGATAATTAAAAGCAAAACACGCACTTTATATTCGTGTCTGGTGAAAGGTGCAAAGCTTGTTATAAAATACCGGTGAACTTTAGTTTTGTATACCAAGCGCACAGAAAATTTAAATTATTTTAATATTGAATTAAAGAAGGCGGCAGATTTTGGCAGAGTCCACGGCTGTTCTTACGTCATCGAGTGACGGCGTCGCGGCCTGGGCACACGCGATATTGATGGTTATGTGTTTCTGTTTCAGACGGACCGTTATCGCCTGTACCTGGCATGGCCAGTTCCAACCAAGATGGCGGATCAGGGTTCATGAGCGATCTGAGGCTGGTGTCTTTGGAGAAGCAGCTGAATATCGAACTAAAGGTACGTCCAAGTAAAAGTGTGACCTAAACTGACCCGTAGTCTGCGTTTTAAAGTGTTTGTAACTTGATTTATTTTACGTATGTATTCTCTTTATTTGTTTCACCCAACTTTGAGGTACACCAAATCAATCACTTTTTAATGTTCTGTGCCTTCCTCGTAGCCCAGTATTGCTTCATTCGTTGTGATCTTGCTTTTCGTTCATCGTCAGAGATTTGGATCGTTCGCTTGGATTTGACTTTGCCTTGGAACCGTTGCTTCTTGTCCTTGGTTATTGTTTTGGCTGTTCTGTCCATGAGCATAGTGTCAGTGATTTGTAGTTCTGTTATGTCTTTCTCCGTTTCTCTAAACCAAAGTGGTTTGGCTCTTCTATTGCGAAATTAGTCAAATATTTTTTTGGTTAGTGTATTTTTGTCCATTCGGAGGATGTGCCCATAAAAATCAATTCTCCTTTTTTTATTGTGTCTGATAGTGTTTAAGTTTTTTGGTAAAGTGTTTCATTCCTGATTTGTTTTACTATTAATATATCTTAGATTTATTTTTTTATTAAAAGTGTTTGTAACTTGATTTATTTTACGTATATTATTATTCTTTTCTCTGCACCTACTTATTGGATAAGGTAATCATGAATTTGTGATTTTTTTATATAAAGAAAATAAATAGTCCAAAATTTGTTTTATTGCATAGGAAAATATTTTTGGTTAAATTTCATTAAAACAATTTCATGTTCTATTCAGTCATTAGTGTTAATGATTTGAGGTAAATTTTAGCCAAACATTTTGGGTAGGGATAGAGGATATGTAAAAAATTGTAAATTTGTTTCTAATAATTCAATGTATACTTCTTAAATGTATACATTATATACAATAGTTCATGACATTATTGGCCTTGTATAAATTTAACTCCCCGCAGGGGGGTGCCGACTAGCTGCAGCTATTGAGAGGATTTAGACACGTCCCTCGCGGTACCCGAGTTTAACACACACTTACACTTGCAACACTACACTGACGACTTTAACACTTTACACTCATATTTACATTTAGGAGACGATAATAGCCTTAATGTGCCTTTCGCCTTAAAATAAATATTAAAAAAATAAATAAATTTAAACTTTATTACCCAAAAGTGTTAGTGGTTATATAGAAAGCCTAAAATGGTAATTTTTGTGAAAACTTACAGCTGATGTTTCAGTTATCCAAATGTCAAATTTTTTATTTGCAGTTTAGTCAAGTTGTGGACACGTCTGTATTTCAGTTACCGGTAAATTTTCTTATACCGGTTTTGCCAAATTTTAAAAAAATCTTTTAACATTTATAAGAACTGTATGAAAGTTTATGTGTTCCTTGCAATATATTTCTTTATAAAACAGTATACATTAGTTTTTTTTGACATGAAGAAAATTAATAATTTAAAATAAAGTATACGAGGTGTGTTAAGAAAGTAACGAGAATTTTAATTTTTTGAACAAAATATTTATTTATTATTCTACATTCATGTTGTCGCCTTCAAAATAGTCCCCATTGGAGATTATGCACTTGTGCCAGCGCTTCTTCCAATCATCGAAACACTTCTGAAACTCGATCTTTGAGATAGCCTTTAGTTCTTTCAGCGATGTCATCTACGGCTGTAAAACGATGATACGGCCCTTTAAGGTTCTCTTTATTTTTGGAGATAGGAAAAAGTCACACGGAGCCATGTTTGGCGAATATGGAGGCTGGGGCATCGTTACAGTACTGTTTTTGTCCAAAAATTCACGAACAAGCAATGAAGTGTGATCCGGTGCATTATCGTGGTGCAAAAGCCATGAATTATTTTTCCACAGATCCGGTCGTTTTTTTCGGATTTCTTCACGCAAACGGCGTTGAACTTGTAGGTAGTACTCCTTATTGACTTCTTCACCTGGTGGCAGGAATTCATGATGCACTATGCCATTAATATCGAAGAACACAGTGAGTATAACTTTCACGTTCGACCGCACTTGTCGAGCCTTTTCGGTCTTGGCGAGCCAGAATGCCTCCACTGGGATGATTGAGCCTTAGTTTCGACGTCATATCCGTAAACCCATGTTTCGTCACTTGTTATAATACGTTTCAGTAATTCTGCATCGTCTTTGACTTCATTTAGTGACTCCTGAGCAACTTCCATTCGCCGTTGTTTTTGTTCAAAATTCAACAATTTTGGAACGAATTTTGCTGCCATGCGTTTCATACACAAAACATTGGAAAAAATGTCATGACATGATCCAATCGATATGCTAACATCATCAGCTACCTCTCTAATTGTGATTCGGCGATTGTTCATAACCATTTCTTTCTTTTTTTTCCACGGTTGTTGATGTGCTGGGGCGTCCAGGGCGTTCATCATCTTCAACGTTTTCACGGCCTTCTTGGAAACGCTTATACCACTCGTAAACTCTTGCTTTACTCATAACAGACTCACCATAGGCCTTTGTTAACATTTCACACACTTTATTTCATTTTTTACGTAAAATTTGAAACAAATTCTTTGATCAATTTCATTTAACAAACGAAAATCGCATAGCTCATAAAAACACGTCTAACTTAGTGGCTGTCACAAAGTCAACAATGAAAACAGCTGAAAGTTTTATCATACTTCAAGGGCATATATACCAATATAATAAAAAAATGTTTGACAATCGGACTCTCCAAGCCCGCAAAATTAAAAAATTCTCGTTACTTTCTGAACACACCTCGCATAAAACAAAAAACAAGACGTTCTTAAATTGTAAAAACCTAATAATTAGTTATTAAATATTTACGTTTGTGTATGTAATGATATTGATTTTTCATTTTGTTGATATGATCAGCAGCTGTACAGGTTGTATTTAATTAACAATGAGACTGGGCTAAATATAACTTATCACCTGGTGAACCAATACATGAATGAAACTATTCTAATTCAATTCTAAACTGATTATGCAATCACCAAAGCAACCTACAACTGCCCCGCCTCCCAAGCCGCGTACATAGGCCTACTTATAAATAAACATTTTATAATGCACTTTTTGTACTTATCAATAGTGCTTGTTATTTAAATAGGATACAGTAGGTGGAAATCAGTTATTGCATTTTATTCAGTCTTCATTTTTTCACTCTCTAATTCATTGTTTTCCTCAAAAGAATTGTTCATCCTGCAAAGGTTTTAGTTTTTTTTTTAGTGTTTGAATGGGAATAAACCATTCCAATGCCTTTAAACAATAAATAATATTATCCCATTTGTCTGCTTACTACATTCAACATTGTTTTATTCGCTTCTTCAAATTTTAGAAATATAGGTAACAGTATTTCGGACTTTTGTGAAAACCATTACTTCACCGGTTTTTTGCTTATATGTTATATCATTTCCTTGAGAGATATTAAGACGCGTAAGATGATATTTATTACGGTAAATGCACAAGAAATTACATTTTTAGTTATTTACTACTGACCTGTATTTATAACCTATATTCTGACGTAATTTGTTTATTTTCATGAATGTACTTGCATGTTCACTTTACATGGATTTACCTTGTATGTTTACTTTGTAAGATAAATTTACTTCACTAAATTAATATGGGCTTTATAATAAATCTGTTATCGTGAAAGTTCTTGTTCTGAAAACATCGTTCGAAAAAATGGCTGCCGTTAATTGTGAACTTTACGATTTGCCTGTTTTTGTCAAAGTTGGAATTGCGGTAGTGTTGTTGAATATCTTATTAATAACGGCATCTTTCAACAATCGTATTCGTGTTCTAAATGCGGCAATAATTGTGAAATTGACAGAGAAACGTTACAGTTTCGTTGCAACTGGCGTGCTAATGTTCGTCGACGTATTTAAACACGTAACGGCCAAGTCGAGGTAGGTTATGGAGTCCTTTTTTTTAAAGAAAATTTATATTTCTATTATTATTAATTACACACATAATACTTATCGTTTTCGCAGTTATAAACACTTTTCTCACTTTCGCACGTTAGTCATTTTGAGGTTATGTTTTGCCATTTTTATTTTCACTTTTTTGTAACTTCCCGTTGTTTCAGCACTTTTAATATTTAGAATTATTAATATTGGGTGTATTTTGAATCATTTCAGTGCAAAAATTACGAAAATTGACAAAAGTCTTTAAATTGCATTTTTACCAAGAAAACTATAGACTAAGGGACATATCTTTGTTAAAACTGTTTGTCAAACGTTAAAAAAAAAAAAAAAAAAAAAAAAAAAAATTGCTTATAGGGCCTAAGAAATTGAAAATCAACTCTCCTTATATATACTAACCTAGGGTATATATAACAACTATTTTAAATTAAAGGTAATAATTTAAATCATAATATTTGTAGAAGTTTGTGAATTTCAAACTCAGCATTTTATGGTATATTTTACTTTGAGATTTATCATTGTTTTAAATATCTGTTTGCCTACCAAACAGTTGGATTCAAATTAGTTTACAGTAGACATTGTTGCAAAACATCTGTCTGTCTTCTGCAAAAATAATTCTATTTTATATTTCTTTTTAGAACGGACTTACAGTTTATATTTGAGACCAATGTCTAGAATATTTAATCTTCTCATTAGTTTAACAATCATTATGTTCTGTTCCATTTTTATTTTCAAAATGTGTTTACAGTAAAGAAAGACGCAACAATTACTGTATATCAGTTTGATATATTTCTGTACAATAAATATAAATCAAATAATTAGTTTGTATTTAATGTAAATAAATTAATAATTATTTTTTATCTCGGTGCTTCAGGTTAAACAGGGAGCTGATAATATGATTCAGAGCTTAACCAGTGGCCATTTGAGAGACAAAAAACTATTAGCAGAAGCGCAACAAATGCTCGCCGATTCTAAAGCCAAAATTGAATTCCTTCGGATGAGAATTCTTAAAGTAAAACAAAACAGGCAGCCGAAAACATTGGACACTACTTCTAATGGTGAATCTAATAACAAAGGTATGTTTCAGTTTCATGGAAGTAAAATTGTTTGTGCCCATAAATGTAAGCAGCACAGGTTAGGTTAGGTTAGGTTAGGTGTTGGTAAAGTTAGGTTAAAAGTTGGTGGTCTTCTTACTGTAATTGTTATCTTGTTGCCATGTAATTGTTTCTTCTATGATTGGTTACATATCATAACATAATTTTTTTTGTATTGGCCTAGTACACAATATAATAGTTGCATAAAATTTACTAATAAATTTGGTTAAAATGTTTTTTCAGCCTTAATTAGAGATTTTAAATTAAAGTTTGAATAATACCATAATCTTGTTTCTTTCTTATTCAATTTGGAACTAGAAACAATTAGGATTGAGAAATAAAGCACTAACTCCTTAATTTAACTAATAGTATAAAAATTTCTTAAACTTATCACCTAATACAAAAAGTAATAATAATACTGCACTGTTTAAAAATTTTCTTTATTAAGTACCAAATAAGCATGATATCGATTTTTATTTTATTTATTGAAAATTTAATTTTAATTTTTGTCTAAAACTATTTTTTAGCCGTGTTTAAAAATGTTTCACTTATTTCATTGAGGCTGTTAAGGTTTTTTTTTGTCAGCTTACCGATTTGTCAAAATGCCCAGTTTAAAATAAATATGAAATTTGAAAATAGAATTCAATGGAATTGTTTTTATTTAAGTTAATATTAATTTTACTCTGCTGGTTGTAAAAATTGTTTGTTAGTTACTATGAAAAATACAGTACTCTGCAAAGGATAATAAGTTAAATAATAAAATATTTAAGGGTTTGAGGTGGCATATGTTAGTGTAAAAGTACCCTTAATAAATTAACATTAACAAATATCGTAAATTATATTTAATAATTTTCGTAACCATAAAGTACAATTATCATTTCACTAAATAGGCTTTCTTTAAATTAGAATGTAAAAAAGCTTATTAGCCGAACTTTTTTATTTATATTTATGCTGAATATGTATTTCATATTTAATCCTTATACTAAATATTTAACTTCTAAATATTAATATTAATAAATATTAAATATTTAATGCATATATTTATATTTAATATTTCTTTAAAAAGAATGAATCTGTTTTATTATAATGTTTTTTAAATATTAATAAATTTTTTTTTTTTTTTGCTGCCTTGGTGGCCTAGTGGATAGTGTACTAGGCCTTCACCCCGAGGACCCAGGTTCGATTCCCAGTGAGGGCTTGGCATTTTCATATGTTATAAATCATCCCATCGCCTGCATTAGCCTAAGTGTGCACAATAGTCGGACGTTAAACAAAAAAAAAAAAAAATAAATAAATAAAATAAAAAATTAATGTTTTTAACTAGTCCAGAGTAGCTCAGAAGAGGAGTTGGGTTGTAAATCACTATTTATAGATTTTTGGGTAGTGTCCCTCTTGTAAAAAATTCAAATTATTCTCCACCCTCTTGTTGTGCTTTATGCTATCTTGAAAATCCTCCAAAAAGTAGTTTTTTCGATTTTCCTATTTTATGTCACTTAAGATAAAACTGTAAAATTTTAAATGGTATTAAAAGTTCTGCAAGTTTCATTTATAACATGTTGTAGGGCTGTGAAAATCAGCAGAAACTTCAAGTTACGCCCAGAAATCAGATATTTTGTTGGTGTCACCTAAATAATAACTTCTGAGCAATTTATCACAAAATGCACAACAACTAACCTTGTGGAGGATTACATTTTCTAAACAAAACTTATATAAAGTTTATATAATTACGCTCATTAGGTGCCGATGAATGTTGAAATAATATTTGTCAGTGAATTAGGACTGGAAACTGTAAATTATATCAGCTGGTAATGTTTTTTTTTAAAATACTATTTCTGTATATGTATTGTGTTCTGTATTTTATGCACATGACTTTGCAAAATGGCTGCTACACTCAGAGGGTTAAAACTGAAATTTTAACTATAAGTAGTTCAGTTTGTTTCGGAAATATTATTGAATTATGATATTAGATTAAACACACATCATAACTACAACAATCGCATAAAAGTGTCACGTATAAAAGTAATAATTTCAACAAAAGTATTGACAGGTAAATATAAAAACACATTAAATAAATTTAAATTTATATACGCAATAATACAATGACAAATCACTTTCAGGATTAAATAATAAAGTAAATATGAAACACACTATAGTAAAGCCAATACTGGTGTTTTATGCTGTACTTGGCAGTAAATAGCTGGGAGCATGAGGTAATACTTTACAATTGTTCTCTTTTTATTTTTAAAAATTAAAATACTTAAAATGAAACCTTTTAAACATCAGATTTAATTTTCAGCTAAATATTTGATTTTCTATTTAAAATTAAACCTGTCATTTAACATCCTTTGTCCAAACATTAAAATTTCAGCTCTCATGGTAGATTTGTCTAACATCCTTTTGTCCACCTACATTAAAAATTTCAGTTCTCTGCATGCCATAGATTTGCACACACACACACACACACACACACACACACACACACACACACACAGAAACACACACAATGTTATTAATGTAGATATGTACCTATTTATTTTTCAGACAAGTTTGAACGCAACTTAGAGCCACCATTGGAAGACAGAGTTGAAGAGCTTCGACATAGGCTAAGGATTGAGGCAGCAGTTGTTGAAGGAGCGAAGAATGTGATTCGTCTTCTGCAGAGTTCTAAAGTAGCAGATAAAAAAGCTTTGCAAGAGGTAAGTTCATTTAATTTTATATTTATAAGATTTTGGTCTATTCAAATCAAATTTTGTTGTTACTTTTACTGTCCTCATATAAAAAACAACTGCTAATCAAAGTTTCTGTTATTCACGACATTGTTCAGTATTTCTGTTAAGTTTTCATAACTTAAACTGTTTGAATCTGTACAAATGTGATACAAAAAACCTGAATCATTCATTAGTAGCTTCTCACAATGTCGAACACTAGTGCTATTTTACAGTGACCATACTAGTGCTTGAGTGGGGTGTAGATGTGTTCACTGAATTAAAAGAACAGAATAACTTTAAAATTATCTTTAAACTTAAATTACCGTGAAAGTTAGCACTACAAATATGAAAACGGAAACATTTAAGCCATTGGATATTTTGTTAACATTACCTGCACCCCTCTAAAGTCGATCTCAGAAAATAATCCTGCATATATCAATACAACATCACTGTCCAATGGTTGCCAGGAAACAAATGAGGTCAAGTAAAATGCACATAGCAACAGAAGCTGGCTGGTACTTTGAATGGAATATCCGCTATTGAATAGTTCTAGTTAATAATTACACTTTTGTGAGACATTTAATTAACACAATTTTAACTAGTGTTTAATATTGATATTAACTAATATTTGTTTCAATTTGATATTGTAATAATAATTAGTTAATTATTTAATACACATACACACACACACGCACACATACACACATTTCATTGTAGTAAGTAATATTTGAGGTCCATTTTATGTAATTATTGTGCAGATATCTTTAAACAAATTTACATTGGGTCTTGACATTCACATCTGTACATTATGGTGGGATAAAGTTACATTGATCATTTTAGAGTGTATTATTAGACTTTGTCCTGTATTATTTGAGTTTACCTTTCAACTGGTCAGTATATCAGCGTACGATTTTTGTATGTCACCTAGCAATATTAAAAAAAAATAATACCTATGCTATGTCATATTGTACATAAAATTATAATCTATAATGTAAAAAAAAAATATGAAAGTCTTTATCTTTAAAATAAGGGTAATTCCATGGTTCCGATGCCTAGATTCCAGTCTTTCTGATCTTCCCATTGTCCGATTTGTAAATTTCGATCACTACATGCTGTACTTTACGGATTCCTTCCATCTAGCTCTTTCTTGGTCTTCCTCTTGCCTTTTTTAAGTAGTAAATATATACATTTACCAAAACTTATCATCACTAGAAATTATAAAAAATCAAATAACCAAACTATTTACACATTTTAGCTGAAGCAACCAACACAGTGGAAAGAGTTACCTTTGGAACATTACCTTTCAGCCAGTAACATCTGGAGAAAGTATAATTTTTATGGGAGGCTTGTACTATGGAATAAGAGTTCAAACTTTTACTAATCAGTTAGTACAGTTTAATATATTAAACAAATGGCTCTCTAATAAATCATGAATTATGATTGCTAGTTAAAAAAATGTAAATGATCTGCAATGGAAAAGAAAGTTCACTTCAGTTGTTGAAGGGTTTACAATTAATAAATTTAAGTATTTTATTTTATAACTTATTAATAAATAGGAATTTAATTACCAAAATATACCGATGTTTTTATGAAAAATTTATGAGGGGCGTCTTAAAAGTAAGTCACTTTTTTTTTTTAAATTCATGCTATAGGCAGGAAAAGTTTGTAATCCGAGAAAACTTTTGTCTGGGTGTAGTGGCAGCACTGAAAAAGTTTTATACCTCTACCTTCACTGTTCAACAGTCACACAACAGCAACTATGGAGACTTCACTTGCTCCTACCACTGATTGTGAAGTTCATAATGTTCTTGGCTTTTATACGGCAAAAAATAAAAGTGCGACTGAAATTCATCCAGTGTTGTGCAGTGTATGGTGAAGATATTATGTCAATGCCAGTGAGTTCTTGTTGGTGTCTGTCATTTATTGAAGGTAGAACAACGTTACACGATTAACAACATAAAACATAAAAAAAAGGAAGGGAAAGTTAAGCGACACAGTTTTTTTTTTTTTTGTTATATGATAACCCTTGCCCACACACTGTTCTTGCTACTCATGCTCTGCTTTCAGTTATCCGAGTTACTTTAAATTCAAATGCCACAAGAAGTGTGTGACCAGTGTTACCATGGAATAAAAAAACTGTCGTACAGTTTTCACTTTTTTTTTGTTTTGTTCATCATATAATGTTCTACCTTCAATGAATGATTGACGCCAACGAGAAACCTTTGGCCTTGACATGTCTTCACCATACATTCTGCACAACTCAGGGTGAATTTCACTGTAGGCTACAATAACATGCTCAGTTCATCACTCTTTCCTAGAACCGAAGTTATGTAGGCAAGTTATTGTAGATAAGCCATCGTTGTGAATTCTACAAGTAAAGAAAAACATCGCTTCATAATGTTAACAATGCTGTCAATTTTATACGTCGTAGTCATTACAAAATATCTTAAGTGACAAAGTGGAAGGTTTCTTTATAGTTAGTGTAAGAAATGACCAATAACGGAAAACTAAAAATTTCTTTTCCCACCCTTTTCCCAAGGGGCATTGAACACCCCTCAAGCATGTTAGGTTGCTGAGTCGTGGGAAGGTCCAACCTCCCCCATTGCTTAGGTTGCTGAATCTTGGAAGGAACCAAGCAGTTATGGAAAAAATATGGCCGTCTCTCGGCTTTGTCCTGAAATAAACAATCAAGCAGAACATTTGCTCCAGCTTATACAAGAAATTCCTCGATGCAGTGTAGAAAAGAAATTGATGTTAACGGATGGCATTGGTTATGAAAACCTGTCAGATGAGAAGCATGTGACAGCTGTCACCCAAGAAAACTCTGAGCAGAATGGTCCTCTGCTATTTTGAATAACATCCTTGCACTACATCTTCTGACTGTGTGTTTAGAAGACAGTGATGAACATTGCATCTTTCTGCTAATTTTTGTCATATGCAAAAAAAAACTAACAGAGTTTATTAGTTTTGATGAATTACTTTTGCTCCACTGCACACAATTTTGTCGTTTCTAAAGTTGTTCCAAGTTTGTTTTGTATAATGTCTTTGTTCAGTTACTGTACAACCAATCTTTTAGTTATTTAACAGACTGTACTACAATGTTACACGTATTGTTTATACAGTTTGAATTAATTTTTTATGAATACTAAATTTTGTATGAGTACAGTGTTGTAAAATACAGATTTTTTGTACAACTCAGTTTTTTTTTTTTTACATTTGTGCACCATTAATACTTTCCCCTTAAATAAAAAAAAAAAAAAATACAGAAACATAAATTTTATTTTTTTCCAAAATATTTGGATTAGGCAGGCATTCGGATTAGCAATACTTCACAGAATTAAAAAAATTAAGCCCAAAAATCTTAACTAAAAAAATATATCTTTTCAAACAAATATTATTACATGGCCTTCATTAAATATTTTAGATGCTGGAAGAGATGCAATCACTCCATGCGAAATGCAAACTGTATTTTGGCTTATTCAAGATTCATCAGTCTTTTGTTTTCATTTTGTTTCAAGAAAATATCAAATTGTGATTAGACATGTCCGTCCGAGTGTAATTTATCATAGACGTAATCAGGATGGGGGACTTTGATCTCCCTGACCCATTTTACATTTTCCCGTCACTCATTTAATTGAGATAATTAGTGAAATATACCATTTACTTCACATATCCGACAATCAGTTTTACGAATAAAAAGAGGTAAAAGCTTTAATTTATAAAACCTGAAGTATATCTTTCGATTGTTATGGGTATAAATAGTTATCGAAACTTTTTACTGTAGAGTAAAAGCAATTTTTTATTTTTTTTATCTTTTGCTTTGTCAGTAGTAAATGGTTATGAATAAAATTAACTACTTACTCTGAGAAACAAATCTTTTGGCAATAATGAATCTAATCAGTAGGCGATTAATGTATGAAGTAAACGATTGTGTTATTTTCTTTATTGCCACAGCAGATTTAGTTCGTTGCAACGTTTTTAAACATTATAAATGAAGTTCTTTTCTACTTCCTGGAGATTTTAAGAACTTGTATAGATTCGAAGAAAAGAATGTGGAGTGGCTAAAGAACTTTTTTTTTTTGTTTAACGTCCAACTATTGTGCACACTTGGGCTAATGCAGACGATGGGATGATTTATAGCGTATGAAAATGCCAAGCCCTGGCTGGGACTTGAACCCGTGTCCTTGGGATGAAAGCCTAGTACGCTATCAACTAGGCCACCGAGGCGGCTAGGCTAAAGAACAAGTGTCTTTAGAGAGAGACTCGAAGTGAGAATCTCCCTTTATCGCATAATATAAAAACATGTTTGCGTTATTTAACTGATCCTGGATCCTGGATATCAAAAACTTGTCAGTGAAGAATTTGGTGTGGCACAGTCTTCAGTGTCAAAAACATTTATAAGTGTTACATCAGTATTAAGGAATAAATGACTGATTGGGTTTACGTAGTGCAGTATTAGAGGCATTACAATTCTGCAGTGAAATGCATTTCACTCTTAGCAAGCTGTAAATCATTTTCTTCGCCACTTGAACAAGACATAACATTCCTGAAGTAATTACACTTTTTAAAGTGTAAATACAAGTAATAGACAACCAGTAGAAAAACTAACCATAAAGAACAAACTTAGGTACTATACAAATAGATAACTTGTTTGAATCACTGTAGATCCTCATGTGTTACATGAGTGTGTGTGTATCCTCTTACTTTTAGACCGATTTACTGGTAAGCAAAAGGTAATCATTACTCATATGGAATGAAAGAAATGCTTTTGCTTCTACATTTTATCTGAAACAAAACCTTTTATCTCTACCTTTTCCTTGAAGCATTTCCTTAAGTATTATTCATACAGCTCAATGAGTGCCCACAACTAGGACATTTCTCAATGTCAAAAAATGTATCACTAACATGTGTTTTACTAATACACATGTTGATAATAATTGATTCATCACTGGGTCAATCTATATCTCAAAACATATAAACTTGTGCTACAAAGGTTGCTAATGATTCATCACTGGGTCAATCTATATCTCAAAACATATAAACTTGTGCTACAAAGGTTGCTAATTGCTACTTTTGTGGACATTACATGCTGGAGACCACCTGTGCTCTGTTGTAGTTACAGTTACATGTAGTGAGAGTGTTGTACTCGTTTTGTTAAAAACAATTAATAAATCTTAGGTTTACTTGTACTTGCTAATCTGAACATTTTATTATTGCCAGCTTAAATGTATGATTTCAAAGATCTTTTAAATCTGTTCAAAAATAGTTTGAATACATAGTTCTTTTTATTTTTAAAATAGGCTCTACCTCCTGGCTCCTAAGCAACACACCTTCTGTCCTTGTCTTCCATTGACTTACTATTATAATTCTATATTTTAAGTTAATTTTATGAAGCAGTATACAATATGTCCCACAAAGAGGACCCTCAATTATTTTTTTTCCTCCATTGATCATTTTGAAACTATACACACTTTTTATTTATTTATTAATTTTTTTGTTTTTTTTTGTTTAACGTCCGACATTGTGCACACGTGGGCTAATGCAGACGATTGGATGATTTATAGCATATGAAAATGCCAAGCCCTGGCCAAGAATCGAACATGGGTCCTCAAGGTGAAAGCCTAGTACGCTATCAACTAGGCCACCGAGGCAGCTCCGCACACACTTTTTAAAGAAGATACCAGAAATAGTATGTGAGAATTGCATCTGGCTGATGTTTGTAGAAACAAGATGGCAAAAATAAAGAATAGAACTGATTTTGTTATTTTTTTCAAACAAAATTAAATTTTTTAATTATTATTTTTTTAAAAATTTGATTAGATACATACTAATTGAAAGAAAACTAAATAGCAAGAGCATTTCATAAATCAGACTTATTCAGACTGGAAACCATTCACAGTTACATACTGATAACAGCGCCAAACAAATGAATCGTTTATTTATTTACGAATAATGAACAACAGAATTTATTTATTTTGGCCGCCATTTTGTTTTTACAAACATCATCCAGATGCATTTCTCACATACTATTTCTGGTACCTTCTTTAAAAAGTATGTAGAGTTTCAAAATGATCAATGGAGAAATGAAAAAATAATGGACGATCAAATGCACAAATCTCTTTGTAGGGCACACTGTATGTATTAATACTGTAAAGGAAATATTTCATTTTTAAAATTAAATACATTAAAATAATACTTGAAATCATTTAATAATCTCCTAGAAAATACTAAAATACATAACTAAACATAACATTATGATAAATTTAATAATTATCACATTGTATTTAAGATAAAAATAATTCAGGTCACACGATATTGGTTATACCTACAATAAATGTTTACCTGATGGTTTTCCATTATTTCTACCTTATGTTTTAATATAATTTCAGTTAGTACATCTCGATAGAGCAACATGTAAATCCATTAGTTGGCCATGATTAAAGAGTGACCAACATGTTCACAACTTTGACCATAATATTTGTTTTCTCAGTTTTTCATCGTAATAATATCACCAGCTACAGTTTGGCTAAATGTACGATTATAATCAGTTGTAGCTCGGCTAATCGTATGTGCTGTAAACACAACTGATAGGGTGAAAGATTTCTTTCCAAATGAAGGTTTATTGTTATGACCCTATGTAGCTCATTACAGTGTTTTTTGAATTTTTTGGAAGATTTCAATCGATGTGGCAAGTACGCAGAATTTTCAACCCTCATACATCAAGATATGTTAATTAGTTTTCGAGATATATCGAAATTTGTAAGCATCAATGACAACTTTTACACATGTATATTTGTTTTTCTCTATAATTCGTTATAGTTTTGATTGAATGTTTCGAATGAGTTCTAACGTAATTTGTGTGTTCAAAGCAATGTTTAAAATCATCCCACATAATTTATCTATTTATTTATCTATTAGTTTTTTGCCTAATTTCCATACTTTGTCATATTAATGACAAAGTGACATATATGAAACGTCCTGTGAGGACGTAGGATCAGTGTTAACGGTAAGGATAAAGCAACAGGAGTAATTGTGGCCTGAACTAAGAACCTTGAGGTGTGCAATTTGGAGACACAGCAGACTGACAAGTACTTTGGCCACATCGACCACCAAGCCCTTTTTATAATTTAGGGAAGATGTATAGCAAGTGTTCATCTTACCCATGCTTGTCAATTAAGTTTTGACAGCAGTATATGTCTGTAACTCTTTGCTTCGATACATAAGGGCGAGGCATGGTTGAGGTGGTAAGCGTTTTTGACCTCTCCTGCGTTTTTGACCTTTCGCACTTCCAGGTCATAGATTTGAGGCTGCAGTTACTTATGGCAGATTGTTACATCTTTTTTATATTTTCCGTTAACGCTGATCCCTCGTACTCATTTGTATAACTGGCATAAAGTACGGGTGTTAAAAAGGGTGGATGGTATCACATTTAGCATTTAGTTATATTTTATGTTTTAGATATTCAGTTCTCTAGGTGTTATTGTTGAATCATCCTAACTGAAAATTCCGTTTGAATAATAATAATAATAATGAATAAGGAGTGTTCGTTTCTTACATAAGAAACTGTTTAAAGAACTTTTTCTATTTAATAATACAATATACTAATTGTGCATAAATTTCAGCTCCAATGTAGGTCAACCAAGTTGCATGCACAAAGTAATTGTACAGTACTTCAAGTAAAGTATAGGTATTCTGTAACAGTAAATACTTTATAAACTTTCTATTTGCTGCATGTCAAAACACTAATTTTTTTAAGCAGATTGTGGTGAGATATCTCTTAATGTTTTGTAATTAAATAAGTCATTTCAATAAGGCTTTTTCTTAAGTCATTAGGTTTGAATTCAGGCTAAGCCAAGAATTCATTTGTTCTACAATACATGAAGGCTACAAGTTTGTTGGTGTTTTATTTGAATAACAGTTCAGTTTTCCACTAGCGCTTTGACAACTATTAATGTTTGGCTATAAATCTAACTTTAATGATTGGTGAAAATGACCTTTAAGCAAAAATTTGTTAAAAGTATCCAGTCAGGTTCGTATAAATTCTGATATTTAGAAATTGCAAATTTTAAATATTTCTTTATGTATAATACTTTCTAATCAGCATGCAGCTGATGTGATAGTGAATTTCCAAACGTATTTATCTTTATCTTTTTTTAAAAATTTTGATTTCACTGCATTAAAATCTACGTATATTAGGATTTTAAACTATGAAATTACCTTGATAATATGAAAATGAACTTTGACCATTTTCAAATAAAAGTTTTTAACTTCAACGGATTTTGAAAATTCAAAATGCTAAATTATGCAGTTTTTAATGCTGATTAAGACGGTGAAATTGAATTTTTAAAAAAATTTGTAACTTTCATCCAAGCTCATTGTGTGTGTGTGTGTGTGTGTGCGCGTGCATGCACGCACGCGCGCATGTGTGTAAATTTTAAAAGCCCCTCAAAAGTGAACTAAAGAATTACTGTTACCCTAAAAAATTAGTGTTAATTTCATGGTCCTGGTGTTGGGATGGCTGCTCCAATAATTCACCGCATTATATGTAATTTAAAATGTAGTGCAGTTTATTACTGGGAAACTAGTACAGTAGGACATGGCATAAATAACAGGATGTCTTACTTTTGTAGGAACTTCCGGCAATAGAAATTGTGCGAAGATTATCACATCCTGTTGCAAAGCTAAGATCGTAATAAATCATTTTATGCTAAGTTCTGGCTGTTATTCAACTGTATTATTATTGTGTAGTGCTGTTGAGTGTTATTAGAAACAGCAACAGAATGTCTTCAGGTAAAAAAAAACATTGTTATGTGTCTGTGTACTTGAAGATAATCAGACAAATGTAAACTCGAGATATTCATATTCTTACAAGGGAGGGTGACTGTTAATCAGCATTGTTATACTTTCTGAAACCTGTCATTTTCCTGATGTTTTTGTTAACCTTATTGTTTTAATTATTAGTGGTTTAAACATTCGTGAGCGATATTTAATAAATTATGTATAACAAAAAATTCAACCTTGAATAGGACTTCAACGGTAAAGAAAGTTTCAGAAGGTACTGAAAAATAAATATATGAAAAAATGAAACCAGTTTCTGAAAATCACTTTATCAGATTTTCCACAAATTTTCGTTGTACATGATGATGAGTCGTAATATAAGTCAGTACCAAATTTAATTAAAATAAAACCTAATAGAAATTAGGATGTATTTTCACTTCACCCTATGTATTTACTTCTGAAGAAGAAATTTCCTTTATTTCATATTTGCTAATGTGAATTGTGGATCTGCATGTTTGGTCGAAATATGATGCACATTTTTTTGGAGGAACTAGGTCTTTTTTAGGAAAAAATAGGCGAGTGTTGGGTCAAAACCGACAGGGAAAATACAGGACAAAGTGGTTTTATATTACCAGATACAAGTAAATTTTGTTTTTTAATTTAATATTTTTTAATTATTGAACCACTTTGAGACTGTACATTTTAATAATAAATTAAAAAAGAAATATTCCTTATGAACAATTTCTCGTTATTATTTTATCCGTTTCCATATGAAAGAAGGCAAAATCTCTGATATTTTATATTGATACGTTATTTGTTTGTTCGTCATAATTGCTTTTTAACATTTTTTTTTATTATGATTATTTAAATAGTTGATTACAGTTGTGTGGGGTTTTTCTTAATGAGATTGCGTGGGGTTTTTCTTAATGAGATTGCTTATAATAAATATAAGCCATCTCCACTTGCCACCTGCACGGTTAAGAGGATTTTGCCACTCCAGCCTTGGAATAAAGTTGTCACCGTGCCAACACTGCAGCTCAGATTTAGAGGGGCTATATCTGTTCAACTTGCCGACTTATTTATGAATTCTGTTAAGTGATTCCAGTTAGGCCACTTGTGACCAAATATTTTGTAATGCTAAACGACACACGCGCACACATTTATATTCTAGTTATCGATTTAAAAACGTAAGGAACAAATTTTATAAAAATTTGAACAATTACGTTTAAACCTGTATAAATTATAATGCCAGGATTAATAATGATAAAAGATGTACTTAAGTGACTAGATTACAGATGGAAGTACAGAAAGACAATGAATTGTGTTGTGGGGGTGTATAGCAGACTCGTGTTCACGGGTTGTCTTGAAATAGCACATAGCTTACTGGCCTTTTGCCCATATCCCCTTCTTGCTTCTGCTGGCTGCTGGCATCAGTTGCAATCAACGATCATACCTCCGCTTTCGTTTATAATAGAATGAAACCAATAAATATTTTATTACGTATTAATTAAGTATATTCTGTTGAAACATGGGTGTATATAGCAACGGTTCATTGAATTCTATGTGTCAAACTCTGTCATTGTTTTGGAAATGTGCCAATGGATCTGTTTTGGCAACATGGAACGTTCTACTACCAACATTACAATACGCTTACAGATCAAATTCTCCATCAGAAAGCCTTCATAAATTATTTGTGTGGAATGTTTATTGAATATAGTGTTTATTTTATTGGTTAAGGTTCTCAGTTGTGCGATTCGGTTCTCACTTTCATTCAAAAGCATTAATAAGATTTTATTGTGGTGAAATTTAGTGAAATACATAATTATGTTTGCAAAATTATATTACATTTATCGGCTTCGAATAAAATATACTATTAACTATAGAAGGTAGATTATATTCATACAAGTGTTTTGTAATATAATGTATAAAGAAAAAATAGTAAACTTATGTGAAAAGTTTATTTTGCTTACTGGAACATTGATTTTGTAACGAAATATGTTATTAAAATGTAAAAGCCAATAAAATAAAACAGCCATGTCTGGGAAACCAGTGGAAATAGAGCAGGAGTGGTCTGTTCATGCGCAGTTAACGTTTTCTCATGGTAGCCCTCCACCTTGTGCACAATGCCCGACCCCACTCCCCCACCCTTGCTACGGTTTCCAGCGAGGTAACATCATATTTACAACAAAACCACCGAGTGATAAACCGGCATACGGTAGTCTTCCGAGTAGACGTGCTCCGCAACCTTATGGTCGTCGATGTATGAGTACGTGTAACATTACGTTAGCTCAACAAGACTACCAACATCAGCGATGTCACCACACTGTTACGTTGTCTTGTGATGAACCAACTTCTCATAATCGTCTGGCAGATGTTTGTGACATTTGTTCTGGAGGTGGACGGAGTCCTACTGCTGCAAGACGTGCTCATACGTTCACTTCACATTTCTGTACCAGAGTTCCTGATAAAAGTCCAGGGTCTAAAGATGTTGCTTCACAAACTTCGCAGGTCTTCTCTGCTGTTCCTCCACCAGATAAACCTTCTTATGTACATAACACGAAGGCCAAAGATTTGCTACAAATTCCAGTACATGAGTCAGTTTCAAGGGCTGGAAGTAAATCTCCTAAGGTGAGCAATATGATTTGTATAAGTTAATTTTTTATTAGATTTTTTGAAAATACACTTTTTTTTATATTATAAGGAGTTAAGACCACATGTCTCATAACATTATGTTACTTGTCAGATATCATACACACACACACACACAAATATTATTTTAATACATTATGCTTAATACATAAGTTAATATTACTTATTAGGCAAAAGAGGTGATGAAAGCCTTCTTTTCAGTGTAGGCCTACTGCTGTCTTATATGAGCGATCTGTTCATACTGTGGCAACTCATAAATTTATATATTATGTACGACTTATAATTTGCAGTAAGAAGAGAGTTTAAAAGTCGTTTTCCGATATCAGTTGAACACAGTTTTACATTAAATGAGTAACACAGTCAAGCCCTTAACTTTTTGGCTGCTACACAACGATCTATCATCATAATTTACTTGTGAGAAATGCGGCACTACAATTAAATGTTGCTATACGTTTGTCGGTAATAGTTCAAAATAAATGCAGTAGATAGCATCTGAATCAGTATTTTTCAATTAAGTAATGTGTTTAGTTCACTGTTCTGCCATTTTCTTATTTCCTGAATTACAGAAGTGAAATTATAAAAGCTGTAACATAACCTTGTCCTTCGAGTTTCGTTCACTTGGCAGTCAAAATGCCTGGCAAGTGTGATGCGTTTGCGTTTAGTGTCGATGATGACATAATTCAGTTAAATGTTTTGTATGTATGAAATTGTTCAGGATTTACCAGAGAATAACAGTAACCGTTAAAATTAAGATATTAAACAAAATAAAGTGGTTTATTGTAGTTCAAACCAAGTGTTTCAAAATTTATTTCTTCAATCGGAAATTAAAATTTTTTTAAAGTTAAAATTTTATTTAAAAAAATTGTCATATCTATAAATTATACACAATATCAAAAATAAAATTTTTAAAATGATAAATATTAAATGTATTTAATTATGTAGTTACATAAATATTTTTCAGCAGGTTAGCAGCCAAAGAGTTAAAGAAACACCTGAAATTGATTTTATAAATTATCACATATACATACGTAAATCATGTTCATTTAGCTCTTTTGTTGATTTGAAAAGGATACTCTTTAAAGTCATTAAATTGCGGCTTTGTCAATTAATTATTTCTATTTTTCAAAAGTCAATTTTATTATCTTAGTCAACACTATGCATAGACTAAATATTGTTAAATATTTTATAATTGTGCCTTTTTTACAATATTTTCTTTAAAAGAGTTATTATTTAATATAAAGGTTATAAATAATTTAAATAAAACTAAGTAGTAGATATAAGTAAGGAGTTATAATGTGTGTGTGTGTGTGTGTGTGTGTGTGTGTGTGTGTGTGTGTGTGTGTGTGTGTGTGTGCGTGCGTGCATGTGTTATTTTTAATACAGAAAATTTAAGAATGTTTTGTCCTTTTTTTAAACTACATTTTTTATAATTCATTTAAATAAATTAATGATGTGTAAGTTTACTCATAATTGTACTTACCATTGCAGAATGGGCGTAGATTGTCACGATCTCCAGCTAGAGTAGAAGGAAAATCTCCACTTCTAAATAAGGTTAATGCTGATCCAAAGAAAAAACCCAGAACTGTGCATATTGATGTATATTGTACTGGTTCAGATGCCAGCGGGTCTTCTGATGCGGAGGATACTTCAACCCTCAAACAGTGTATGAATCTGAAAAAGTGCGCGTTACACATACTCGTGAAGAGGACAAGTTACCCCAAAGTTTGTGTCGTCAGAAGCGCCGTACTCTGAGTGCCGGCTCTTCAACATCTAGTGGCTTCATTTCAAAAGCTGGAGCATCAAATAACTTACAGATGAATGATACTGTGAGTTCTCTTTATCCTTCACAGTTGAGTTCTTTTAGTTCTATTACAAACCCGAGAAGCAGTGTAATAAGTGAGAGTTCTCTTGCGTCGCACTTGTCGTCAAGTTGTGCTCTCTTCAGCGATGAATCAGGAACTTCTTGGAAAGATACATCCTATGCTGACACGGAACGTGGTGAAAGTAATAGTAGTCTTGGAAAAAGTGATAGTTTTGAATATGCTGATTCTGTGGATCGGTTACGGATTTTGGAAAAAGAAAGGGCATGGGGTGCCGATAGTAAGACATGGAGATCGCCTCAAGTTGAAAGAAAGCATCTGCTTCAGCAGCAGAAACATCAGCAGTATGTTGAAAGACGAGGTTCGCCATTTCCACAGTGGAAACAAGATGAAAACGGTAATGAAGAAAACAGTAGTTCTGACGAGTCTGAGTCTACCGAAGGTTCGGAAATGGCGTGGAGCTTTGGGCGTTTAGAAGACATACAGAACATGAAATCAAAATTTGTGAAACGAGAAGACACCGTCAGAAAAGCTACTAAAGATACTAAACCACTTTTTCAAATAAATAAAAACCAGATAAAACGTTGCGATTCGGGGAGTTTCAGTGATTCAGCTGCACCGTCCACTTCACACAGAAATGTTTGCCGAGATACTATTGGCCCTTTCGGCGCGGATAATGAACAGCCTGTGAAACCAAAGTTAAAATCTAGCGTTACGTCACCGTTCACGTCAGTACCTGGAAAAAAGACTGATCAACTATCGAAGGCTGAAAAATTTGGAGCAATTGTTGGTACGTTTAAAAAGCCTGGCCACCATGTAGGGCCTTCTAAGAATCCAGATTGTTCCTGTCAGAATTGTCGCCAGTATTACGAGGAGAAAGGTTACAGAAGTCGAACGCGTTCACTAGGAGATATGCCAAGCCCAAAACAGAGAGAGCAGTGGAAAGCTACGCTTAATAATATTGTGCAGAATAGATTAACTGAAGATTCGGGAAGCGGTGAATGGGACGTATGATGCCGAATACCCTAGTATGAATTTGTATTATACAGTAATAGGTTTTTGTTGATATTATTAAAGTAATTTAGACAGGCTTGATATAAATAGTTATGTTTTTTTTTATAATGAGCTCCATTTTTCCTTTTGTTTTTTTATGGTAATTAACTAGTCATGTAAATATTTTAATAAAAATTAAAGCGTGCTACAAGCTCAATTCATTAAATGTTAACTTTGAAAAGTGAAATACAAAGTTTGTACCATAAAATTTATTGTATTAGTTTAATACTACCTTAGGTGTGTTATGTAAGCGAATTTAAGTGAGCCATTTGATTTTTTTAGCACTGTTTATGTTTTATGTTAGGTATGAAAACTGTGGATTTGATATTTCTCATTTTGATAGCTTGTGTTTAGTATAATTTTTGTTGGTGGCTTTGTTTTCTTGAATTAAATATTTCAAGAGCTACCTAATAATATTTTTATAACACTATACACTAACGTATTAAGCTTTGCACGCAGAATGTTCGTTTGTGGCAGAAAAGAATTAGGCTAAATTTAATATCCCTTTCCAGTTCAATACACATGTTCTAAATAATTAACTGTAAGAAAAAGATAAAAGAAATTTGTAAATGGTTAATTTTAATTTTTTTACTGCCTGTTTTCAGTTATTTTTTTATAAACTGTGAAAGCAACCTCTCGCTAACAAAATAAATTAATGTAACTTGATAAAGTTAACGTATAAGTATTATTTTTACTGTTTTTAGACCGCCTTTTATTGCTTTTTAATAAAAATTGACATACATACATATTTTGCCATTTTTGGCTTCATCATTAGGTATTAAAAGTTAAACTGCTCAAGACACAGACACGAAATTCATACAATTTAAGGCTGAATTGTTATATTTTTAATTGTTAATATGACATTAATGTTGTGTCTAGATTAAAAAATAATCTCATAAACAATCGGTTTTTAACTGTATCGATAAGACTAAATATCACTAACACTCTTCCGGAACTGTAATAGTGATTTCTCAACTTTTTGTCTATAAAACATGATCTCATTCTTTGAAATGTTGTGGCAGAAGTATATAATTATCAAAGTTTTAAATTCTAAGAGTAAGTCTGAAATAAGCATTTTCTTACGATTGGACTGCGCGAATGTTGCTGTATTCACATGATGTCTAACTCTCAGTGTTTGCGTGAATATACCACTTTTACATTTTAGGTTTCAGCTAATCAAGCAAATCTTTGAGGTGCATTTTATAGGGCCTATCGTCAAACAATAAAGGCAAAAAAACAAAAAAACATTACATTTGAGTGTTGTAACTATAACGTAGAACATTGTATAACCTTAATTTTAAAAAAATATAATTCAAAATAGTTTTTTTTAAATCGAGTAAAAGTTTTTTAGTTTTTTGCCTGATTATGTCATTTCTGTGAATAATAAGTATAAATTATTAATGGTGACTAATTAGAACAAGATTATATCCAGCAAATGCTGTTACGGCAATTACTGTCTAAGCAATAACATTAATACAAAATGTTTTGGCTACTGTAACAGATTATTTATGCGTATTGGCTTTGGATTATCGAGCGTTTGGATTACAGAGATTTGCATTATCAAGTTTCTACTGTAAAGCACTATGAAAGTGTGGTATGATTAAAAATATAAATAATTATCTCACAGAAGTCAGCATTTATGAAAAATTAAAAATAGTTTTAAGTTGTAAATTATTTTCTTCTGCCTCGCATAGTAATTAATCTATTAAACGTAAATAATAAAAATTTGTAGTCGAAATTTATTCATTTTATTTTGAAATCCTAATGTAATTTGAGTATGAGTGCCGCAGATTAATGCTAAATTAAAGTTGTTTGTGATCAAAAAAAAAAAAAAAACCAGAAGTTCATTTGGTGGATATTGTACCAGTTCAGATGCCATCAGGTCTTCTGATGCATAGGATAAATAAATTTCTGAAACAGTGTGTGTTACTTGTACACATTTAATCATTCTGAAGTTCAATAAGTTGCCTGAAATAAAAAGATATTTTTTTAAATTAATGTTTTTATTAATTTGGCTTAAGATGTTGGCAATTAATATATTTATAGATATAAAAGTACAGTCGACCTCAGATATAATATGGTTGAAAAGATGAAATTTATATAAGCGCTGTAAACTAGATAGAATTGTAACCGAGTTTGTAAACGGCAGCAATACTGTATGTAGTGAAAGAAAAGCATACTTTGTACTGTATACATAGTTAATGCCTTTTTTATTACAATTTATTATACATATTGCATATTTTGAAATATATTTTAGTTAAAACTAATAGAAAATAAATACTGTACAGTCTGGTATGTATACATGTAACACTGTGCATACGCTCGTGAGGGTTCGTGAGATTGAAGTTTTGCTTCTACTAAGGCATACAGTGTGTGTGTGTGTGTGTGTGTGTGTGTGTGTGCGTGCGTGCGTGCGTGCATGTGTGTGTGTGTGAGAGAGAGAGAGAGACTGCTAACACTTTACTGGACCAACACAATTTACATTGTTTGGCCAACAACAAAATTCTAAGAAAGGGTCCCTTTCTATTCTCAACCTTTATTCTAAAAATAGAACACAAATTTCATTTCAAGTGAGAATGACTATAGGTCAGCAGCTTAGAAAACTGCTAAGAGCACCAGTGGGACAGAGAGAAAAAATGTGCGAGTGAGAGGTCATGTCCTCACTCTTGCACCCTTTTCCTTCACTATTGCTGAGTAGTAACAGTTTCTAGACTCACATTGGCAGATTCCTATGTCCCTGAAATGTTGGAGGAAGCTTGAAGGAATTCTCGCACAGGCCGTTTACTAAGTGACTGGACTATAACAGCAGCGTGACAGCGTTGTAACCAAGCCTAAAATACATGTACACTTAATATAGAATATTGGGGACATTCATAATGGCACTATAACCGAGGGCATTATAACCAAGGTCGACTGTATTAATTTTCTATCCACTTTGATAATTCTGATTACAAACTACTACTAAAAAAATATTTTCTTATTAAATTTCGATTCATAGCCTATAGTTTTATCTGAAGGTTGAAAACATTTGTTACTAAAACAGATATGAATTGTTTAATAGTTGATTGTTGACAGTACAGTGTGCAATACGCAACATGCAGTGTGAGAGTGACATATATAGTGTTTGCAATGGTTTGTTACCTGTAGTAATAAGGTTACCTTCTGTAAGTTTATACTTTTATACTGTTTAAAATTTCCCCAGTCTGTTATTAAAAAAATTAAACAAACATGCACATTGTGAAATGTATTTAAATAAATTTGTTTGATGTGCCTTGTATTATATATTATGGCTATTAAAATTTACTCTTTATTAGTTTTTTATTTTCACATACCTTTTACGTGTTTCTTCTAAAGATACTGTTTTAATATCAGAATATCCGGATAAAATATTTAGTCATTTTTATTTCATATTTGCTGCATGCCTAGAAAACACAAGTGCTTAATGTTTCAGCCTACATTAAGTAGCAGTTGTTGTTAAAGATCTTACATGCACTTTGCGACCACTTGCAACGGATTATTAGCCTAGTTGTAACAGGCAGTTTTTTTGCTTGTTGTATACAACTAAGTCATTATTTAACATGGTGAAGTTACATTATTTGCTGTACACTTTGCGACCAGACTCTTGTTCGACACTTGCAACGGATTATTAGCCTAGTTGTAACAGGCAGTTTTTTTGCTTGTTTTATATAGAACTGAGTCATTATTTAACATGGTGAAGTTACATTATTTGCTGTACACTTTGCGATCGGACTCTTGTTCGACACTTGCAATGGATTATTAGCCTAGTTGTAACAGGCAGTTTTTTTGCTTGTTATATACAACTGAGTCATTAATTTAACATGGTGAAGTTACATTATTTGCTGTACACTTTGCGACCAGACTCTTGTTCGACACTTGCAACGGATTATTAGCCTAGTTGTAACAGGCAGTTTTTTTGCTTGTTATATATAACTGAGTCATTATTTAACATGGTGAAGTTACATTATTTGCTGTACACTTTGTGACCATACTCTTGTTCGACACTTGCAACGGATTATTAGCCTAGTTGTAACAGGCAATTTTTTTGCTTGTTGTATACAACTAAGTCATTATTTAACATGGTGAAGTTACATTATTTGCTGTACACTTTGCGATCAGACTCTTGTTCGACACTTGCAACGGATTATTAGCCTAGTTGTAAGAGGCAGTTTTTTTGCTTGTTATATACAACTGAGTCATTATTTAACATGGTGAAGTTACATTATTTGCTGTACACTTTGCGATCGGACTCTTGTTCGACACTTGCAACGGATTATTAGCCTAGTTGTAAAAGGCAGTTTTTTTGCTTGTTATATACAACTGAGTCATTATTTAACATGGTGAACTTACATTATTTGCTGTACACTTTGCGATCGGACTCTTGTTCAACACTTGCAACGGATTATTAGCCTAGTTGTAACAGGCAGTTTTTTTGCTTGTTATATACAACTGAGTCATTATTTAACATGGTGAAGTTACATTATTTGCTGTACACTTTGCGACCAGACTCTTGTTCGACACTTGCAATGGATTATTAGCCTAGTTGTAACAGGCAGTTTTTTTGCTTGTTATATACAACTGAGTCATTAATTTAACATGGTGAAGTTACATTATTTGCTGTACACTTTGCGACCAGACACTCTTGTTCAACACTTGCAACGGATTATTAGCCTAGTTGTAACAGGCAGTTTTTTTGCTTGTTTTATATAGAACTGAGTCATTATTTAACATGGTGAAGTTACATTATTTGCTGTACACTTTGCGATCGGACTCTTGTTCGACACTTGCAACGGATTATTAGCCTAGTTGTAAAAGGCAGTTTTTTTGATTGTTATATACAACTGAGTCATTATTTAACATGGTGAAGTTACATTATTTGCTGTACACTTTGCGACCAGACTCTTGTTCGACACTTGCAACGGATTATTAGCCTAGTTGTAACAGGCAGTTTTTTTGCTTGTTATATATAACTGAGTCATTATTTAACATGGTGAAGTTACATTATTTGCTGTACACTTTGCGACCAGACTCTTGTTCGACACTTGCAATGGATTATTAGCCTAGTTGTAACAGGCAGTTTTTTTGCTTGTTATATATAACTGAGTCATTATTTAACATGGTGAAGTTACATTATTTGCTGTACACTTTGCGACCAGACACTCTTGTTCGACACTTGCAACGGATTATTAGCCTAGTTGTAACAGGCAGTTTTTTTGCTTGTTTTATATAGAACTGAGTCATTATTTAACATGGTGAAGTTACATTATTTGCTGTACACTTTGCGATCGGACTCTTGTTCGACACTTGCAACGGATTATTAGCCTAGTTGTAAAAGGCAGTTTTTTTGATTGTTATATACAACTGAGTCATTATTTAACATGGTGAAGTTACATTATTTGCTGTACACTTTGCGACCAGACTCTTGTTCGACACTTGCAATGGATTATTAGCCTAGTTCTAACAGGCAGTTTTTTTGCTTGTTATATATAACTGAGTCATTATGTAACATGGTGAAGTTACATTATTTGCTGTACACTTTGCGACCAGACTCTTGTTCGACACTTGCAACGGATTATTAGCCTAGTTGTAACAGGCAGTTTTTTTGCTTGTTATATATAACTGAGTCATTATGTAACATGGTGAAGTTACATTATTTGCTGTATTTGTGGTATTAGGTGATACACCCAAGAAAGAAATATGAATAATTAATAATTAGACTTATCTTTATAGATATTAACCGTTAGATTTTTTAAAATCTTTTACACAGGTTTTAAAATTATTTGGGCTCTAATTTATATGATTTCATTTTGAATAATGAAGCTTCAATAATGGGGTGTCCCAGGAAGAGGGGAAACATTTCAATAGATGATTTTAGGTCTAAAAACAAGATAAACAGTTTACGTAATACATTAGCCAATTACAGATACTGAGAGATTTCGCCCTTATTTCTGCCCAAGAATTAAATGAAGCCATACCGTAACTCTTAGAACCGAAATGTTAGCTAAATTTTGTGATTTCAATTTTTATTTTTAAGTACTGCTATGCAGGTCCATAAATTGTGTTTCGAGTAGCATCTGAAGAAATTGGTGATAAAATACATTTGGCGTTGAAAAACATGTTAACTTTGTTAAATGTCTTATAAATGTATAAACATTATTTACTAAACTTCCGGAAAAATTAATTCTGAGGTAAATAATGTCAGTAAAAACCAAATTCTAGTTTGATAAATTCAACTTTAATTACAAAAAAAATGTTCCGAAAAGAATTTTATTCTAATAATAATGAAATGAGAAAAAAAAGGGATTACTGGACAACCTGGAGAAGAAGGAAAGAAAGTTAATAAGGAAGATATTGGGCCAAAACTTTAGAAATAATGAAGTAAAGTTGATTTCTAATAAAAACCTGTATCTCAAAATTGAGAGAGTCTCAGATAGCATGAGGAAAAGACGACTTAGTTTTTATGGCCATATTAGTAGGATGAACAGCAGTAGACTTACTAGGCGGATCTTTGCTTTCTTCAGAGATCGGAAAACAAAGAGTAATTAGTTCAGGCGGGTTCAGGAGGACTTAACTGAGCTGGCGATATCAGATGAGATGATTGACGATATACTTAAACTGCGAAAGCTTTTACATAATGAAAACCTAAGGTTTCAGGAAAAACCAACATCTAAAAGGGGCGGGGCAGTCTCGGATGAAAGAAGGAAGGCAGCCTCGGATAGAATGAAGCAGTATTGGATACAGCGGAAGGCAGCTAACGCACATCAAAGTAATTGATTTGGCGTACCCCAAAGTGGGTGATCCAGATAAAGAAGAAGAAATGAGAAAAATAATTTTAAAAAACAGCTAACACAAATCTAAATTACATTTACAATACTTTTAAAAATTAAGTAAAATTAGGTAACATTTTCATTTTAATGGAAGTTGAGAACATATGTGTGTTCCTGCATTAAAAATATTCCTCCATTGAGACATACACTTCTTAACTTGTTTTAAATATTTTGTGTAGGTTTTTTAAGAATATTTTTATTTGTATTTATGAGGGCAGTACTATTAAAAATGCAAACAATCGTTTCCTAGTGTATATTAACATTAACGACGTAAACGTTGTGCCATTGATCTGATTCTTTACTGAAAGAGTAAACTTCACTTTGAACAGATATTCTTCACATATTTGTTGTGAGGTTTCATTCAACTGTATACAGTAGAACGTCGATAATCCAGATTAACTGGGAACAAACCTATTTCAGAATTTCGAATATTATATGTAAATGGCAAAATAAAATATACACCATTAAAAATAACTGGTAACTGTTATGAAAGTAATGACAGGGAACAAATAAGGAACAAAAACTGTTGACCAGGAAGCAAGTTATTGTAGGTAAAAATACTGTGTATATGTATTTGAAACCTCCTACTTCTTTGACGAAGACATTATGCACCGATAAACAATGCTAAAGGCAAGGCCAGACTGGGTAATGTGTGGCTTAACATTTCTTTTCTTTGTTCCTGTCCTTCCCATTACTGTACATTTACCAACTAAAAATTGTGAAAAACAATAGGAAGTGAAGAAAAATAAACAGTGTTTTTATTCTACATACTAATAAAAAATTAGGATTTACAAAAACAAAAATTGTACAATAATGTTTTAAGTTTTAAAAAATCTTATCTTAATTAAAGTTAGAAACACGTTTTTCTGCTTTGAGTGAGATTGGGTGCTTTCAGTGTGTTTCCAGTGATAACATATCAGTTTCTCTTGCTGTAAATGCTTCTGAGCAAGAAGGCCTTATGACATTCTTAATTCGCTCACTAACTCACTTTGTTTTTATCACAACATAGTGACTAATCTACTGACTAACAGTGTCTGACTTTGGTATTGGTGCAACTATTTTTAACGATGAGGAATAAGGATGACCAAACCCCCTAAAGACAGTTCCAACGCATTTTTGTTACTTGCATAGGTCGGTCCAGTTCTAATAATAATAATTTTTTTTTAAGTATCAAATGCGGATTATTGACAGTATGAATTTTTGATGCACTATTTTACTGTGTATGAATGAATTTATATGGTTAAAGTCTAGGATTTGGAGAGGATTTAAAGTGGGCACCGCCTCCGCTTCTAATTGGTGACTTCCCAGTTAGTATTGAGGTGATTGCAGACGTTTGTTCTGCCAGTTCACTTTAATCTTCCTTTCTCTTGACCCTTAACACAACGACATGTTTGTGTTCAATTTCACTAGCTTTTCGTTGTGTGGTGAGATCCCATGTTTTACATTTTTACTCATGTCGTTGCCAAGAGTTACTTGGAAATGAGGTGTGTCCATACAGAGCCCCACATATACGTGGATCCTTACACTAGGAGGTTACTAAGTATCCCAGGGCTCCATTTGATCACCATTAGGCCGTACCTGTTCACTTCGTCAATATAGATCGCTTTACAGTTCAGAGTTAACCAAGCTATGTATAGTAGTGAATGTGTGTGTTTTTGTGATATGGTGGAATCGCTAAGCTTCAGCTGCCTTCGTAGCATGGTACTGTGTTATATACGTACAATAAAATATTTTTGTAATATACAGTAGAGTCTCGATTAACCGTCACCCTTTTAATTGTCAGTTTCTATTCACCGTCAGCTTAATTCTGTGTATGACATTTTTAAACAGTCTTCACTAAGTAATTTGTAACTTATTTATAGCATTTGGGTGGTAGTAATTGCTATCCGAAGCAAACATTGATAATAGAAAAATAAACGATTTATCTTCTGTTGGAATAGATGGAAATACTTCAAATAGTGTTAACAAATTCTGAAAGAGTGCATGCATGTTTCTATTGAAAGATAAATACTCTCACACTATTTTCGATAATATACTATTCATCGTATAAGTTGATCGTGGAACAGTCATGTGAATACTGTAAGTTGCGTATGCAGTGCTCTTCATATATGTTAAGCAAATTTGTGAAAAGATTAAGTACAGATAAATTACTGTATTAAAGAACTACGTATGTAAAATTTGTATAATACATAATATATAGAGTTAAATAAAAATTTACTATCTTTTTCCAAAATAATAATAGTAAAACATTTTGTGATATAAACAGAGTATAGTATGTCATTTTTATTGATCGTCGAAAGTATGGGCGGTATATTTCTGTTAGCTATCTGTTCTGTCAACTGACACCCCAATGGTCCTAAAAATGATGGTTAGTCGAGACTCTACTGTATATAAAAAAATTGAATTATAAGATGTATATACCCAGTTTATCAGGCCAAATTTTGTGTTCTTTTCAGCGGTAGGCTTAAATTATATTTTCTAGCAAACGGTTATTAGAAAATATTATTTTTGAAGATGAATAAAAATAATGGTATAACAGTATAATTATGATTGTAGTGATAACTCATTAATTTGCCACCATTGTTTCAGGCCCAAGCAAGTTTGTCAGAGTCAAGCAGAAAGCTAGATTTGTTGCGCCGCTCGTTGGAACTGAGAAGACAAGAACTACCTCCCGATTCAGCCGCAGCAGCCCAACTGAAGAAAGAATTGCAAAGTGTCCAATCTGCTAGTCCTGTCCCAGTCATTTATACCAGTCTGCAGCCTTTCCGTGAATCCACAAAACCTTTATCTAGTTCTCCTTCCTCTCTGAGTAGGTGTGCGGCAGTCACTGGCAAACTGGAAGTCAGGTGAGGTAATTTATTTTAGCAGTATGTATGTCAATAAAAGTTTAGTTTAAATTGTTTTCTAACTGTCTTCTAGATCCAAACTGACTTAGGTTTTTGTGTTGGACGTATGTGTAGTTGTGTGTGTGTGTGTGTGTGTGTGTGTGTGTGTGTGTGTGTGTGTGTGTGTGTGTGTGTGTGTGTGTGTGTGTGTCAAATTTTGAAACTATTGTGTTTCTGAGACTTCCTTAAAGGGTTTTTGGAATTCAGTATATATCCCACAAAATTGAGAACATTTGTCTTTGAAAAAGAAACAAAAATATAAATTTCTTCGAAAATTGCTCATAACATTTTGATAAAAAGTAGGAATTGTTTGTTTCCTAAAATTTTGTTCATAAAGAATTTTTTAACTACCCTTCCCATGTAGAAATTACATTATATTTAATTAACCTTTTGATTGCTGGCCTGCCCAGTTGCAAGTCCCACCTACTGTACAACTGCTGGGCTATTTTTAACTACAGGTACTTATGTAACTTTATAATATATTTACTTTTATAAATATATTAGTTTTAAAATAATAATAATAAATATATATATTATATATATTATAATATATAAATATATTATTTTTAAAATCTGAGAAAAATCACCTTATTGTAGGTAATATATAAGATTTACTGATATAATAATTTGTGGTTCAATTTTAAAAGAATTTAGTTTCTAATATCTGATTGAAAAAATAAATTTTAAACCTTACAGTGTAAAATGCAATACATCACTTTATTTTATTGAATGCCCTGATTTGACTGGTATAGTTACATTTTCTGGTAAATATTAAACATTTTCATGTATCGTAACTTTTAACTGAATTATGCCATCATCAACCCCAAACATAAACACATCACGATTGCAAGGCATTTTGCTTACTTAGTAAACAAAAATCCAAAGAATGTTATATTACTGCTCTTATAATTTTATTTCTGTGATTCAGAAAAGTGAACTAAAATGATCATTTAATTGAAAAATATAGATTTAGACGCTATCTATTGGCTTTGTTTTCAACAATTACTAAAGTAGAGCAACGATAGACCAACGTGTTGCATTTCTCGCTAAATTACAATGACTACAGGTCGTTGTGTTGCAGTCAAAGAGTCAAACATACTAAAAACTTTGACAGACTTTATTGCTGTCAAGTTTAATACACTTGTTACTTTTTATGAAAACATATCACAGTATTTTTAAAAATGAGTTATTTCAATGTATACAGATTGTTCCAGTAAGTGATGCAATTAGGAAAATGTTGTGTCTTCCTTTTGGTGTGGATATGTGTACAATTTTTTTATCTTTAACCACCGTCTATCTTTTAGATTGATGGGTTGTCAAGACCTTTTGGAAGAAGTTCCAGGACGTTCAAGAAGAGAAAAAGAGAATTCTTCAAGCCCTGGAGACCTCAGGTCTTTTGTTAAAGGAGTTACAGGAAGAAGTTCTAGCAAGTCTTACAGTGTTAAAGACGAGACCAGCAGTGAGTATAATATTGTGTTCTGTTCATAGAATAAACTTTATTGTGAAACTTTTATAATTTCACTGTCAATAATAATTAGGAGTCTGCAAGGCCCCGAATTTTACGGGTCGGTTCGGGCCAAGTATACAATTTGGGTCAAAGACGGGTCGTGCCAAGTAAATATTAACTTTTATTTTTAGGCAATAATGTACACAATACGCATACATATTTTCACTACCAAAATACAAATAATATAAACAAAGAATAATTTAATTAATCATCAAAGGTCAAGTGTCTAACCACTTGCAATCATTCTATTTGTTTTACTGGACAAGGCCAATTGTCAGTGGGTGCAGTATTATCGGTTAGTAGTTTTTGATGCTACAATGAGAAGGGACCAAGTGGACTGTGCATGTTTACAAATATAGTTTCCTCATCGGATCGGGTCAACACACTGCCTTGTCAAATAAATATGTCTGAGATTGACAAATGTACACAATCAGTTCAGAGAATATGCTGATATCCTTTTCCAGACTGTATATCGTTTCATGATTATGTCACTAAATTAAAAGATGTAATTTTTCAAAGACAAAAATCAAATGAAAATATTGAACACAATGAGTTTGTATTGTATTGGTTCTTTGCGGTATTCACATAACTTTTGTGCGCCGATATACTTTTTGTAATCGGCCCATGGCGATATTCACACATTTTTGCTTGCCGATGTAATCGGTCCGTGGCGGTATTCGCACAACTTTTTATCGCCGATGTAATAGGTCAGTGGTGATATTTAGTCAGACCAACGGAGCCCGTATTACATCGGCCCATGGTGGTTTTCGCACAACTTTTGCACGCCGATATAATCGGTCCGTGGTGTTATTCAGTGAGATCAATGGAGCTCGTATAACATCTGCTTATGGCGGTATTCACACAACTTTTGTGCGTGGATTAAATATGAAATGAAGAAAATTTTAATTCTAATTTTTTTTTTTTTACATATGCCTAGCTAAAAATGTGATGGGTTCCCCATTTAATCGTTTGGTCCGACCCGACCCGAAAAGCCAAGCGCCAAAAAAAACCCGACCCGGCCCAAACCAAACTCTAAAAAACTCGGCCTGCAAACCCCTAATAATAATTGATGCTGTTTGCATTGTGAAATTATTACTACACAGACTGCCAATTGTTATTAGGAGATATACAGTTAGGGGTGTTGCTTGACTCTGCTGGATAATTATATAATAAATTCAAGAAAACAAAAAGTTAATCACTGTAAATACACCCATTGCAGTTGTGGTAAGCTGTAATGATTAGTGTTGTTTACGTTATTTGTTGCTTAGTGAGCAGTGACCCATCTGGCAGTGTTTTTGTTTAAATATTTGGGGCAAAACATCCCCTGAATCAGCTAGAGTTTTTTGGATACTGATTCTTGAAGACTGCTTTTTTATTTTGTAAACTTATTAAAGTATGAAACGCAATGTTAGATTGGAAAGAAATGTCTTAGTGTTTGTGGCTTAACTCTTCCTATGATTCCGTATAATGATCTTTTTTACAATCATGTTGGTTTTGAAGTTTTTTTTATACATGATTAAAGATTAAATGTTAAATAACTTGGCCTAATGAAAAATGTTTTTTTGATTTTGATGATGTACCTTTAGCATTTCGAGCTGGTGATACGTTGGAAAATTGTGGAAATATGCAAATTACATATTATAATAATCTATGTATCTATTTTGGGATGTACTTACCTTGAACCCTTCTGGGCAGTGTGTTACTGCCATTTGATGATGAATTGTTTAACATTGTTTTCTTAAATCCGTTTCCATTGGGCTGTTTATTTTTTGTCTTTATTTTTTCTCAGATGAAATTATGGCTGTGATCAAGCTAGACAACCAGACAGTGGCTCAGACCAGTTGGAGGCCGTGCTCTCAACAGGCTTGGGATCAAAGGTATTTTAAATTTCAGATCTGCTTATTATAAAGTCATTATTACTGAATATTTTAATAAAGTTATTAAAATTAAGATTGTACTGCATGCCTTAAATATAGAATAGTTTAATCGATTGAGTGTATCTTAATCATTAACTAGATATTAAGAGTTAGTTGATGTTGAAATACAAATTTATTGTTATTGTCAAATTAAAAATAAAAAAATATGTTCAGTGATTTTTTTATAATATGAGCACATTGAAAACTGGTATAAATCTGTTCGACAAAATTGTTTCTAGAAAAAACATTGTTTTAATGTCTTGACAAAATCATCGAGGTTACTAATGCTGCCAATCTGAAGTCAGCTCCCTTTAAGAATTGAGTGATGAAGCAGGTAATATATGGACTGATTAGCTGACGTAGTATAACCCACTGATAATGTGACATAAGAGCTTGATACATATATTGAAACATTTCTCTCAGTACTGTTTTCTTTAGTGTCTTGCAAACAAGATGTTTTGTGCTAAATAATGGAATAAAAATTCAGAATTTATAGAATTCTTTGCAGATGCACTGAAAGTGTGCCTAGTGTTAGATACGAATACAGTGATAACCCGGCTTACGGTCGACCTGGACAACAGTCATAACAAACAATGGTCTAATTCATGGAATGAAAAATGACCTGCAACAGTTTAGATTTTGGATAAAGGGCTGAACCTTATTTTAAGTGTTTTCATTTTGTTTAAATTATTCCTAAAGATGTTTAAATATAGAGATAACATTGTGCTGAGTTAACACAAAGAAGCCGTTGATTGATGGGTGTTTGGTTTTTGTAGGGCAATAACTTGCAGGATATTTCTTAGTTATCTGTTCTCAGAAAGCTAACTACTATTCCCTTTTCTGTTATTGTACCTTATTTTACTTCGTGTGTCGTCAACTCTTTTACTGTGTGTAAAAAAATTAAATAGTTATAATATTATTGTGTTATGTATGTTTGATGTTTAAATTTAACAAAAGGTTAAGTGTCTTTTTGCACGAGTTTCAAATTGTTTTTTAAATCCTGTTTTCAATTTGTCGTGTGATTATTAATTAAATGGGTCCTAAAAGAAGTGCTTGTGGTGGTAAAAGTAAAAGACTTTGTCTCACTGTAAGAAAGTATACTGTAGAAAGAAAACTGATATATATATCAGTACATATATATACTATTTTTATGAAAAAAAGTAATTTTCTTAAGAAAATTATTTTGTTGAAGCATGTTATCTAACTTATTGTATTTATTTTAGGTTTTCGATAGAGCTAGAAAAGTCTCGAGAATTAGAGATTGGTGTCTTTTGGCGGGATTGGCGATCCTTATGTGCGGTAAAGTTTTTGCGACTAGAAGAATTTATCGATGACATACGTCACGGAATGGCGCTTCAGCTGGAACCACAAGGTCTTCTCTTTGCTGAAGTGAGTTGGACAGTTCTTTTATAATATCCTATTTCCTGGCTGTAATTAGCGTGACAGATTTGTTGTCGCCTTGCCAGTTTTACTAGGTGTAAGTCCAGACACACCATTGCGACCAAATGGAAATATTCCTTTTCCTTTATTACTTTTTAATAAGGATATTTGAATAAGAGTGATAGTTAATACATTCCATTAACATTATTAAAGATATTCTAATATCTTTAGTTTTTAGGAAAAATCATAAATTAAGACCAGCCTATGTACAGGTTGGTACATAAATAAATGGTGAACATATAAATGCCCTTTACAGGTCCTTTAAATATATTTTATACTTCAAAGGAATTTTGGTAATAAATATTGTAATAATATGTGAGTTAAGGTTGTGTGTGTGTGTGTGTGTGTGTGTGTGTGTGTGTGTGTGTGTGTGTGTGTGTGTGTGTGTGTGTGTGTGTGTGTGTGTGTGTGTGTGTGTGTGTGTGTGTGCGTGCGTGCGTGCGTGCGTGCGTGCGTGCGTGCGTGCGTGCGTGCGTGCGTGCGTGTGTGTGTGTGTGTGTGTGTGTGTGTGTGTGTGTGTAGAGAGAGGGGGGAGAGAGTCTGTTTGCTGCTGTTGACTTTTGTATGTGTATATTAAACCCTCATATTCATTAATCGTAAAGTAAAGACATTATATTACAAACAAAGTTTCTCTCATGATATATCATGATTTTTTCCCTCAGGGAAAAAGTCCATTGGAGTTGTCTTCTTGGGATACTGTGGAAATTACTGTCTCTAACAAACCAACCACTGAACTGGTTTTCTTTTGTTATATTGGACATAGCAAAAATATTTGATGGTTAGGAAGGGTGTGGTCATTCTGTGTGTTGAGTTATTGTCATTTCAGTAACCATGGAGCATTAGGCTGTTGTGTATCGCACTTTCATTGTGGGAATGTTTTTCAAAAACAATGATTCTATTGTGTGTACAAAGAAAGTATTCCATCATTTTAATATTGGTCTTCATGGTCGAGTGACTTCTTGTAAAAAAATTTGCTTTGAGTGAAAAACTTCAGAGAAACTGCACAAGCTGAAAATGAAAACAACCAGAAAAATCACGATGTAAGAACACAAAAAAAGATCAAAGCATTACGTTACGAACAGAAGCAAGCCCTTGCTGTTCGGTTCATCAGCATTCCACTGTTTTGAACATTTCAGATCGAACCTGCTAATGAACTCTATACTTGGGAGACAGGCCAGTAAATTGCGGGAGATGTGAAGGAAATTGGTTTAACAGGGGAAAATCAGGGAATAGGGATGTTGGTCAGAGAAAAATCGTAAAATTGAGAAAGGACAGAGTTCGTTTACAGTGTCAAAGATGCTTTACTACAGCCAGTCCTTGCTATACGGAATGTGGTATATTGGATTATAGTCGGTAAAAAAATGGACATTTAAAATTTAGTGAAGTGACGGTAAGACTTTAATGTCGATATCTTTGTTTCAAAGTAAATATCGACGTTTTATAATGTACATACAGCATATAGTTATTAATACTTTTAGATATAAATACTTAACATAGATTGTTGGCTACATTGACTGAATGTGCACATTGTATTTCATTCGTGAACACAAAAAAGAGGAAAATATAAAATAAAATTATTTTCAAGAATATAAATTTATTACAGTCGCAAAACCATCATATTTCTCTTGCTGCACTCTTTACTAGAACGTCAGTGTTATGTCTCTCTCTCTCTCTCTCTCCCCCCACACACAAGCGTGCACGTCTTTATTATGATATATTATATAATGTTAAGACATATGTTATGAGAATTTAAATATTCATGTAAATAATTCGGTAGCTAACTATCTAAAATGGTATATTATTAACTTGAATTAACAGAAATAATTCATTTGTTGCTAGGTATTTTCATCTCTTTTTATTGTTGTTTAATTTGTCTAAAAATATACCTAAATTTTTAATTATTTAAGAGTTATTAGACCAACTAAATTGATTTAATTTGAATGGTATAAAAAAATTAAATTAACAATAATTATTTTAAAAAAATGTTTTTAATGTATTTTGTAAAACGGGATTTTTGAGCGTGAATTCCAAAACAAAGAATATTTCAAAATTTAAACATGCATTTGTCTCCAGAACTGATATTTTAGGAACATAAATAGGTTACATACTTTAAATTTCCTTCCTATGTCTAATAACCTATGACATTTTACAAAAAATCACATTTACTGATATTATGAGAGTCAGTTGTCATAATGATCGTAAATTATGGTGGTAATTAAATGTATCTATAACAATAGACCAAAAAATGTCTCAAAATGTATTATTTTTAAACTAAAATTTGATTTTACTAATTAAAAATTAATTTGAAATTTGATATTCATGTTTTTGAAAATATTAAGATGGAATAAACCCATTTGTGGTCTAATCATAGATAACTGCGGATAGATGTACGAGATGTGTAACCTTATTTAACATTACTAGTATTTTAAAGCTGGAAGTCATATAAGTAAAAATGTTACAGATAAAATTCTTAAACCCAATGATCTCCAGGAGGCCTAAGCTGCAGAGACAAAGGAAGATCTTTAAACAACAAGTGAAAAACTTCCCTCGTGCCAAACAAATGAACATCAATGTTGCTACATGGGGCAGATTGCTCAAACGCTCAACACCAACTATTCAGTCATCACGCTCACAATCGGATAGCCCTCCGTCAGGTACCTGTAGAATAAAATTACTTCTTTATTTTTAACATTTTCGGTTCAATCACATTGGTAATAATTAAAGAAGCTTGTTTTAAAAACCATAATTTTATTAATGAAATAGATTTTAGGCCAGCCGGCCACCAAGTGCAGAGTACAGTTCCATTGAGCAGAATGAAGTTGAATGGCAAGCAGAAACGGGGTTCAGTCAGTTTGTATCTTTTAAATTAAATATTTAGGTCTGCTATATTTAGCAGACAGATCTGCTATATTTACAGATTGTAGGAAACTGCTATATTTAAAAACAGTAACATAGGTAATAAAACATAATAAGTTCGGATGTGTGGTCAGCGTAGTGGAGAAGTGAAGTCAGCTGGAAAACCGAACCAGGACAGAGTCAAAGCTGCATGGAGCTCAGTAACCCTACGTTTTCAGTGGCCATACTTACATTAAAAACAATAGGTTAGGTTTTCAGTGCGTAGTCCGCTATACTTAGCACAACTTTGCTCGCATTTCGTGGCCGCCAGGTCTTAATTATCTTTTAGTTAGTTTGTAAAGCATATACTATTTTTTTCTGTATGTGCATAACACATTGCATGTGTTATTTGTTCATTATTATATATTATAGTTAATCATTCAATTACTGTGACATCATAATAATCCAAGATATGTTAGGCTTTGTTACTGCCAGGTTATTGAAAGTGAAAAATTAACCTTCTTTAGCAGATATTTCATAAAAGCCATATTCTGCAACGGTATTTTTATGGTACCGTTATCAGCAAGAATTCCAGAGTAATATAAAAAGTGTAAAAGACGTAACTTATTTCGAAGGCCATAGTTGTACGTTACTTCCGGCGATTCCTATTGTTCATCAACAACTGTTGCCTGCTGTGTCGACTATCAGTTACCCTTCTGGTACGGTTGTTACGGACAACCGTACATAAAACCGAAGTGTTAATAATACCAGCTTATCAACACTTATTTGCAGGACTGGCTCCCGGGGAAAATGTCAATTAGGACATTGATAGCTTGATTTATAATTAACACCAGTTCTAAACTTAAATTACTTACTGTTTCTCTAAACTTCTCTATGAGAAAAGCAACAATATTAATATCAAACATTAGTTTTTCACCCGAAATAGACAAAAATAAACAGATTCCATGCTTTTTCTTAAATTTATTGAGCCACTTGTCACTGACCTTAAAGTCATTTTTAGCCTTTTTTTTGTTTTTGTGTTTAACGTCCGATTATTGTGTACACTTGGGCTAATGCAGACGATGGGATGATTTATAGCGTATGAAAATGCCAAGCCCTGGCCAGGAATCTAACCCGGGTCCTCGGGGTGAAAGCCCAGAACGCCGCCAAGTAGGCCGCCTCAGTGGCCTAGTTGATAGCGTACTAGGCTTTCACCCCGGGGACCCGGGTTCGATTCCTAGCCAGGGCTTGGCATTTTCATACGCTATATAAATCATCCCATCGTCTGCATTAGCCCAAGTATGCATAATAGTCGGACTTAAAAAAAAAAAAAAAAAATTAAAGTCACCTTTGTTCATAATTTATTTTACAAAAACCTTTATTATCTCTCCAGGCGTTGGTGAATGCTTGTTTTTCTTGTAAAAACCAGGAAAAAGAGCTTCTTCAATCTCCTGAAACTTGTTGTTTTTTGTTTACTTGAGACACATCTAGTGTTGTTGATGTAGGATTATAATTTTTCTTTTTTTTTGTAATGACCAATAAATGACACTTACTGGGCATACCGGATTATCATGAGTATACTTTATTGCTTTCCGACACTTCCTTTGAGACTGTAATGACTGTACATTGATCTAGTTTTTATTTCAGGAATTGCACCCTTAGATTTAGTAGTGGAGAAACCTGAAGCTCCCGGTGAAGTGCCCGATTTAGGAACTGCAGGATTAAGCGGCGCCCGACCGCTAGGTCTAGGAGTAGCTGTCTTGCCACCTCTACCTCCTGATACTATCGGTCAGTTTCTGCCTTCTTCGGTTGCTGCAAAGAAGAGGCCTCCTTCACTTCCTACACCACCTCCTCCCCCACCTCCTCCAAGGCTTGACCAAGAGGTATGTTATACAGTCTTACTTCGTTATTACTTTGCATGAAGTTTGGTTTTTATGGAACTTAACTTCTTTGTCTATATAAACTACTGTCAGTTTTTATGGATTAGGTTTTTGTGTAGACATGCCATATGGGACAGAGGTATTTCTCTGAAACTAGTCTGTTTACCACAATAAGAGATGTTAATAAAAAAAGTTCATTAATTCAGATATTTTCTTGAGGCTATAATGTATAGCTTGTTAATGTTCAGTTTTTGTATTGATAGCAGCTGAATTTTGAAAAGTTTTAAAAACTTACTAAATTGGATTGAAGTTAATTTTATTAAATATTATTTTGAATTTTATTAAAAAAATATATAATTTAATGAAGCTAAGAATATGTAATCTAATAAATGAATTTCATTGAATTATTTGTTAATATAAAAAAGAGAACAGCTGATTGAAGTGTCCTAAAGTAAATGCAGACAGTAATTTTGAATTTAAAATAAACGAAAGCAGTAACTACATAATACATAACTTTTTTATCAGTGTAATTGTTACCAATATTATTTAGTTTTGCTGTGGATTTACATAAGATTTTTGGTTAATTAAATACTTTGAAATCAAACAAAAGTCATTTCTTTTAGAAATTTGAAATTACACCAGGTCACACTTCTACCAAGTTATGAATTAAAATTACACCGGACAAAGTAATATAGATTTTTTTAAAAACTTCCTTTGCGTAACATTAAATTAGAAAAGCAATTATTTGTTTCCTGCTTAAGTAAAGTATAAACGATAATAGTTAAAAGTTTTGTAGTATGTGTAGATCTGTGTGTAGTGTATAATACAGATGTATGCACATCTTGTGCTTGAGGTGTTTAATGTATATATGTATCGCTTTACTTAAAGCCATGTATAAAATGTTAAGCGCAAATATTAGCTAAGCCAAATTTTAGTAGAAAAAAACTTAAAAATTAATCCTTGAACAACACATATTTTTGGAACAAAATTATTTTCTCAATTGATGTCTTTTTCACACACTATATTTTTTCATCAGTTCTTGTCTCAAAGTTTTATGTTCAGTCGTGCACTAAAACGAACACATTTCGTACAAAACGTCTAGAACTTTAACAAATGTTATATTTCAGGTTGAAATGTGTTTAACACTTTGAGTGCTACGAGTTTTTAAGCTGTAGCACAGACTTGTTTTTAAAATTAGTTATAAAATATTACAAATGTCTGAAATATCACTTTTGTCTTATCATTTTGTTCAGAAAGAACTAAACAATAATGTTATACAATACAGTAAAACCTTCTTTAACCATATTCGGATTATCCATAACGATATCAAAAATTGATATCAATTTTAAGTGGTTCGTATATAGACCTAATGTCATCATGTGAGTGTCAGTGACTCAATGGGTAACTTGTTTGTTTAGAACAATTGACCAAGGTTCTAACCACAGGCAGAGTGGTTTGCCCCCTACTGTAACTATGATATAAAAAGTGCATTTATTTAGTAATGACAAACATTTACAGATGTGTAGCAAGTAAATGAATGAAGACCGATTCACAAAACATTGCACTTTTAGTACATAGATGATATTGCTATGAACTTTAATAAATGCAGTAATATTTAACGTGTTTATAAAATATATAGTAAAAAATACAGTACATTATTCAGTATGATCACTTAATGTCAACTGTAATCTGTAAATACACAGCCTATCTAGTACAATTACGCAATTAACACTGGAAGATTCATGAGGTTTACAAGTGAACTGCCTATGCTCAAGTATCTCTATCTGCTACTTATCAAATACACATATAGCAGATTTGTTTTTTGGGCTCTTGACTTTATAAACAGAGTAAAGCATCAGAATTTGAAACAGAGGTGTAAGAACAAAGGTGTCCTGATTGTACCGTTAAGTAATCAATGTACCTGTATGAGAAGCCTACAAACAAAAGTACCAGGAACTACACTTGAAAAATGTCTACTACAGCATAGTATATGCAGTTAACATCTAACTTTTTTTTACTGTGTAATAAATCAATGCACCACTGCACTACACATTGTTTAAATTAAATATGTACATTTTTGTGTTTTTCACATCATGGAAATATAGCTTCCATCGATTAGCCAAAAATTTCGTTATGTGAAACATCTCTATTTGGTTAAAAAGGGTTCTGCTGTACATAGAAACTTATTACTTGTTGCTGCACAAGTTATTAATAGAAAAAAACTTTTCATTTTCAAGCACTACGGTTAGAGTTTAGCAAATAGTGAAAATTATAAAATATACAAAGTGTGCACAATTTAATTTTGTATATATTAACGAAAACTCAAAACTTTGAAAAAGTCATGCACAGGTATTTCACACTTTGTTAACTTCCGCATTGTTTGTATCACACATTTTGTTGTGTGAATAAAAAAAATTCTTGAAAACAAATATTATACAAACAATAATGATCTCAACAAACTACAGTTAAGTTATTATGAGGTTATTGAACGACAAACAGCTGAATAAAACTTGTTTAAATATTTTTCAATATAAAGAAGTCCTACACTAAAACTTCAATATGATACAGAAATATTGTTGCAAATTGGCAGGTTTAGTGTTGATACAGTGATTTTGCCTTTTATGTTAAGCGTTAAGAATAAATTTGAAAATGTTCAAAAGTGTGTTAAATCGTTTAAACAATTTTTGAAATGTATTACAACTTAACATGTTATTTAATCAACACAAATAGTTATTTTGCAATAAAATGGAAAATTTAAGGAATATGTGCTTTTGAAAATTTCATTAAACAAGATTGTACAATCTTTTTATGTTAGAAAAAGTTATATAACAAGTAATATGCCAGACCTAAAGACAGGTTGCAAAATCAATAACAAAAATATATTAAATGATGACTAAACGAATTGACAGACAGTTATAGTGAAACTTGCAGAAAATAGCTGGGTCCCCATCACCTTGAAAGTGAAAAGAATTTTATTGCCATATCTAGACAGTAACGTTAATTTTGCTTATTTGTTTTTCCACACGTTACGTTGATACCAATATTCGTTAAATATACCTGGCACAAAAAATTCGGAAATTGAAATTTATGGCTTTTTTGATTGAATAACCATCAAAAGAGTTTAATACAATAAAATTTAAGTGATTTTAGTTTATTCTAATCTGTAGTAAGAGCTTTTTAGCAAGATTGTAATCTTTGTTGCAGTACTTTTTTTGAACATTTTATAAATTATTTCTTCACTTAACATAGTCTTCTTTTTATTATTCAGAAATCACTTGCTAAGTACATTATATTTTGTTTTGTCACTGTTTCCAATACATATAATTAATGTAAACATCTTTTTTTTCACTAAAAATGTTGCAATTTTTTAAAGTACATATCTCTGACTTTCTAGCTTCAACCATTTTGTATTTGTTGATGTGTTTCGGAATACTTCTATTTTCAAACATTTTACTGTACTGCTCCGCCAAGTCTACGTCCATTCTTTTATACTGTCTTAACCCCTCCACTCCCTACTTCGCTTTATCAGGTTTCTATTTATTGACGTTTGCCTCTACAATGAAATTTAAAGCACCATATATAGAACAAACAGGATGAAAATTTAAAACTCGATATAATGAACGTGTAAAATCATTCAAATATGGAAGTAACGATTCAAATTACGCTACTTATTTGACTAGAGAAGGACATAAACCAGAAGAAATGAAGAATTCAATGAAAATATGAAGATAAAGGAAGGCGGTTAAATATTTTAGAAATATGTTAAAATTAAAGGGGTAAAATATAATAAATGAGCATGTAAATAGACGTTATTTTTCAAAGCCTGAAAATGTTCACAAATTATAAGGATTAATCCTGTATACTGTACAGAGAAAGTGTTGGAAGGACCAATCAGAAGCAAGTATATCAATAAATAGAAACCTGACTAGGCGGTAAGGCAGTATATAAAAGAACGAACCTAGATTTGGGGGAGCAGTACAATAAAAAGTTTTGAAGGTAGAAAAAGGCAGAGATATGTACTCTATAAAATTAATGCATATACTATTTTTTTGTAAATTGTCAAAATTAAAAAAAAATACTAAATTAGGGTTTACTAAACATAAGAAAATGTTTAGATTGTTACTTTGCTTCTGTATTTGCTATAAAATTGTGTTTAAACCACAAGAGTGTGCACTGCTGTATTGCATGCTTGAGCACAGCACTAGGAGGTTGTGATGTTTGCAGTTACAGAGTGCTCTGCGAGAATTTGACTTCCTACAAGAGGAAGAAAGAGAGAGGGGATTACAACTTCCTGTTCCTGTTCCTGCCCCTGAACCTCCCACGCCACAGCCCTCACCGCTAATTGAATTCCCCCAGGACGAGGTATTCTTTTACTTCATTTTATTTCACTTCTTTCTTCTATTATCTGTTTCTTGCACTATACAGTTTGGTGTGTCTACAGGTACAACATTAAAAACAACATACGGTTTTGTTTGAGGCAACAACGTAATACATATGGATGGGTTGATAATATTGTACAATTTCTAGACACTGTGCTAAATTTTAAATTTTTCGTGTCTTATTTTATTTTTGTTTTCTATCATTCAATTAATTGAAAATTTTGTTAAATACAGTCTAACAATATCCAAAAAAAAGCCAATATCAGTAGAAAAACTACAAATTAGGAATTATAGTAATATTTTAATATAATACAATGATTCCTCTGTAATGGTTCTATCTGTATCCTCCAGTACACCGCTAGCCACCTCGGTGGCCTAGTTGATAGCGTAATAGGCTTATACCCTGAGAACCCGGGTTCGATTCTCGACCAGGGCTTGGCATTTTCATACGCTATAAATCATCAAATCGTCTGCATTAGCCCAAGTGTGCACAATAGTCGGATGTTAAAAAAAAAAAAAAAATAACACCAGTTAACTTATCATCTTGCCGAGCAATGTGACCTTATTATGACATACTACACAATTTCTCAGTACGTAATGTACAGGATCTTATTTCATTTTTTTTTTCAAAACAATGGGCTGATCAGATCGGCTGGGAAAAGTTGTCTGAAAATTGCCAAGGGTCGATGTAATCAGCTCTGTTGGTCCGTCTAAATTGCGTTGAAGGCCAAAAAAACAGAATCAACTTTTAGAATATAAATTATTTCATTCATTTTTTGTTCTCATCTTCTAAATTGTATACATTTCTGGAGTAAAATGAACTGTTCTATCAATTTATTACAAATATATTCCATCATATTTGCATTTTATCCTGATTTCACTGAACGCTAAGTTCACGCTATTTGAGACATACCAAATTATGTCTAGAATTGCTGAATACTGCCTAAATTGCGTTATCTTATTATAAACACATCCTAGCGTTAAAATTCTTTTTATATTCATCTTCTTTTCTGCTAGGATTATTATCACTGTGTTCAGCATAATGATCTGCCTTCCCTAGCTTCGTCAATTCTACTTTCGTTGACGCGTTTCAGAGAACTATATCTGTACTCATAGAGTATAGTTTTTGAAGATGGAGGTTCTCTGAAACGGGTCAACAAAAAGTAGAATTAATGAAGCTAGGGAAGGCAGATCATTATACTGAACACAGTGACATCCTAGTGTATCGTAAATACATTAAGCCAGCATTACTTTAGGGTAATGCTATATCAGGTTCACTTTTACCGAAGTATTAACAAATAAATTAATACAAGACAAAGTTACGATCAGCTGTTGTGACAGTTGTGTTTTCGTTAGATGAGACACTAAACTGCTACATTATGTAGAACAGTGTTCAATTTATTTTTTGTTAAAAATAAGTTGCAATTGATTAGGAAGTAAATTTACATTTCTGTCGAATATTAATATTTATTAATGACATTTTTATTATATCATACAATTGTTTTTTTTTTTTTTTTTTAACGTTGACTATTGTGCACACTTGGGCTAATGCAGACGATGGGATGACTTATAGCATATGAAAATGCCAAGCCCTGGCCAAGACTCGAACCCGGGTCCTCGGGGTGAAAGCCTAGTACGCTATCAACTAGGCCACCGAGGCGGCATTACAATTGTAAAAAAATAACAAAACTTAGATGCAAAATATTTTTTGTGTACTTGTTGTAGAGTTTTAAATTTAAAATTTATGTTTTTATTATTTATAAAAACAAAAACAAAATAAATCAAGATTTTTGTTATCATAACTTGTAGTCCGTTTATTTCTGAAGAAAACGAAAAATCGTTATTCTAGATTGAACATTAGCAAAAGTGCACTTCTGTCAAAATAGCCATGTTATGCTGTCTATTGGGTCATGCCATGCCATCCAACAATAACCTTGCGTCCAAGGCATTCTTTCACACATAACCTTGATGGCCTTCAACACAACTTTGAATAGGGCATGTATTTGTTTCAACGTTTTATTCCATTTTATATACTGCACATTACATATGTTTGGCTATTAAATTGTGTTTTTGAATGAAACTCTACTACGGTATTTTCGTTCATCCGATATCTGCCTGGTTACTGAGAGATTAGTATTTAAAAAATATAAAGGAAAACTGGTAAACTTAACATTTCTTAGCTGGGCTGTTCATGTTTCATAAAAAATTGATTTAAAAAAAGCTAATTACAGGAACAAATTTATATATATATATATATATATATATATATATATATATATATATATATATAATACTTGCTTAGAGTCATTAAATTTATTTATTCGAGATTATGTATAATCTGTAACAATAAACTCACCACTTCATTTTGGTTCACTATTTTGTATAAAAATAACTGCATTCAAGGTTGAACTGAATTTGTGTAAACATATTGTCCAACTAGTAATACTTAAATATCAACCCATCCATGTATTTATATTACATTTTGAATTTTAACTAAAAAATGCATCCTATTTTACTGACTGGAGATTGCAGATTTATAAAATACATACCTGTCTTGTGTTACCTCATTTCATCTACACTGCTGTACACTGTTATTAAAAAATTCATATCATTATATACATACATACATAAATATATATATATATATATATATATATATATATATATATATATATATACACAATTTTTGTATTTATTATTTCATTTTCAAAACATCCTGTGTCATTGTCTGGTGCCATTGTATGTGGTTACTCCATTGGCTATTTTTTAAAATAATCGGCAAAATGTTTTTAAAAATATGCCATAATGAAAACGTAAGTTGGACACAAAACTATACTTACCACTATAAAAAGATTCGAGAAATGTTAATGTTTGAAACTTGGCTGAAAATATTGAAATGAAATATTTAACTGATTTACTACTAAAGTGTCAAAATGTTTGATATCTGCTTATTGTAAAATATTCCTTGTTGTAAGAGAATGTGAAAGTTTTTATATGTGACAAGGGCTCGGGGGGTTGATGTGTCCGACACGTGACAGTCTGCTCTGGCTGAACTGTGAATCCCAAGGTTGTAGGTTTGCAACTCAGGCACTGTAGTAAGCTTTACCCTTTTCCTCATGTTCTTTTTGTATTTGAAAAAATATTATTTTCATGTTACATACAAAATTAATTTAAATGAATTCTTTCACATAATTTTCAAATCATTGGTATTATTTTTCATTTTATGCCTTGTTTTTTACATGTCAGTTTGTATCAAACTAAATAATTATATAAACTCTTTCATAAAATGTCCATTCCAATACATTTTATAGTTGAATTCCATTGTATTCATAATAAGGCATGTACTTAATTGCGTTATTTTTAAGAACATTTTCAAAACTACATTGTGAGCTCTTTTCATTAACAGTTTTTACTTCAAAATCAAGCATACAAAAACTATATTATAAGTCCTTCACATAAACAGTTTTAATTTCAGAATCAACCATATGGAACTATATTACAAGCCCTTCACATAAACAGTATATAAAAGTTTTGACTTCACAATCAAGCATACAAAAACTGTATTATGAGCCCTTCACATTAAGAGTTTTTACCTCAAAATCAAGCTTACAGGGCCATTTTATGAGCCCTTCTCATTAAGAGTTTTTACCTCAAAATCAAGTTTACAGGACCATTTTATGAGCCCTTCTCATTAAGAGTTTTTACCTCAAAATCAAGCTTGCAGAACCGTTTTATGAGTCCTTCTCATTAAGAGTTTTTGCCTCAAAATCAAGCATACAGTACCATTTTATGAGTCCTTCTCATTAAGAGTTTTTATCTCAAAATCAAGCTTACACAACCGTTTTATGAGCCCTTCTCATTAACAGTTTTTACCTTAAAATCAAGCTTACAGGACCATTTTATGAGCCCTTCTCATTAAGAGTTTTTACCTCAAAATCAAGCTTGCAGAACCGTTTTATGAGTCCTTCTCATTAAGAGTTTTTACCTCAAAATCAAGCATACAGAACCATTTTATGAGTCCTTCTCATTAAGAGTTTTTATCTCAAAATCAAGCTTACACAGCCGTTTTATGAGCGCTTCTCATTAACAGTTTTTACCTCAAAATCAAGCTTACAGAACCATTTTATGAGTCCTTCTCATTAACAGTTTTTACCTCAAAATCAAGCTTACAGAATCGTTTTATGAGCCCTTCTCATTAATAGTTTTTACCTCAAAATCAAGTTTACAGAACCGTTTTATGAGCGCTTCTCATTAGGAGGTTTTACCTCAAAATCAAGCTTACAGAACAGTTTTATGAGCCCTTCTCATTAAGAGTTTTTACCTCAAAATCAAGCATACAGAACCATTTTATGAGCCCTTCTCATTAAGAGTTTTTACCTCAAAATCAAGCTTACAGGACCATTTTATGAGCCCTTCACATTAAGAGTTTTTACCTCAAAATCAAGCGTACAGGACCATTTTATGAGCCCTTCTCATTAAGAGTTTTTACCTCAAAATCAAGCTTACAGGACTATTTTATGAGCCCTTTTCATTAAGAGTTTTTACCTCAAAATCAAGCTTACGGGACCATTTTATGAGCCCTTCTCATTAAGAGTTTTTACCTCAAAATCAAGCTTACAGGACCATTTTATGAGCCCTTCTCATTAAGAGTTTTTACCTCAAAATCAAGCTTGTAGAACCGTTTTATGAGTCCTTCTCATTAAGAGTTTTTACCTCAAAATCAAGCATACAGAACCATTTTATGAGCCCTTCTCATTAAGAGTTTTTACCTCAAAATCAAGCTTACAGGACTATTTTATGAGCCCTTCTCATTAAGAGTTTTTACCTCAAAATCAAGCTTACAGGACCATTTTATGAGCCCTTCACATTAAGAGTTTTTACCTCAAAATCAAGCGTACAGGACCATTTTATGAGCCCTTCTCATTAAGAGTTTTTACCTCAAAATCAAGCTTACAGGACTATTTTATGAGCCCTTTTCATTAAGAGTTTTTACCTCAAAATCAAGCTTACGGGACCATTTTATGAGCCCTTCTCATTAAGAGTTTTTACCTCAAAATCAAGCTTACAGGACCATTTTATGAGCCCTTCTCATTAAGAGTTTTTACCTCAAAATCAAGCTTACAGGACCATTTTATGAGCCCTTCTCATTAACAGTTTTTACCTCAAAATCAAGCTTACAGAACCATTTTATGAGTCCTTCTCATTAAGAGTTTTTACCTCAAAATCAAGCTTACAGAACCATTTTATGAACCCTTCATTAATTGTTTTTACTTCACAATCAAACATGCAAAACTAATGCTGAGCCTTTCTCATAAACAGATTTCACTTCAATTCTAAATACAAAAAATATTCAGTACTTTTAGCAATTTGTACAGCATTTACATGCATAAAAACTGTGTATAAATATAAAACCATTATTGCTTGTTTTAATTCAGTAGGAAAGTTGTAGATATTTTATCGTGATTTACGACTTATTGCATGCTAACATGTACAGTTTTCGTTTGTATTTTGATTGGTTTTTTTATAAAAAAGGTAATTTTTCTTGTTTTGTCTTTAATTAAATAATACATAAGAGTATTTCTCTTCACTGAGAGCTTACAATGTAAATTTGTAGTTTTACGTACGTAGTCGACTCTGGATAATTCAAAGGTACAGTATCAGAAATCGCTAGAAATGTAAAATAAATTTTGGAATATAAAAATAAACTGTGACTTCTCTCAGGGTTTATTTTAGTTTACCCTCGACCATTAATTTCTTTAATTTCAAATGGAACATCTGCTTGAGATATAAATTTTTATTATTCCATGTAGGAAAATCGAATATAAAATCTGTTTTGAAAAATGTTTGATAAGAAGGAAAGAAGAATAAAATTAGAACTGAGCTGATACCAGTTTAAACTGATACATATCGATAAAGATATCTGTTCATCAATTCCACAGATACCCAGTACTGATACCGATACCATGATAATACAATACTGTGTCTGTTAACTTTGAAATTTTTTTTTCAAAAATTTTGTATTATAAATTGAAAGTTACCAAATATGAGTTAAGGATACCATTTTGTAAGACAAATCTGGATTGTACAGTAATGTAATCACTGAAGATTCTTTATTTTAAATTAATAGTGTCTATCGTTTACGAAGGTTAAAATTAGGTTTAACACTATGTTGAGTATAATGATCTGCCTTCCCTAGCTTCATCAATTCTACTTTTGTTGATGCGTTTCTGAGAACCTCCATCTTCAAAAACTATATGTACTGGTCACCAATATTATGGCCCATCCTATTTATACTATCTCCATCTCGTACCCCTCCTCTATTCAACATGTGTACATTAAATCTGACTTGCTCGCTTCTGATTGGCTCTCCAAATCATACGTTTTCGCTCGCTTCTGATTAGCTCCTTTCAGACTTTCTCTTCAAAGGTCGTCCCTCCTGTTAATGTTTGAACATTTTTAGATTTTTAAACGTAATATCTGCTTGCGATGATATCTGTTCATTTATTATGTTTTCTCCCTTTAATTTAGATTTAAAAATTTCCAAGTTCTCTAAAATGTTCATACATTTTCCTTTTTCTGCCATATGTAGTACCTTCATGGAGTTTTATATTTCTCGAGGTATGTGTCCCTCTTTTATTAAATGTGACACATAATTTGAATCATTTTTGCTGTATTTGAATGATCTTATATGTTCTTTAAACCTAGTTCTAAATTTTGGTCGCATTTGTCCTATGTAGACTGCCTCGCATCCATACTGTATTCTGTATACCCCATTCTTTGCACAATAGGTCAGTTGATCGCAGTGCCTGGGGTTAAACAAATCCCTTCCTCTAGAATATAATCTAATACCCCATTCTTATATACAGTGTTGACAGTGTATACAGGTATACAGAATACAGTGTAGATGTGAGGCAGTCTACATAGGACAAACAGGACGAAAATTTAAAAACTAGGTTTAAAGAACATGTAAGATCATTCAAATATGGCAAAAATGATTCAAATTATGCGTCACATTTAATAAAAGAAGGACACATACCTCGAGAAATAAAAAATGCCATGAAAATACCACATATGGCAGAAAAAGGAAGACGTATGAACATTTTAGAGAACTTGGAAATTTTTAAATCTGAATTAAAGGGAGAAAACATAATAAATGAACAGATATCGTCGCAAGCAGATATTACGTTTGAAAATCTAAAAATTTTCAAACATTAACAGGAGGGACGACCGTTGAAGAGAAAGTTTGATAGGAACCAATAAGAAGCGAGCAAAAACATGATTTTGAAGAGCCAATCAGAAAAATCAGGTTTAATGTACCACGTGTTGAATAGAGGAGGGGTACGAGGTGGAGATAGAAAATTATAAATATGATGGGCCATAATATCGGTGACCAGTATAGATATAGATTATGAAGATGGAGGTTCTCCGAAACGCGTCAACAAAAGTAGAATTGATGAAGCTAGGGAAGGCAGATCATTATACTGAATATAGTGACAATAATCCTAGCAGAAAAGAAGAAGAATATAAAAAGAATTTAGGTTTAACATGTTGATAGCACCGAACAACCCTGGAATAGTAAGCTTTGTAAATGTTACATCATTGGTAAACATTTATAAATTTTATAATTCTTAACTACAAAAGTCATTTAGAAAGTAAACAGAATTTATTTTACAACACATTATCTTGGCTATTTTTCTATGCAGTCGCTGTTCAGATTTAAACATTTGTCAGCGTTTCACCAGCTTTTCTATGCCTTCTCAATTGCCACCAAGTTGTTGAACATTAACACACTCTTTCAGTTCATTGTCATTTCCATAGTGGTATCTGCCCAAAAAACCATTGTTTGGAAAAAAGATGTTATCAATTGGGATCAAGTCTAGGCTATACCGTATTTTACAAACTATAAGAGGCACCTTAATTTTTTAGGCAATTTTTTTTTAAATAACTTGTTTACCATTTTTATTATTACATTACAAAGCCAGACTAAAAAAAAAATCTTAGTTTATTTTTACTTTTTCCGTTATAAAACTAGTTACAAACAAAAATATTGTACTGTTACCGATAACACAAATCACTTTGAATTCAAGTTCACTGGCACCGTTGACTGCAGTGATGCATCATAGGCTAAACAATGTTAGCAAGCTTGTGAATCCCCACAACTCATGTTCGTCGCATCAGTGCTGCCAGTTGAATCCAATGTTGCCAAATAGAGATGGGTTTCTGCTGGCATTGAACATATGGCCATTTTTAAGAATTTTAAATCAAACACTGGACATTTTTATATTAATTTGAAGTATAAGACACATTGGAATTTTGGAAGCAATTTTTCAAAGAAAGAAGTACGTATTATAGTCCGTAAAAGTCCTTAGGGATAGAAATACAGTAGAAGCCGCCTCGGTGGCTTAGTTGATAGCGTACTGGGCTTTCACCCCGGCTAGGGCTTGACATTTTTATACACTATAAATCATCCCATCATCTGCATTAGCCCAAGTGTGCACAATAGTCGGACGTTAAAACACAAAAAAAAAAAAAAAAAAAAAAAAAAAAATAGGAATACAGTAAGGCGGATATGAAAAATTTTCTACTTAAACTGCTACAGCAAGTTTTTCGTCGACTGTTTTATATCAGCACAATGATATTGCACATTTTTTTAAAATTCCAGAATAACATATATTTTTAGCAGATTTTATTTCAAATTATCAAATAATATTTGAATTCCTGACAGTATATTAATACTACTTTACACAGAGAATTCTAGGTATTGCTGAAACCATGAATTAACCAGAGTTGACCGTAACATAATCTTCTGTAGTAACCCTTTCTTTATCATATTTCAATTGCTTGTATTGTTGTAGTGGAAAGTAGTTTAATAGTTGAATAAATTATATATTTTTTTATTTAATTACATCTCTGTTAGTATTTTATTATTATTCATTGTAAGCCTACGTTTATTTTTTATTTAATTTGTTCATTTATAATTTGCACTTTATAATTTTCATAATCAAGAGTAAAATATGAGGAAATTAGATCATACGGAAATGAGATAACTGCTATTTTCTTTGCTTTAGTAGCAGTTATCAGTTGTTTTTATTTTGTAAAGCTGAATCAACACCATTTGCTCAGTAAGGGTAGAGGTAGGCATACAGAATACAGAACCTTGTTAAGTCAACCCCGGTAACTCCCATCTTTATAGATTTTGGACCAATTTAAAAATATGAAAGATAGAGTGTTAACATACGAGGGCCATCTTGAAAGTAATGTCTGAATTGAAATAATAATTCAGCAAGTATAAATACAATTATTTTGTTATATGCAACTTAAAACTACATAGTTTTTACTTTTTCACGTAATTTCCAAACAAACCGAAGCTCTTGTCATACCATTCCACCACTTTTGTAATACCCTCTGTATAAAAATTGCCGTCTGGGATCGTAGCCTACCTGTCATGGCGTTTTGAAGCTCATCGTGGATGAATTGCTGGAATGCAAGCCACTTCGTGTATGTAAATAGATGAAAATAATTAGGAAATCTGGGTTGTATGGGGGGTTAAAGACATCCCATTTGAACTTGACCAAAAAATTATTTGTTTGTTGAGCTGTGTGAGTATGGGCGTTGCCATGAATTGCTTTTCTTAGTCTCTTCAAAGTTTCACAGTAGATTGCAGAAATGAGAGTTGAACTACACTCTGTAAAATCAATGAGCAAGATGCCCTTAGCATCCCATAACACAATAGCCATTACCTTCCTTACTTAGAAAATTTAACGGGCTTTCTTTGACTTGTTTGGAGACACACACTGTAGGACTGCTGTTTTGTCTCAGCGTATGTATACCACCACATCTCATTGCTAGTAACAATCTTGTTCACAGTCATACCGCAAAAGAAAGTTTATGACATAACTTATTTGTTTGGTTTTGTGGATGACGGTTAGCAATCTGGGTACCCAACGAACACAAAACTTCCGATAGCGTAGTTTTTAAGTGACTATCTTGTGTAAAAGGCTCCAAGAAACTTGAGAAAACTGATCGGAAAGTTCCAAGATTGTGTGAAGTTTACTTCAAATTCTCGCAAATTTTTTCATCAACTTTCTCTATAAGCTCATTACTGACTAGAGAAGGCGATAACATTCAAGATAAAGATAGAAGTGGTAGCACTTCTGTCTATCGAGAATGTTTGTTTTTCTGTTTTTAAAGATCATACCCACTGATGCGTATCACCTTCAGTCATAATGTTTGGGCCATAAACTACGCAACAAATTTCGGCTGCAGAGAGATCTTTTGCCCATTAAAATCTTACACCATACACTTCACATGTGGCAGGATTTTCTATTGTAGTGTTTTTAGCTTATAACTAGCAGACGTGCTGCAGTATGATGCTCTGTTTTACACAGCTAGAAGTTCATTGTACCACTGCGCACACTGATATAAAAATGGCATTACTCCCCCAACTACTTCTTGTTTGGACAATCTAGCCGCTTCGGTAGTCTAGTGGATAGCGTACTAGGCTTTCACCCCGAGGACCCGGGTTCGATTCCCGGCGAGGGCACATTATGACAGTATGTTATAATGTTTTATTATAGTATGTTATAATCATAAGCATTATTCTCAGCATCAATGCTCACTGTACGTTTATAGCATTTTCATATGCTACAAAATCATCCCATCGTCTGCATTAGCCCAAGTGTGCACAATAGTCGGACGTTAAACAAAAAAAAAAAAAATGTTTGGACAATGGTGGGTACTTTCTGGATGGCCCTCGTACAATAAACATTTTAAAAATTAAAAGCGCACTTTGTTAGAGTCATTGTATTAATAGAACATGCATTCAGAAAATACAATAAAGCATGAGCAAGTTCGCTGAAACAGTTGTTGCGACTCGTCATGTCATGCTTTTGGCAAAATGGCACTAACAACGTAAACACACACGTTTTTTTTAAATTTGCACACAAACACCTTTTTGCAAGGTCACATAATCACTTTGCATACATGTTTGTCGTGTGTGACGACGTATTTGTAATCTGTATATATGTATTGTTCAGTGTAAAGGCAGTTTTGTACAAGCAGCTTTGGTGTTTTTATTGATTTTTCAACATTCCTCAATAACTCAGATTTGTAGTATCCCAGGTCAGCTTGCCTCAACAGATCCAGCTTAGCGAGGTTCCACATTGTAATTATTTGTAAAATAACTACAAGTTATTGTGATACAAATATTTTAAAGTTTTGTCATTTTTCTTTGCTTTGATATATGAATCAAATTTTTTTTTTTTTTGTACGAATCTTAAAATAACTTCCCAGTATATCTACTCCATGAATGTAAAATAAAAAGCTTAATGTTAAAAGTAAAAAAAACAAGATGGGGTGAAATTGTTGTACTTAAAAGAGGATTGAATAAAAATATAAAATGTTCTAAAAATATTTAACTACAACTATTACTTTTTAAAATAATTGTACATTGTATTATGAAGTTATATGCCAACAGTTTATACGTGTATTTGTTTTAGCCAAATTTTGAACGTCCTCCAGTCAGAGCTTTTGACTACAGAGATTCTGCGTATGAATCACGCAGACATTCTCAGTTTGCTGGCATGTCCATGGATAACTTTAGGCTTCTCAGTGTACTTGGGAGAGGCCATTTTGGAAAGGTAAAATCAAATGACCTTCGTTTTGATAATCTTATGAAGTGTGATGTCAAAATAAAAATAATAAAATATGCATATAAATTCTATTGAAATATAAAAATGGATCAGCCGTTGTGGAAATTGTATTTTGAAAAGATGATTTTTTTTTAATTTTGAATTACTACCATTTTGAAATGTAGAAACAAATTTGCTGGGCGATAAACTTACCTAACCAAAATTAGTTTTTACGTCCAGTTTTAATTTTTGCACATTAAAATGTTTTCTTTACATTAACTGTTGTTACTTGTTTGAAATTCATTCCCGTAATGTCAGCGAGACAGTTGTGTACCATGATTATTAAGCATAATTGTTGAGTACCTAGTAACATAAAGTACAGTCGACAGATGAAGAGAATGCGAGGCAGTTTTAAATGTCTTCGCTACTACAGTCCAGTCGGAAAACATCAGTTTTCCAGCCCACGTAGAATAAATAAAATATACTTTAGTATTACTGTTATTTAATTAAATTTAACAATGAAGATACTTTATGAATGAATGAATGATATTTTAACTTTATTCAATTTTACGTCTTAATCACAATTTGTCTTATTCTATTTTTATAATTTAGATTTAAAGTTTAAATTTTAAAATTTGTATAATTAGTCAGTTTATGCCGTAAATCAAAGCCGATAAATCAAAGTCCGTGTATGCCTTAAACCAAAACCAATAAATCAAAGTCCATGTATGCCGTATATTTGTAAACCAAGCCAATAAAAGTCCGTGTATGCCGTAAATCAAAGCTGATAAATCAAAGTCCGTGTATGCCTTAAACCAAAACCAATAAATCAGAGTCCATGTATGCTGTATATTCCTAAACCAAGCCAATAAAAGTCCGTGTGTGCCGTAAATCAAAGCCGATAAATCAAAGTCCGTGTATGCCTTAAACCAAAACCAATAAATCAGAGTCCATGTATGCTGTATATTCCTAAACCAAGCCAATAAAAGTCCGTGTATACCGTAAATCAAAGCCGATAAATCAAAGTCCGTGTATGCCTTAAACCAAAACCAATAAATCAAAGTCCATGTATGCCGTAAATCAAAGTCCATGTATGCTGTAAATAAAAAAAATAAATTATAGTAAAAGCCGCAAAAACAAACCTACTCCAACGAATGACAAAACTCAACTGCCAGCTTGGCGCTTAACTAACATGCGACTAGCGAATGCAAAAACGGTAGTAGTTTGGCCAAGGCCAACCATTTCCAGTTTGTTTCCGCCTCGCATTCTTTACATCCGTGTACTGTACATGTCTTGTGAAATAAATTTATGCAATTCACTTTTATGCTAGTTTACAAACTTTTTATAACTAAATCCATACTGTATTGTTATAAGTTCATTTTTAGTTATGTTGCAATTAATTGTTTTAAAGCATGAATTAACTTAAACAATTATTATATTTTGTTTCAATTAATATATAAATTAATATATAATTTCTCAATTCCTTCGATAAAACACGCCTTTTTACAGTAATAATTTTGTGTTCATCAGTTCACATTTATTAAATGAAATCATTTTTAATATAATGTTTGTATTGTTTAAACATGTTTTTTTATGTTGTACACCTTAGGTAATACTATCACAGTACCGTAACACTGGGGAATATTTTGCGATCAAAGCGTTAAAGAAAGGCGACATCATAGCACGAGATGAAGTGGAATCATTACTTTCTGAAAAAAGAATTTTCGAAGTTGCAAATGCCATGCGTCATCCTTTCTTGGTCAACTTATTCGCTTGCTACCAGACTGAGGTTTGTCGAAGTGATTTAGTTATACGAGGTGTGTTCAGAAAGTAACGAGAATTTTTAAATTTTGCGGGCTTGGAGAGTCCAATTATCAAACAATTTTTTATTATGTTGGTATACATGCCCTTGAAGTATGATAAAACTTTCAGCTGTTTTCATTGTTTACTTTGTCTGTGACAGCCACTAAGGTTAGATGTGTTTTTATGAGCTCGGCAATTTTAGTTTGTTAAAAGAAATGGATCAAAAGAATTTGTATCAATTTTTGCGGAATAAAGTGTAACAAAGTGTGTGAAATGTTAACAAAGGCCTATGGTGAGTCTGCTATGAGTAAAGCAAGAGTTTACGAGTGGTATAAGCGTTTCCAAGAAGGCTGTGAAGACGTTGAAGATGACGAACGCCCTGGATGCCCCAGCATATCAACAACCGATGAAAATGTGGAAAAAGTGAAGAAATGGTTATGAACAATCGCCGAATCACAATTAGAGAGGTCGCTGATGATGTTGGCATATCGATTGGATCATGTCATTACATTGTTTCCAATGTTTTGTGTATGAAGCGTGTGGGGGCAAAATTCGTTCCAAAATTGTTTAATTTTTAACAAAAACAGCAGCGTTTGACTAAATGAAGTCAACAACAATGCAGAATTATTGAAACGTATTATAACAGGTGACGAAACATGGGTTTATGGATATGATGTTGAAACTAAGGCTCAATCATCCCAGTGGAGTCATTCTGGCTCGCCAAGACCGAAAAAGGCTTGACAAGTGCGGTCGAACGTGAAGGTTATGCTCACTGTGTTCTTCGATATTAATGGCATAGTGCATCATGAATTCCTGCCACCAGGTGAAACGGTCAGTAAGGAGTACTATCTACAAGTTAAATGCCATTTTCGTGAAGCAATACAAAAATAACGCCCGGTTCTGTGGAAAACCAATTCATGGCTTTTGCACCACGATAATGCACCAGCTCACACTTCATTGCTTGTTTGTGAATTTTTGGCCAAAAACAGTACTGTAACGATGCCCCAGCCTCCATATTCGCCAGACATGGTTCCGTGTGACTTTTTCCTATTTCTAAAAATAAAGAGAACCTTAAAGGGCCGTCGTTTTACAGCCGTAGATGACATTAAAAGCGCATCGCTGAAAGAACTAAAGGCTATCTCAAAGATTGAGTTTGAGAAGTGTTTCGAGGATTGGAAGAAGCGCTGACACAAGTGCATAATTTCCAATGGGGACTATTTTGAAGGCGACAACATCAATGTAGAAGAATAAATAAATATTTTTTCAAAAAATTAAAATTCTGTTACTTTCAGAACACACCTCGTATACTGTGAAACATTAGTGTTTACTTTTTTAAAATTTACAGAGCTTGTTACAAAATTCAATAAGCTTCATGCTTAAGCCTGGTGGGTTGTGGAGCTTATCTTGTTTTCCATATTGTGTAGGTAAAATACAGTTCCATTGATTTGACCTAATTGTAGCCCTACAAGGGTTTAGAAGTTTGAAACACAAATTGAGTTTTGTTTTTGAGTTTTCTGCTACTTTAAGTTATATGGTTTTGATTCATCACGTAGTTGAACAAGTTTATTGAAAACCCTAATTTTATGTTTTTAAAAGTTTCTTTACAAAGTTATTCTTCAGTGTTTTAGACGAAAAAACAAAATAATGAGTTTTATAAGATTCCCTTCAGCTCTGGCGATGTTTATTACTTTATGTAAAAAGTCTAAGTTTATGTTATATGTTATCTCTGATAAAATTAACCATAAAATATCGGTTTTAGGCACACGTTTGTTTCGTCATGGAATATGCAGCAGGTGGAGATCTGATGATGCATATACATGCCGATGTCTTTACAGAAATTAGAGCAGTGTTCTACGCAGCTTGTGTCGTACTGGGTCTTCAGTACTTACACGAGAGCAATATTATTTACAGGTGATTAAAAAGAGATTGGTTTTAGTTGTAGATTAGACCCTAATTGAAAGTTTTTAGCAGTCTTGAAAATATGAAAAGAACTGAAAAGAAAAAAATAGTTATATTTTTTTAAACTTTTAAACTACAGGTGTTTCCAATGGTTTTGAAGAAGCATTCATTTAACAGTTTCAACTTGCAGTATAAGTATTATACAGTATTAGCAGTATAAGTTTTTTTAAAATTTCATAATTTGTAAGCAGCATTTAACACCATTATACATTCACTACATCAATATTTATAATATGTAATTATAGTGATTTATGTCATATCCAGCTTAATATACTGAATACCATAGCATATCATTTAGGTATGGCTAAATCATTAGTAAAATATATGTTTATGGACAAAAATATGAAATAAAAACAGTACATTAATTCAATTTTTAAAGTTGTTTTATAACATCGCTTAGATGTAACATTAATTTTTATTGGGTCCTTCATTGGTGTAACAACCAAGTTGTACTGTCTTCAAAATAGCGTTAAGATTAAAAATGTTTTAAATTTCTGAATTTTAAAACGTATGGGCCGATTTTGCTAGTAATAAACTGTCTTAGCTACCAAAATTGATCTTTGTACGAAGTTTTAATCATACGTAAGCACATGTATGACATGGTTATCTTTAGAACAGCGTTAAATTAAATTTTAGTATAGTATAGTCTTGATTAAGCATAATTCTTGGGACCGTTTGCGGTGACGGATGACAGAATAGATTGGTAATAGGAATAGGCCACTCGTAATTTCAGCAACTAATTGATAAAAATAACATATTGTTTTATTATTATTTTGGAAAATGAAGTAAAACTCTTAAATTTTCTATTTAACTCTAATTATGTAATACAAGTTTTACATACATAGGTCTTTAATACTGTACTTATGTAGGTTTTATCTGTACTTAACCTTTTGACAAGTATTTATGTAACACATGCAAGAGCACTGCATGTACCATTTAGAGTACTCATGTGACTGTTACATGATAGACTTATACGTAGAATGGTATTGTCATAAATAGTACAAGTGTGCTTATCTTTCAATACATTCATACGATCGTTTGTACTTTGTTGACATTGTTTGAAGTATTTGTACCTCATTCCATTAAATGATATAGAACTTTTCAATTATAAATGTTTGGTTAGGGTAGCAATTAGAGTCAGCTACCTTTATCTACGCTATAAGTAAATCATGTTCAATTATAGTTTCTTGTTCTGTCTGGAAGGTTACATTTATTATTTATTCTAAATTATTTACTAGGAAAGACTGTTTAAAAATGCTAGGTAACAGATTTAACTTGATGGCAAAAGGGTGACGATTAATCAAGACTCTACTGTATTTCTCTAAGATTACCTTATTTATGCTATCTGTAACAACCCAAAATTATTTCAGAGATCTGAAACTGGATAACCTCCTGTTGGACACAGAAGGTTATGTGAAGATAGCAGACTTTGGTTTGTGTAAGGAAGGGATGGGATTTGGTGACAGAACAGGCACCTTCTGCGGCACACCTGAATTCCTTGCTCCAGAAGTATTAACGGAAACATCGTACACAAGAGCAGTTGATTGGTGGGGTTTAGGAGTACTCATTTTTGAGATGTTGGTGGGAGAGGTGAGCTGGCTGGTATTTAGTTTTTAGGGTCTGCAAACAAAGCCTACAATTTGTGTAAATTTGTATGCATGTCTATTCCCAATTGTTTGTTGAGGACAAATTGTTTGATAAGAAATTCCCGATCGTTTGATGTTGATAAATTGTTTGATAACGGATTTCCAATTGCTTGTTGATGACAAATTGTTTGAAAATGAATTCCCAATTGTTTGTTGATAACAAATTGTCTCATAATGAATTTCCAATTGTTTGTTGATGACAAATTGTTGCTTCTAACACAACTTGTACTCATATATGTTATGGAATTTGATACCCACAATAAATAAATTATACCCACCTGCTATAGAATTTGGCAAAATGGTTTTTTTAATAGCTCGAACTCAGGAATAACATAGCGGTTGACAACAACAAAAATTTTCCAAGCTTTTTTAAATACTGAATTGTACTTTCCCTTTAACGAGGGGAGCACATATTTATGTATCATTTTCATTGTATTAACAATGTGTGTATTAACAAATATGTGTTATTAAACACACATTTCATTAAACACGAAACAGCCATGTGTTATTAATAATGAAAGGAATATAATTTTTAAGAAAACTTCATAACCTAACTTGACTTGGCTGATGCATGTTTAACCTACCTTGACTCGGCTGTTGGGTGTTGTTTAACCTAACTTGACTTAGCGGCTTCGTATTTAATAAAATTCATGTTATTTATAATGAAAAGTACGCTCACACATTTCATTAAACAAGAAACAGCCAAGTCAAGTTAGGTTATGGTGTTCTTTTTTTAAAAAAAGAATTATATTCTTTTCATTATTAATAACACACATTTATTTATTAATAACACATGAAATTTATCGAAATTGCATCTCATGCCCCTGTGTGCATAAACACGTTTTCGGAAGAATGCCGTGTAGTTTTAGAAAAGCATATGCATCCTCTTCTGTTTCAAGCAAATCCCACCATTTCATTTCTACAGCTGCTTGACAATACCAATACAATTGAATGAACTCTTAATCTAAACTGTACACAATGACAGACTGTTTAATCAGTTTGTTGTTTGAGAATGTTAAACTGTATAGATAAGTAGGAATACAAATAATACCACCTAATAGTGGCCCTCCTCTAAAGGAAAAGTACCGGCTCAGCTTAGTCATTACCCGTTCAATTTATTTCTGATCAGCCCCCGAAGTATGTGTTTCATTTAAAGGTAACGACTGAAAAAGTGGAAAATTGACTTAATTTCTCAAAATCGGTTTGTTAGTTGATTTAAATAATATAACAAATTTATAAAACTGATCAGGTATAGATCTTCATGTACGAGGTTTGTCCAATAAATACGCGAACTGGTCGAATATGGTGGCCATTACGGAGAGTTAAGCCACGTCCACTGGCCTCACGTGTTGTCTGGGACCCAATGAGCCGTCAGTGCTTGGCAGAACGTTACGCTGTGCGGATCTTGCGAGTAGAGTTAATTTTAGTTTTGCATTATTTTTTTGTTTGTCGATATGGAAATTGACCAATTCACTGAACAACGAATTAATATCAAGTTTTTGGTAAAACTTGGTAAAAATTACCAAGAAATTGCTGAAATGTTGAGAGTTGTTTATGGTGATAATGCTATGAAGAAAACAGCCATTTTCAAGTGGATTAAGCGCTTTAAAGAAGGTCGAGAAGACGCCATGGATGATGCAAGAATTGGACGACCTTCAACTTCTTGTGTGCATGAAAACATTGATCGTGTGCGGCGTCTTGTCCTTACTGATCGCCAAAAAACTGTCCGAATGATAGCTGAAGAACTAAATTTAGGAAAATCAACAGTGCACACAATCTTAACCGAGCATTTGGGCTTAAGAAAGGTTTGTGCGAAAATCGTGCCAAAATTGCTGACACCGCATCAAAAGTTGAGAAGAGTCGAATGTGTTACTGACTGGAAAAATTCCATGGAAAATGATGTTGGATTCTTAAATAGGGTTATCTCTGGTGATGAATCGTGGTTTTTCGAGTATGACCCCGAATCGAAATCGCAAAGCATGGAGTGGAAAGCAACAGGTGAAGCTCGAATAAAAAAATCAAGGAAAAGCCGATCAAAAATCAAAGTCATGCTCCTGGTTTTCTTTGATATCAAAGGTGTTGTTCATCATGAATTCCTTCCTGAGGAAAAAACGGTAAATTCTGAGTTCTACCTTAACGTTCTCAAGCGTTTGAGAGATCGAGTGCGTCGTGTGCGACCACATTTGACTCAAAACGATGGATGGATTCTTCATCAAGACAATGCACCCGCACATTCGGCTTTGATTGTTCGCCAGTTTCTGGCTAAAAATTTAATCACTATCCTTGATCATCCCCCTTATTCACCGGACCTAGCCCCCTGCGACTTTTTTCTATTCCCTAAATGCAAAAATGTGATGAGGGGACAGCATTGGGAAGATGTGGACACAATAAAACAAGAAACGACGAGGAGACTGAAAAGCTTGACTTCCGAGGACTTCCAAAGGTGCTTTGAAGAGTGGAAAAGAAGATGGGATAAGTGCATAGCAGTGAATGGAGAGTATTTTGAAGGGGACAAAATCAATGTAGATGAAATTTTGTAAAATAAAGTTTTTATGACCTTAGTTCGCGTATTTATTGGACAAACCTCGTATTACCAAAATTTGAAGAAATTCTGATGAAATGATTTTGAGGGATGGTTTATTATTTATGTATTTTTTTAAAGATTTCATGAGATTTTTTTTAGAATATAACTCATTCAGGTGCTTATAAATGGACATTTGATCAAAATCGTTATAGCTGATTTGGAAGAAATTGATTTTTAACATGTTTTTTTGACCGAAAATGTTTTCCAAAAATAATAAAAAATATTATATGGAGAACAAGACAAATCTCAAATTTTATCAAAATCATTTAGTTTTAGTCACCAGTGGTGCACACAGGTGAACAGATATCCATATTTGACTTGGAGGACCTGAAAAGAAATAGGTCTGCCAAAATCTCAATATTTTTTTTCATGATCACTGTGAAATGAGAAATTACAAAAGTTAATGCAGTGCAGTGAACATATTAACCTAACCTATTATTGTAATTTTATTTTGGTTGTGAAAAGTCCTTAATTTTTAATTATATAATCACTAAACCCTTTTAATTTTTTTTTCAGTCACCATTCCCTGGTGATGATGAAGAAGAAGTATTTGATTCAATAGTGAATGATGAAGTTCGTTATCCTCGCTTCCTTTCATTAGAAGCGATTGCTATTATGCGAAGGGTAAGTATTACAGTTACTGGAACATTTTCGTATTTTATCGTTAATAGGCACGTAATAATGGTGCAAATTAATTAGTAACATTAATTCGTTACAAGTAATTGATAAGTGTGTAGTACAAAAATCGTGCTGGTTTAATATTTTCGAGTTGTTACTGGCCGGTAATGTTTGTGCGAACTTAAATAACTCAATGTTTTTATGGTGTTACAGTTACTGCGCAAAAACCCAGAGCGAAGACTGGGCTCTAGTGAGAGAGATGCTGAGGATGTTAAAAAACAAGCATTTTTCAGAAATATTGCATGGGATGATTTGCTTTTACGCAAAGTAAAGCCTCCTTTCGTTCCAACTGTGGTAAGGAGACTAATAAGACTAATAATAATTTAAATTATTTTTAATAGTATTATTTATCCAAGAATTTAACTCGAGTACTGGATGAAGAAATAATTTTATGAATTGCAGAATTATTTACTCGTATCGTATGTCGTTAAAGGTAAGTAAAGTTTTTGTTGATTTGTAATTCTTCAGCTGTGCGTCAGTTTATGAAAGTTATCTGTAAGTTAAAGTTACGCTAAATTGTTATAAAAGTTGTATGCTATTTTTATGGCAATCGACTGATCAACTAAGCCCGTTCGTTTAAATATCAGTTTTTGATGTGAGTATATGCAAGTGGTTTGTCATCCAGGTTTACATATTTTTAAATGTAGTTTTTAAACAAGTAATTATGTTAAAAAATAAAGATCTTCAGTTCTGTTTTGTGAATGAAAATTGTGCTTTCAACATTAGTAAGTATATTTTGCATATATTAGGCCTATATTTAAAAAATTGACTTTTTTGTAAAGAAGTTCAAAGTATAAAAAAATATATATAATAAACTGTGTTACGATTGCTCTGCATATAATTCTTTCTGATAAAAGTACAAGCACAGTTTATCATAAATCAGTGACCAGCATTAGAATTTCATTGTTCTCATTAGTTTTTAGATTAGATTAGAAACTAAAGGAAGGGATTATACTACTCCAGGCATTGCGATCGGCTAAACCAGGGGTCTCCAAACTTTCCAGCCTTAGGGCCATACTGATTACTCCAGTAAGTTCCGAGGGCTAAAACCATATTATCATTGTTGCCGGTGGTAAAAAGTGAAATAGTCCACTGATGAAAAAAAGTCCGAAAAAGTATGCAACATTTAAAAAAGGCTGCAAATCGGACTAAAGTCCGCAAAACGGCAACACTGCATATTATTAATTTTCCTGTCATTATCTGTAATTTCTAGATTAGTCGTAGAGTACGAGTCATGAGTTAACGTGACACGACATCTGGTGGACACAAGCGGAAATAGGTAGTACCTTCTATCGCTAACAGATGGCGTTAATAGCACGTACAGAATAATCTCGTTGGCAAACTAAATTTAATTTGCTATAAAAAATATGTTCTCTAAAAGGAGTTTTCAAGTATGCTAGCTCTCCGCGGGCCGGACAAAATCTGTCCGCGGGCTGGATGTGGCCCTCGGGCTGTAGTTTGGAGACCCCTGGGCTAAACTAAACCTCTTAAGTATTAGTAAGCGATCATTGCTATGTGCCCTTAGTAAGTTTCAACAATCCACTGACTAGCTCATCCTGCTGTAGGTCTAGAGTCCTGGAAACCAACAATTTTTAGCCTTCTGCTAGCAAGAGCCTCACAATCATAAATTATGTTTTGCAGTTTCCGCCTTTTTTCTTTCCTGCATAACCTATACACAATTTCTCCAAAGTACATATCCTGTTCATGCGCACTCTCAGTATCCTGTAATGAGCCCCATGATTTCCTGAGTTGTGCTTTGCCCAAGATGTCTGCCGTCCACCTACTAATTTCACACCAGACCTACGACAGCGAAATTCTTAAAACTGGTTTGAATTTGTTAAACTTAGATGCAGATCCCATTTGAGCAAGTCGGTCTGCTTCCTCATTATCCTTAATGAGGGTTTGATAAGGGGTTATGCCTCTGAACGCAGTGAATAGTGACCTGGTTATTCAGAAACCATTGAGGTTCTATTGACATTCCCAGACCAGCGTGGACTGAATTATAGGACCTGATGGTCTGTTTTAAATTCTCCCGAATGTGGTCATTAAGGGCCGTTACAATATCTGCTTCCATACTGCATACTTGCATTACCGTTGCATACTGTCCAAGGGTAACAACTGTCTTCCTCTCTGGTCTCAGGTAGTACACCCTAGCACCAGTGCCTGTCTATCTTGGAGCCATTTGTGTACCATATAAGGTCTCCAGAGTTTCTTAACACCGATATCCCTTCTCACATGTTAACTTGACATCAAAGGGTCTAGAAACTATGTGTTGTTTGACCATGTAGTCAGTCCCCATTATTAGAGTCGGGTCACTGATTTTTCCCATTAGTTTAGATAATGTATATTGTTCTATCAGTTTTACTTACTACATAGTTATCAGTTATATTACAATCCGATCAGCTGCTTATAAATCAAATCTCAAAAAATGGATTTCATTTATAAATTAAAATTATAGCGGTTTTTGTGACCAGTATGGTGGGTTTAGTACTTCATAACATTGTTAGATATTTATTTCATGTACATATGGCCTTTGGACATCAAGATAAAAGGATTTTGTATACTTACATTTCAATAGAAATGCAGTAATTAACTACATTTCCGTAGAGAAGGCAAAGGTATGGGAAGTGAAATTTAATCACTTTTGTATAAACCTCATTTTTTACATTTATTTTTTCCCCAGTCTGTAGAAAGGTGAAATTAATCCCATATACAGTGTCTTTATACAGTGTTGCAGATTAAATTTATTTCATTTTATTAACTTGTTGTTCAAATTAGCATTATATTAACGCATTGAATAATTAATGATTTTACAATTTAAACTTTTTTCAGACATCATTAGAAGACGTTAGCAATTTTGACGAGGAATTCACATCAGAAACACCACATCTAACACCACCCAAGGATCCAAGGCCTCTTTCAGAAGAAGAACAAAATTTATTCAGCGATTTCACGTACATGGCAGATTGGTGCTGACATATTTTCGCACTTGTATAAGTAGTCGTATTCTGGTTACATAGTATAACATTGTAAACATAAGGCAGCTAATAACTTGTGTCCGATTTCAATTTGTACATTCATGATGCGAGCTTGTCGGTTTTTATTACACGTGTATAAAGTGTAGGTTTAAGAGAACCACTAATTAGATTGTGATTACAAAGTATAATATTATAGAATGCTAAAGGAACTATTTTATTTATAATTTTAAAAATATATTTTCTTATAGGATAGTAAAATCAAAATAAATATAAACAGTTACTAAGTAATGAAATATCGCTGTGATCATTTTATCGTTCAGTACGTGAAGAGCACTTAATAATTTCAAAATGGTGCCAAATTAAAACAAATCATTGGAAGAACTATTTAAGGTTAGAGTAAATACGCAACGTTTTGTAGTTTGATATATTAGAGCAAGTATTTTATAAAATCAATGTTTGCACTTACAATTTTATCTTTATTTGTTAAATATATTAAAGTCTAATTATTTGTAATATCGAAACAAGCATTATGTTTGCATTTTAAATTTTCACAATGATGTAAAAAATAACGTTTCAATAGTCGTTATTAATATACTATATTTTATTAATGATGGGCTAATTCCAGTTTTCAAAAACACTAGCTCTTTGGCACCGAGAACCAGTAGCCAAAGTCAGAATAATGAAATAAATGGAAAACAGTTATTAATTAAAATATCAAGTAAATGTAAGTTATAGAGATCAACTTTAAATACAATAAATATGTACTAATTTTATTTACAACAGGTGGAAAACCAGTTAATTGTAGTTTGTCGTTCACATCTGTTTTCTGAAAATTGTTTGCAAGTTTGTATGCGTTCATTGTGTTATTTAATTTGTTTTTCCACTGCCAGCTATATTTTTCATTTTAAGTTGATTATATTCTAGCAAATTTAAGAAATGAATAAGTTGAAATAATGCCAAGTAAATAGTACCACTCGTGAAAGACAGGTGAAGCTAAAAATCCAGTGTCAGCTGTTTACTGTTGGTATGTGAAAAATTTTTACTGAAGAATGATTTTGAGGAAAGCATAAACACTATAACCTTTATAGATTAGACAAAGGAGATGTAGTTTTCTTACGTCTTCCGGAACTCATACGGGAAGGGTTTTACAAGTGACGGTAATTAAATATATTAAATTACCTTTGTAAAAGATTGCAGAAATTATAAAAAATATATTCATATTTAATATTACAATTAAATCTCTAAATGCGATCCCTCGTCCTCATTAGTCTTACCAGGCATAAAGTAATATTTTAAGCAGTATATATATAGTACATACAGCGTAATAAATTTTAGAATATTTTTGTAAAATGGTATTATAAATAAAACATTAACATTTGTGAGCCACGGAATTAATAATTTTACGAGTGGATCGTATTTTTTACTTTTCTATTTACAAATTAACTGGAAGTGTCTGCAGTGTCTAGCACTAAAGTTAAAATGGAAAATGACAACAAATCTACTCTTATGTATAAATACCAATTCAGCCTTTTAGAAACCAGACAAGAAACTTCTTTGTTTACATCTTAAAATTTGTTTTATTAACATTTCAGAACTTTTTGTTCTGTTTATTACAGTAAATAAATATTTATTTATTTTTTATATGAACTGTAAAGCAAAGCATACAAAATTAAATGGCTATATTGTAAAAACTGCTAAATGCATTTGATGTCAAAATAGAATGTTCAGGTATTTGTAAACATAACGTTTGTAGTTATACTGTTACGATGACGATTGATTGTAACATTTTGTTGGTGAATTTTTATACGAGGGTTGATCAAATATAAACGAGACTGATTTTTTAAAAAAATGATTGCTTACTTACAAATTATTCTTGATACAACTTATTTTTCTACATAGTCTCCCGCACGAGTAACACATTTTTCCCACCGGATTGGAAGTTTTTTAATTCCGTCTTCGTAAAAAGTTCTCGGGCGTTCATTGAGCCATTGGAGCACGAAGGTCTCCACCGCAGAATCGTCTTCAAACGCTGGCCTCCAAGTGCCTCTTTGAGTGGCCCAAACAGGTGATAGTCGCAGGGTGATAAGTCTGGACTGTATGGGGATGTTCCATTGGTTCCCAGCCAATTTGATCGAGTTTAAACCTCGTAGCGTTAGCGAATGTGGTCGGGCATTATCGTGAAGAAAAATGACGTTTCTCGCCGGTTTAGATTTCCTTTTCCTACGAAAAGACTGTTTTGCGGCCTCTAAAACATCGCAATAATATTGTGCATTTATTGTGCTTCGTTGATGGAGGAAATCGACTTGAAAGGCGCCTTGATTGTCGAAAAATACAGTGGCCATTACCTTCCCGGCCGACAATCGTGATTTGGCCTGGAGGTTTTCTACTGCTTCCCGTCCTTCGGCGAATTCCTTGTGCCAAGCTAAAACGCGAGCTCTTGACAGGGTCCTGTCCCCGTATTGAGCCGTCAATCTACGAAAGATTTCAGTCGGATTGACTCCCTCCTTGGCCAAAAACTTAATAATAATTCTCTGCTCCACGGAAACGTGCACTTCACTCTCACTCATTGTATAGTTTTATACTGAAGGGTCCGAACGGAAATGTTGCCCGTCTACGCCCGTCCCAAACCTCCCAGGTTACCTGAAACCCTACCTTTTAGAGTTCAATGTCCAACGGAAAAGTTTTTAGAAAGTCAGTCTCGTTTATATTTGATCAACCCTCGTATAATTAAGTAGTCACTTTGGCTTTCTTTCTTACTTTAATGAATAGTACATGAAAATATATATATTTTTTAGGTAAAGATTAAATTCAGAAAAAAAGTTTAAATGTAGATAACATAGTTAAAATATAAAGTATTGTATTTCTCACAAAATCTTAAGACGAACAAAATATTGCACATGAGAAAGAAGGATAACGGGTGGCAGTGATAATTCTGTAAACGTTTTTAATATTTCTAGCTAATATTTTTATTCATTCGTATATTTTATATTTCTAGTTTTTCAATGTGTTTTATTCTTATAGAAATTTTTTTAGCATCAATTTTTTTAGTTATTTTGTGGTGTATTTTCTTTACCCGAAGTTTTTTTTTGTTTTTACTTCGTTTCCTCAAAAGGTATAAATGGAGATATAATTTTTTATCATTGGATTACTTATTTTAATTTTATTTCATGTTTTGACTTGAATTTATATATTATTGTGAAAATGCCTGAAAATAATTACATAAATGTTATAAGTAATATAGAATTTGTTTTAAATTCAATTCTGATATCATACGTGAATAATTTGAAAGTGAACATTGAGTGCAAGTTACTCAAAATATGTTTTCACAATTATTCTAATTATAATGCTATATGTTGGAGATTTTTCCTTCAAGTTTCACTTGCATAATTTACATTGCATATTTTTTGTAGAGTGAGCATGTTACAGATTACGTATTTAAAATAATAACATGCAAAATATTTGCCTTATTTGCAAGTGCCTATACCAAGATACAGCCTAAGTAAGGTTATTTTGAAAGCTTGTTTGTGCTTATTATTTTTGGTGATATTTCCACCAATTTATTTTTTTTTTAACTTTGCATCCGATTTATCTTATTTTTTCAATTTTTTCAGAATTCAGATAAAAAATTCTGTCTGTTTTTATTGTTATCAGTACAAAAGAATTATACGAGGTGTGGCTATTAAATAACGCGACTGACGTAAAAAAATTTATTTTCTTTGTATACATAATTACTTATTATCACCTTTCTATACACCCCTTCTCTATCCCTACAACGCTCCATGCGAATTTCCTATTGTTGGAAACAGTGCTGGAAGTCAACTCCTTCAGGACTCTTCACTTTTACAGCTTCCACGGACTCAAATCTCGTCCCTTTTAATGCAGATTTCACCTTAGCGAACAGATAGAAGTCACATGGTGCAAGGTCTGGTGAGTAAGGTGGATGTTCTAACACTGGGATGCTGTACTTTGCCAGGAACCTCTTTACAGATAACACGGAATGAGCTGGTGCATTGTCTTGGTGGAAAATCCATGATTTGTCCTTCCACATTTCGGGTCATTTTTTCCTTACTCTTTCACGTGGTTTACCAACCTCAAGGTAGTAATAGTGATTAATTGTTTGACCTTCACGAACCCAGTGAAGGTACACAATCCCATGGATATTGGAAAAAACAATCATTATTGCTTTAAATTTTGACTTGCTGATTCTTGCTTTTTTGGCTCTTAGTGAAGTTGGGCTCTTCCAATGCATAGATTGGCGCTTTGTTTCCGGTCATACGTAAAAAAAACCACGATTCATCACATGTTATTATCCTTTCCAATAAATTTGGGCAATTTTCAATGGCATCCAAAGTGTCAGTACAAAAAGTTTTTCGAGCTGCTGGTTGTTTAAACTTGAGAATTTTTGGCATCATTTTGGCACACACTTTTCACATGTTCAAATTGTCACGTAAAATTTGCCGTACACATTCTTTATCAATGCCTACAGTTTCATCAATTGCACGAATACTCAATCGACGGTCAGACCGAATCAAATTAGCAACTTTTTTGACATTGTCATCCGTTTTTGACGTTGAAGGGCGACCTGGCCATGAATTATCTTTAATGTCTTGTTGGACATCTTGAAAATTCTTAAACAATTCAAAAACATGTGCCTGCGATAAACATTCACTGCCATACACTTCTTTCAGTAAATTATAAGTTTCAGTAGCGGTTTTTCCAAGTTTGAAGTAAAATTTAACAACAATTCGTTGTTCTATTATTACACTAACCATTTTTTCAGGCAAAACAAAACAACACTAACGGAAATGAAGGTTATGACTAAACGGTGTTGGTTACACAAACGAGACTAACTGCGTTCTGAAGAGAAAGCTTCACTAAACAGCTGTCGGTCAATGGCGGTTGGCGCATGCGCACTTGTTCCGCCGCAGCGTCAGTCTCGTTATTTAATAACCACACCTCGTATTTCAGATGTCTGCTGTCTTTTATTATTAATCCAAGAGTTAAATATTTGTTAAAACCTTGTATCAAAGTGAATTTAAGATCTGAGAGTTAAGATATCAGAAACTAAAAAATTCCATGAGAATAAAAGATAAAAAAATATCACTTTGATCCCATTGTAGGACATGTATATATTTATTTTTTTAAATAAATGCATCAGTTATTTATTTCATCAATGTTATTTTGCATGTTGTGCCTTAATGTTTAAAAAAATGTTGTTTACACTTGAACCTAAAAATTGTAATTTATTCTAGAATTAACTTATTTTAGCCTAAGCTACATTCTTGTTTTATTTGTCATAAGTGATTTCTTGTTTTTAGCTCGTCATATTATTGCAAGTAATTTGTAAATGAATTTAATGGCTATTATATTAATCGCAACGGCACGTATATTTGGAACTTCTGTCATTTTAATTTGCCGTACTGTCAGTCATTGACACCAATCGTCCATCAGGCTCAAAAATTATTTTTCAAGTCATGAATGCAAATTTCTTCAAATAGTGGTTGTTTTGTATACTTTGCTCAGTTAAATTGCTAAACTGATAATAGATGGTTTGTGCTCAGAATAGTTGGTACTAACTCAAAATAAATTTAACGGTACGTTAAATAATCTGACAAAACCAGGACGCTCTGTTTTCCAAATTTATCGACACTGTAGTTCAGAAAATATGAATGATTGAAATTTTAACTTTTTTAATGTTTATTTTTAATTTTCACTTCCTTGTTAAAAATATACTAGTAAAATATATTAAGTAATCAGTTACTTTAAAACACTTTAACTCTCTGGTGGTTTGTATTGCACTTGAAACATCTTGCAGCTTTAATCAGTTGTCTACACACTTATCCTGTTCCAAACATAATGTAATAACAATCAAAAGATAAAAGTTTTGCAATTTATTTTCTAAATATTGTTTTGTGTTCAATAATTTGAACATTACAATTCATTTATTAAACTCATTAGGATTCATAATTTCTTGGATCTTAGAAGACGTGAAATGAGCACTTGTAATTCTCTGTTGAAAAGACAATTAGTATCTTTCAGGGTAATTAGGAGAATAGAATAAGCTGAGTTGTATTTTCTACAGTTGTTACGAAAAGTATTTTATTTTGTCCACTCAGTTCACAGTATTGTGCCTGTGAAACAAACTCAGTTCGTTTGTTGTGTTAGTAAGGAATTGTGTTTTTAGAAAATGTGTTTAAAAAAATGTACTATTTCTTTTGTGTGTGTGTGTGTGTGTTTTAGTAGTGCATTCACAGTTTTGGTTATTATTCATTTAAACATTTTTTGTTAAAACATACACGTTTGTTACTCAGTAAAACCAATCAACAGTTTAATGGTAGTCATTTCAGATCTTAAAATTATAACTTCAAAATGACTATAAGACGCACCAGAAGAGACAAAGTGGCTCGAGAATAGTAATTTTGTTTTGAGACAAAAATGTGTTATTAAAAATATTTTGTTTCAGTCTGTCAACTTAACCTGGAACAATTTCATGTTCTCTTGCCAGTCGTTTCTGTCTAAAATGGCTGTTGGCAAAGTTAACTAGAAAGTTGAATAGATTTGTCTATTATATTTTATTTTTATGACACCTTGTGAAATTTAATGGCCAATTCAAACAGTTTCGATTCATGAAACAAAAGGAAGCTTATTTGAATGATATTTTAAGCGATCTGTTTCAACTTCTGTATTGTTATTAAACTCCAGGCTAAGGAATAGTAGGTGCTGATGGCACTCATATGCTGCAAGTGTACAGGAAGTGTGTGAAAACAGAGTAATCAAGCTCTCTTGAGGCAAGACCCTGACCGTAGTAGGCCTATGTATCGCGGGCAGTCGTTGGTTCATATTTTTTAATTGCGCACCACATTACTTTTGGATAGGAACTGAATAATATAAATACAACAACAATATTTCATTATATCACAATAACAATTGCATATATGTTAGATTTTCATTTTATAGTTTTGTTACAAATATTTCGGAAAGTGTGAAAAAAAGAGAATGCGGTTAAATTATAATTACAATATATTAACAATAACTTCGTAAATATTAAAAAATGGAATAAGTTAAAATAAAAAATACAGAATAAAGTAATTTGACAGTAACTTTGTAAATATTGTAAAACGGAATGAGATTAATTTGCAGTTGTAATAAACAAACTAAATTTGCAACTGTCTTGCCTTGCTGATGCACAAGGATCAGTCATTCATTAAAATTTGTTTGTTTCTTCTTGGTCCACACTCGGAACAGCCAGCCATTGTTGCTCACATAAGTTCAATCAGCTTTAATTCGCTGAATGATCTGTTACAATTAGCAATAGATACTGCTATCGTTAGAATTGTTTAGGTTGCCACGCCAAGATTTGTAAAAAACTCTGTCTTCCAAGTATTAAACATCTTCCAAGTAACACACTCTGTTGGCGGTCTATTAAGTTTTTAATTTTTCTGCTGATTTCGTCCTTTAGTTTCAAGCTCTCATCTTTATCTGGTTCTCTAAGCATTTCTTCTTTTTCCATTTTGACATCACAATTCTGGCAAAGTTTTATACCTTAATATTTCAGTGTATTTACATCATCTTGTTCTTTCTAAAAGAAAATTCATGGAAACTAAGTCAAGTGCAGCGGAATGGAAATTCATTTCAGGATATCTAGTCTGCTGGATTTTATCTGCTTTGCTAAGGATTACATCCCGAAATCTTATCAGTGACAAAAAATTGTATATCAAGACATGCGTGCAAAGCTGTTCTGTATCATTGTTTTTTATTCATTTGAGCCAAGATTTTGAAATACCAAGATGATTTTATCAACATCCTTGCTTACCGGTTTCACTGCATAGGCTTTGTCACTGCTTCTGGTTTCTGATCCACATTTTTTTCATTTTTGGGGATTAACTGCGACTCCCACGTCAGCCTAAGAGCTTTCTGTGTACCCCTATCACTTCACCTTAAACCAACTCCAGTGCCTTTAACAAGCTCCAGAATCTTGTGTAAGGTGTCCTGGTTCAACTCCTGATCTGGTTGCTGAGATCCAAAGAGTCTCCTTCATTTGGCCTTTAGGACCTCACAATCAGAAGTGTGTGTGCTGCGGTCTCAACAACCCTGCCTACACAAACATTCAGGTGATATTTGTAACAATTCTACCTTATATAGATGATTCCGGATATGGCCATCCGGTGATTATGGCAGATCCACATATTACAATCAGTGGCACTGCTTTCTTTATCTCTTCCCAGTGTTTAGTAAGGTGAGATGAATACATAGAGAGAATCAAGGGTTTCAAAAAATATAATAATTTTATTTTTTTAAGCATGCACACCTACTAAATTTTAGTGAGCGATTGTCACAATTAATGGACATTGCAAGTTGGCAACGGACATTAGAGTACTCTGCGTCAATCAGTCCTATGTTTTCATTCAAATTTAGTTCTTGTTCTTTCTATAGCGCAAACGATTCACTGTGCTTCCTTGCACAAAAAGCTGTGCATGTGTAACAGAAAATGTCTGCATATTGTTTTAAAGAAAACAATCAAAAAATTCGTTCCGCAAGGTGCCCTGGTTGCCCCAACCTATTTACGCCACTGACAATAGTCATTTCAGGACTTTAATCCATGATTTAAAGTTTAACAAAAACTATAAAGAGTAATAAATCATGAAAATAAAAAGGTTATAATTAAAGTGGGAAGAACAGGTGTAATCTTAAAGGCATTCAGATATTACAAGTGCGTTAAACAAAATGCAGTAATTAAAAAATAATAATTTTTACCTAAATTACGAACTTTGTTTGCAGCCATCCAGTATTTGGTAATGGTGATAGTTATGACATTTATACAGTAACGAACATTTGTTTCCTAAATTAATGTTTCAGTGCCAGGTTGATTAAGGTAAAGCTGCGTAGAAATATGTCATATCCCAGATATGTTGCAACTTGTGATCAGGCAGGCTGTACTATATCTGCTTTAATGTTGAAGTGCATTAGCTATCTGGTGATACCCATTAGAGTTTATACTGTCAACTGATAAATATTATCAATCAAGGTAGAGCTGCCAGTTATTTGTTAAAAGTTATACTTGTTTAGATAAGTAAGAATTTAATTTTTTTGTACAATTTTTCCAAGATATTTAAATAAATTATATTGTCCTTTGATTACTGTAAGGCAAACAATTTGATACATAGAATGTGAGGATTATATCAATCACACTGTCGTATAATTATTATGGTATTCAGAATCTCAGAAAGCAAGTGACAATGCTTTAAAAAAAAACAGTATTAGTGTCATTTTACAAAAACTATTTGAAATTTAGTATTAGTTACATTATTTTTTTAATTTTCAAGTACTAAAGAACCGAACAAAATTAAAGTTTAAAAATACAGAATTGTTTTTATAATATTGTAAAAACATGCATTGTCCGAAACAAGAAAAACCTGCGTAAGTTTAAAGAAATATAGTTTATTATAGACAATCTGCTGAAAATCATTATATTTTTTTGTCTATGTTTACAAATTTATTTTGTTATTTTTCTAGAGCCTTGATTTTTTTTGTACTCTGATATTTTTCCAAGGCATAAAGGAAAAAGATTGCAACTTTTTTAACACAAAGCACACACGTGCTTATAACGTATTGTAAATAGAAAAATATTTACTCTAAAATATTGGCATGCCTTAGTAATATTTTGTAATTTTAGACTAAAGTGAAGTTGACGTATATTTATTATATATCTGTTTTATATTGTTAAAGTAATAATTATTATATGTTACAATTCTTGAGAATTATTGGTATTGATTATATCAGTTTTAGTATATATACTCAAAAAAACTAATATTCACCTAATATTGTTATTTCTTTTAATATTAGTAACATTGATTAAATAACAGCATTAAAATAACATTTGATTAATTTTAAGGAACCGCTTTAAAGATAAACAAATGTACATTATTTTAACGTAAAGTGTATATCTGTTTATTGTATATTATATAAAAATAGATCAATTCTTTAACTTGTAGTTAACAGTTGCCTTTTATTCATGGGTAATTTTAATATTTTTTTTCTGTAGTATAGCCCTAATTTGTTATGTAATATAGTTCGTAATTTTAAAAGCTCATTTTGATAAGTAAATGAAGAAGATTGTGAAAAAGGAGATGGGAAATAGGAGATTTTTATCATTAGTAATAAATAAACACTGTTGTGATATGAATTTTAATAGAAATATAAAAACTAGAATAAAATGTTGATTTAATCAGGCGAGGTTATAGGTAGTGTAGCCCAACTCCTGTACTTACTAACTGCTCAACTGTTCTGCTGTAATGCTCCCTTTAATTTTATAATAACGTTGTAGTCTTTTTATCAACTGGACTAAATGCGATAGACAATAAACAAACAGATGCAAAAATAAAATTGTATATTTATTGCTCAGACTTCTAACTGTACTATATAAATAATTTGAATATAAAATTAATTTATACGAAAGTTTAGGTTGGTACACACAATTAGTTGGTATTTTGTATTGTGTGAATGTTAATAGGTTTTTATATTTTTTAATTGTATTAATTACACCTTATGATTGAACAAATTTAAATATTTTTCCCTATGGTCAATTCTTCATAAAGATTTTTCCCTGATTAATTTGAAAGAATCATTAAGATTATATATATATATATATATATATATATATATATATATATATATATATATATATATACACACACACACACACACATTATTATTATGGAAAATACAGTAATTTAGTTGTATTGAACAATACGAGGTGTGGCTATTAAATAATGAGCTGACGTTTTCAAAAAATTTTATTTTCATTTTATACATAATTACTTATTATCACCTTCAATATATACCTCTTCTCTATCCTTAAAATGCTCCATGCGAATTCGCCATTGTTGGAAACAGTGCTGGAAGTCATCTTCTGTCAGCTCCTTCAGGACTCTTGCCGCTTTCACTTTTACAGCTTCCACGGACTCAAATCTCGTCCCTTTAATGCAGATTTCACCTTAGCGAACAGATAAAAGTCACATGGTGAAAGGTCTGGTGAGTAAGGTGGATGTTCTAACACTGGGATGCTGTACTTGACCAGGAACCTCATGACAGACAACACAGAATGAGCTGGCGCATTGTCTTGGTGGAAAACCCATGATTTGTCCTACATTTCGGGTTGTTTTTTTCTTTACTCTTTCATGTAGTTTACCAAGTACTTTAAGGTAGTAATATTGATTAATTTTTTGACCTTCACGAACCCAGTGAAGGTACACAATCCCTTGTGAAAAAAAACAATCATCATTACTTAAATTTTGACTTTTTTGGCTCTCGGTGAAGTTAGGGTCTTCCAATGCATGGATTGGCGATTTGTTTCCGGATCATACGTAAAAAACCACGATTCGTCAAATGTTATTATCCTTTCCAATAAATCTGGGTCATTTTCAATGGCATCCAAAGTGTCAGTACAAACATTTTTGCAAGTTGCTTGTTCAAACGTGAGAATTTTTGGCACACACTTCGCATGTTTAAATTGTCAGGTAAAATTTGCCCTACATATTCTTTACCAATGCATACAATTTCACCAATTGCACAAATACTCAATCGACGGTCAGACCGAATCAAATTAGCAACTTTTTTGACATTGTCATCCATTTTTGACGTTGAAGGGCGACCTGGCCACGAATTATCTTTAACGTTTTGTTGGCCATCTTAAAAAGGCTTAAACAATTCAAAAACACGTGCCCGCGATAAACATTCACTGCCATACACTTCTTTCAGTAAATTATAAGTTTCAGTAGCAGTTTTTCCAAGTTTGAAGTGAAATTTAACAACAATTCGTTGTTCTATTATTACACTAACCATTTTTTCCGGCAAACCAAAATAACAACACTAACGGAAATGAAGTTTATGACTAAACGGTGTTGGTTACACAAACGAGACTAACTGCATTCTGAAGAGAAAGCTTCACACTAAACAAGCTGTGGTCAATGGCGGTTGGCGCATGCGAACTTGTTCCGCCGCAGCGTCAGTCTCGTTATTTAATAGCCACACCTCGTACAAATATGGTACCATTGAGTTTGTTCATAATTGAAGTAAAAGTTCTTAGTATTGACTTAAAGCCAACTCAGGTGATTCGATTTGAAACGTGAGCTAAGCGCAAACATGTAAAATTGTACCTGCATTTGCATATATGGTAGCACCTTAATACAATGAATATCCAGAGAAAAAATTCGTATCTGAATGTCCTTGAAAACGAAGTTCGTAATATTAAGGCTGAATACGGATAATATTCGTTACAAAGGTGTTTCCGCAACACTGAATGAGAACCTCTTTGTAAACAAATATGTCTTAGTTCAACTTCTATTATGAATTATTTTCAACTGTAGCTCCTACGTCTACACTGACAGTATCAAAATGGTACAGATATGAAACACAAATATCATTTTGAAAAAGTGATTAATTAATACTTAATGAACAGTATTCATGTTTGTTCCATGTTTTTTCAAGATCTATTTATAATTTACAGTGATGTTTAAAATTTATTTTATTGTAAATTAAAGTACTGTGCATTTAACATTAATGTAATTAAGCCTAAAATAGTCTATATTTTTTGGATTGTTTGAGTGGAATTTTACAGTGTCCAATGTGAAATCCAGCACGGTTATAGATTTCACAGCAATTTTACTAAAAAAAAAAAACAACACTGTGTTGACAAAATGGTACATGATGCATTTTTTTTTTTTTTAACGTCCGACTGTTTTGCACACTTGGGCAAATGCCAAGCCCTCGCCGGGAATCGAACCCTAGATAATACTGATTGTCTGTAGGAAGGGGAACGGAAAACAAGTGCTATTGTTATCATGTCGAGATGTGCGTTGGAGCTACAAACTGTACTGTACAGTGTTTGTAAAATACGTTTTATTTGTTAAATAGGGGTTTTGTACTTTGTAATATAAAGCCGAAAAAAAATTGTTACATCGAAGTTATAAGTCAAAGTACAATTTAATACAAGGGTGTTTTTAACATTGAGTGTTACGTTTATTTGAAGGTAAATTCTTTGTCGGCGAACGTTATATTGAGGTTCTACTTTATGAATATACTTTTTTCTTGGGAAAAAATATGTAAAAATCATGTGCGTGAAGAGTTTAATACAAAAATTGAATCGTCTAAATATATCTTTAAAAAAACAGTTTTCAAGTCAATCATTCTATATGAAGAATTGATCCATACCTATATTATTTTCAAGTCAGTTATTATTATTGATTAATTATTCATTCAATTAAAAGTTAAAACAAGATATAATCTTGTAAAATACTTACAAATGGCTTTGATTATTCATAGAAATATTGAATAACAAAATTTTATAATTATGAATATTAATACTCTGTGGTTGGATAGGTCTCTCAAGTTTTTTTGTGAATGTAACTTCTATATATTTTCAGTGTGAACTATATATATGAATATATCATATGTACTAATTAATTTGGATGAAATATGGCTTTCAATTTGTATCAAGACTTAAGAATGAAAGCAGCGCTTTTATTATAACTTAAATGGCCTCTTAACCCTTTGTGAGTAAAATTTATAGTATTCCACAACAAAGCCATACCAGCTGGCATTTTCGTGTGTCGCTCTTTTACAGAACAACCTGACGGCAAAACTGTAACACCTTAACCGCCAGCATAAAATGCAAGAAAAGTGTATATTTAGAACGCAGCCACCAAGTAACTTGTCGGGACTACATTTTGCATAACTACTTAATTTATTACTACAAAATAGTCGTAGTCAGGCTTCCAAAGCCTGGTTGTTAAATGAAAAACATCCACAGAGTCTTAATTAAACAAAATTAAATTGTTTCTATTCAATTAAATTAGTATTGTATTCAAGGAAAGTAATGATTAAGTTTTATCAAATCGACTTTTAAAAAAGTAATATTTAAAAAATTCCTCATCATGAGTAGCATATCAATTTTTCAATATACGTGTAATCATTTTTGTTGTAAACAGAGAGTCTGCGTTACCATTTAATTTTGTGGCAACTTTATACTAATTAAGGAAATTTCTAATAAAACTTGTATACAGGTACTTTTTTTAATAACTTTATACTCATTTTTATATGCAACTCCTGAAATTATGTTGTGAAATTTTGGGAAAAAAATTCGACTGTGTAAATGAAATGAAGAGTATTATATAAACTGTTTTCTAACCTAACCTGTTAGTGTAGACCTTGAGCTGGCCTCTTTGTTAGAGCAAAATAAACGTTTACTATATTAATTAGTGTAATGTTTTATTGCTACAGTAGAACCCTTTTTTAAATAAGCGGTGGAGATGTTTTGAATGATAGAAGGAAGCTATATTACCATGTTAAAAGGAGTGAAAAAACATTTAATCGAAACAATCTGGAGTATAATACCTTTATTGAATTATTACATATTAAAAAAGAATTTAGGTATTAATATATTTCACCATACTAGGCATTTTTCAAGTCCCAGATTTGATTCCCGGCCAGGGCATAGCATTTTCATATCCCATCGTCTGCATTAGCCCAAGTGTGCACAATAGTCAGACGTTAAACACCAAAAAAAAAAAAAAATAAGTGTAGTTCCTGGTATTTGTGGTTGTAGCACTTACCCGATGTCTTCTTATACAGTACAATGATTAATCAGTGGATCTTCTCTTCTGTCGTGCTCAATTTTGTTTATAACTTGCTTCGTGTGTTTGTTATTACACTTGTTGCTGGAGATATGAACACGCATGTAGACCTCAAGGATCATCGAGTACAAATGTCTACATTTGGGTAAAATGTGATAAAAATTGTTCAGTTTTGAGAACATCCGATTTTTAAGTTTTGCATACAAAGGTTTTTTTAAACATTTTATGGTCTTACAGATTAACAGACCTACATGCAAAATTTTATTCAAATCGCTCCTGAAGTTTATTCTCCAGTGATGTGCACACAAGTCAGAACCACCTTTTTCGACTCGGACATCACCTAGAGTTTTTTTTACAATCACAGTCATACCTCTATCCACGCCCTCTTAACTTACATTTGTCAATGTGTATGTCGTTACTGCATCACTGACTTGTTTTGACACATCATTTATGAGTACTGCCGTTGATAAATATAGAAAAGGAATCTATTTCCCAGTCAACAACAGTCTTCCACAAAACAAACTAATCAATTATTCCAGAAACCTAACACCAAAACCAAAAAATAGAGTAAGTTTCTATTGAAAAATTGGTTATAGTAGTTCATACAAAATAAGTTATTGATATTTTGTATTTTCACCCACCACAAATATTCATTTTAACCACCGAGTATAACTAAATGTCTTCCAGGCATTTATAAACTGAATTTTAATATTTTATTTAAAATTGTAGAAGTTTAAAGAAATTATGAATACGTAATCAAAATGACAATTACCTACAGCTTTTAAAACACATATTGATTTTCAAAGTAATTTCTCTTCAGACATATGAAATATATGATAATTTTTTTGTTTAATGTGAGGTAGACAGAATAGGTTATCTAATTTACCTGTTACAGCAACAATATTATAATAAGAAATTTGGTATCTCCTACAGTTTAGCCACAGTCAATGTTTTATCTGTACAGGCAGGAATAAATAATATTTATACGGTTATTAGAGGATGTAAGTTAATTTTAAATTAATAAAATTAGATTTAATTTTTGGTGATTTGACAACTTCTCTATATAGTATTAATATAAGGGGAACAACAAACAGATTTAATATTTTACTTTACTACTTCTCTATAAAGTCATAAATTTGACAGATATTAATTTAAAACATTTTCCGCTCGTTATGTGCTGCGATCTAGTAGCCGTTTTCTGAACTATGTGTGTACTTTACCAATGATTTTTTTATAGTAAATTACACGTCAGGTGCTGCCAGTTGTGTTAGGTCTACGATTTAGTTGATTTACGCAAAATTTTTATGCAGGAATTATGTCCGATTTATGTATTCTGCTTAAAGTTCGCCTGATTAAAGTGTTAGACAAGTAAAATTAATTGACTAAGGGCAATTATCTGTTCTTTTTCAAACCTTTCTTTTCAAATTCAATTTTTGACAAGTTTGTTTTCCCCAATTTTTTTTTTTATAAATTAAAAGTTTGTGTTTCCGCAAAAGTGCAACCACAAAGAGTGAACCGATCCGCGGGCCAGACCGGCACTGGGTGAATACCAAACAGTAGATTGTACTTGTTCAGTTCATACGGACTTGATTAAAAAAAACAAAAGAACTCTATACAGTCACCACTAAGCCCCGTAGGGGGGTGCAGACTAGCTGCACCTATTGAGAAGATTTCGACGTCCCTCGCGTTACCCGAGTCTAACACACACTTACACTTACAACACTACATTTACAACTTTAACACTTTACACTCACACTTACATTTAGGGAGACGATAATAGTCTCAATGTGCTTTTTATCTTAAAAAAAATATTTTAAAAAAAATGAAATACACAGCATTGAACAAAGGTATGAAATTTAACACACGTGTTGACTATACTGACTTGAGTTATCTTTGAGCAAAAGAATTTTAATGAGTAAGCTTCGTATTGTGAGCAATTTTAAAAAAGGCATTTATGAGTTCCCACTTTAACAGACCTTCTGATAGACTTATTATTGTTCTAGCTTATCTCTGTGTGTCCAACCTAAAGCTCCGAAAGGATATGAATACTATCACAACCGAAATGTGTTTACACTATCGTATTTAGCTTCATTTCGTGTAACTTTTAATATAAATGATAAAAAAAAATTGTAAAACCAATTTCTGATATTGAACCAAAGATAAAAATCGTGTATCATGTTCCCTCTTTTTTATTTTAATTACGATAATTTGTTCGAAAACACGACAAATTAACAAATTAACATTTTTAACAACATAACCTATGAACCTCGATTTTTTTATTTATAACTTGGCAACACTGAATTGAATTATAAATATGTAATTATAGTCAAAACCTAACAAACCGATTTTGAGAAATTATGTCAATAATAAATTCATAAAGTTATTATAGCCTATCAGCTGATCGACACGAATTAACATAAAACATAAAATTGGTATTCTGGTGTGTCCAGAAAGTAACGAGAATTTTTAAATTTCGCTGGCTTGGAGAGTTCGATTGTCAAACATTTTTTTATTATATTGGTATACATACCCTTGAAGTATGATAAAACTTTCTACTGTTTTCATTGTTGACTTTGTCTGTGACAGCCACTAAGGTTAGACGTGTTTTTACGAGCTCTGCGATTTCCGTTTGTTAAAAGAAATGGATCAAAGAATTTGTATCAAATTTTGCGTAAAAAATGGAATAAAGTGTAACAAAGTGTGTGAAATGTTAACAAAGGCCTATGGTGAGACAGCTATGAGTAAAGCAAGAGTTTACGAGTGGTATAAGCGTTTCCAAGAAGGCCGTGAAGACGTTGAAGATGACGAACGCCCTGGACGCCCCAGCACATCAACAACCGATGAAAACGTGGAAAAAGTGAAAGAAATGGTTACGAACAATCGCCGAATCACAATTAGAGAGGTCACTGATGATGTTGGCATATCGACTGGATCATGTCATGACATTGTTTCCAATGTTTTGTGTATGAAATGCGTGGCAGCAAAATTCGTTCCAAAATTGTTGAATATTGAACAAAAACAGCGGCGAATGGAAGTTGCTCAGGAGTTACTAAATGAAGTCAACGACGATGCAGAATTACTGAAACGTACGAAGGCTATTCAGAAAGTAGATTACGTTTTTGGATAAAAAAAAAACTAAGTACAGGAAAAAAATTTTATTATATACATTTGAAAGAGGAACTAAAATACTATTTTTCGACATAATCGCCAAACAAATTTAGACATTTGTCATATCGGTGAACTAGCTTTGAAATTCCCGTGTTGTAGAATTCCGCCGCCTGTGACGCCAGCCAGTCAGTCACGCCCGCGCGGAGATCTGCGTCGTCATCGAAGCGCTGTGTTGCAAGCCAAGTCTTTGTTTCCCACAAGTTTCGCGAACATTGTTGTACGAAATTGTCACCAAAAAGTTAGGATAACATAAGTTTTGTGCCAGATGGGTGCCAAAGTTCCTGACAGAACAGCACAAGGGTCAGCATATGGCTGCATCGTTGTCATTTCTGGACGCTTACGACAAAGATGGTGAATCATTTCTTGATCGCATCGTAACGGGAGATGAGACTTGGGTTAAGCACGTTACCTGTGAGACAAAACTACAGTCTATGGAGTGGGGGCACACAAATTCCCCCAAAAAACCGAGGAAATGTTTGCAAACCCTGTCAGCAAGGAAGATCATGGCGACCGTTTTTTGGGACAGGAAAGGTGTTCTTCTGGTTGACTTCCTAGAACGTGGAGCAACCATAAACTCAGAAGGTATTGCCAAACATTACGAAACTTAAGACGAGCTATCCAGAACAAGCGGAGAGGAAAACTGAGTGCAAAAGTGTTGTTTTTGCACGACAATGCCCCCGCCCTCACACGGCAAATCGAACAAAGACGTCTTGACGGCCTTCAAGTGGGAGATTTTCCTCATCCACCCTACAGTCCGGACCTGGCACCTAGTGATTTCCACTTATTCCCGAAGATGAAGACTTGGCTTGCAACACAGCGCTTCGATGACGACGCAGATCTCCGCGCGGGCGTGACTGACTGGCTGGCGTCACAGGCGGCGGAATTCTACGACACGGGAATTTCAAAGCTAGTTCACCGATATGACAAATGTCTAAATTTGTTTGGCGATTATGTCGAAAAATAGTATTTTAGTTCCTCTTTCAAATATATATAATAAAATTTTTTTCCTGTACTTAGTTTTTTTTTTATCCAAAAACGTAATCTACTTTCTGAATAGCCCTCGTATTATAACAGGTGACGAAATATGGGTTTACGGATATGACGTCGAAACTAAGGCTCAATCGTCCCAGTGGAGGCATTCTGGCTCGCCAAGACCGAAAAAGGCTCGACAAGTGCGGTCGAACGTGAAGGTTATGCTCGCTGTGTTCTTCGATATTAATGGCATAGTGCATCATGAATTCCTGCCACCAGGTGAAACGGTGAATAAGGAGTACTACCTACAAGTTCAACGCCGTTTGTGTGAAGCAATCCGATCTGTGGAAAAACAATTCATGGCTTTTGCACCACGATAATACACTAGCTCACACTTCATTGCTTGTTCGTGAATATTTGGCCAAAAACAGTACTGTAACGATGCTCCAGCCTCCATATCGTGGTTCCGTGTGACTTTTTCCTATTTTCAAAAATAAAGAGAACCTTAAAGGGCCGCCGTTTTACAGCCGTATATGACATTAAAAGCTCATCGCTGAAAGAACTAAAGGCTATCTCACAGATCGATTTGAGAAGTGTTTCGAGGATTGGAAGAAGCGCTGCACAAATGCATAATCTCCAATGGGGACTATTTTGAAGGCGACAACATCTTTCTGAACACACCTCGTACTTTTTAAAACATATTGTTTCCCTAAATAATTGTCTTGTTTAAAAACCTAAACATTTATTTTCAGTAACTCAGAGGATGTTCCACCCCGCAGGGGGGTGCAGACTAGCTGCACCTATTGAGAGGATTTAGACGTCCCTCGCGGTACCCGAGTCTAACACACACTTACACTTACAACACTACACTTGCGACTTTAACACTTTACACTCACACTTACATTTAGGGAGGCGATAATAGCCTTAATATGCTTTTCGCCTTAAAAAAAAAAAAAAAAAAAAAATCAGAGGATGTTCCGAAGTTTTCCTAATTTTCCTTTTGTCATTTATTCCTGTAAATTCACAGTAATTTTTATACTTTATTCAAAGTTCATTCCAAGAAAATCTTACAAAATGTATCATTCGAATTTATTTAGGCCATCAAAAGAGGCCTTCCTAACAACAAAACTTTGATTTATTCATTGGGCGGTGTTTAGTACGGACAAACAATAAGCAACTATTATTTTAGCAATAAATAAATAAATAAATGCTATTGTTAATTCTAGGCCTGACATTAAACTTTTCGTTTAGTTTCCAAACTGGGACAGCTATTTGACTTTTTGATGAAGGTCCATGCAATAACGTTTTGTATTATTAAAGAAAGTCTTTTCGAAAGTATGTCAGGTTTTTTTAATAAGTAATTTACTTTGTGCATATAAAATAAAATAAGTGGTGAAAACACGTGGTAGCCTACATTCTATTCAATTATTTTTTTTTTTAAATATTAAATAAAGCAGCACACGTATCGAAACAAAATAAAATTAATTTCGAACAAATTTTGCAAAGCATCCAAAAAAATTGTAGGTATATGTTTCGAATTCCGGTTCCAAAACTGCCAGGGAAAACAGTAAATTGATATAATTTTTCAAAATCGGTTTGTTAGGTTTTGATCATAATTGAATATTTATAATTAATTTCATTGTTGCCAAATTTAAAATAAAAAAATTCGAGGATTCATGGTAAACAGAAACACAAACTCAGCGGTGGTCCAGGAATTTCGGTTTTTTTATTGACCACTGTGCTAAAAGCGTCTTTTTTTCAAATTTTGTACACTTCCTTTAGTTATGGATTTTTATTTATGACCAAATCTATTGAACTAAGTCTATGGCCAATTTTTCTGAATCATGTCAAACCGGATTTTTGTAGAAAAATAGGACTCTGTGTATGTTTTGTTAAAATTTGAACGAAAAACGAATTTTGGTAAATTCAGTTTTTGCAATTGGTTGACCTAAATGGTTTTCCACAAGGGCTTGTAAACGGTTTTCTATAGCTCGATTTTATAATGTAAATTTAAATATGGACATACTAAATTTATGCCAATTTTAACTGAATAGATATTATTTTCAGTTGGTTTACTCTCTTTGTCCATTGTCATTGAATATATACGTATTAGAAAGACAACCCTTATGAGAGATATGTGAGCGCTCGCTGCTGGTGGCATACAGTACTGTCTATTTTCTCAAATATCTCCACCCCTGTCCTTGCAGTTTGCAGCGTTCGTAGCGGCAGATAGTCCAACTACTTGTACATTAGCCGCTAATATCGAGCACGCTTGTTATAATGGTGGCTGTACTTTTAGTACGTTTGTATTCAATGCTATTGCGTTTGCGGGATGCCTCGATACTGTTGCCTTATTTAGTTAAGTTCAGTAATAAAGAGTAGACAAAGCGATGACACGCAACAGTACTACATTTGACTTCATCATCATGATACTGCAAAATTGGCCTACATAAAGATAATAAATAATGTTTACTGAAGATCATTTATTTTTTCAGCATTATTATTAATTTGCAGTCGTGGTGGGGCAGAAAACACCAAACTGTTAAAAAAAACTGCTTTTCTATAAACGACAAACAAACTGCTTTTTCAAACGGAAACAAGCAGTTTGATTTGGACTGGTTCGTGATTTGTTAAACAAGGAACAGCTGTTGGGACTTCCCCACCACCCACGTTCTATTCGAACGTTGCCGCAAGCGCTAAAACTGTTTTTCTTCAACCTGCTTTTATGCTTTTTCCCTTTATTTCAAAGTTGCTTGTTGCTTGTAGTGAAGTAAGAACTGTTTGGTCGTTGTCAACGTTTATCTCTATTTTGTTGCGAGTTGTTTGAAAGTTTTAAAATTTGTTGTTCAAACATTTTTTAAACTTAAAATCAGCCATAATTGTGTTTTATATTAGTTTTTCTCCGTAGTTTACTTTGTGTTTAGAAATTTTAAAATATTTAGTGGACAATTTTGAAAGTTTTCTTTTACTTTTTTTATGTTTTTAGAGTTAAGTGCATAGTTTTTAATTATTTATTGGATGTGTGGACTTTTTAAATTCACAATATCTACTCTTGTATATATCTTGAATAATTTTAGGTTATTTTAGTACTTTTTCTAAAATTTTCCGAAATACAGTCTACATCTGATAATAATAAAATCTTTTAGTGTCATATGTTTTAAAATTATGACTAACCGTCAAAGAAGTATGATTTGGAACTATTTTTCTAAGGCTGAGAATGAAAAGGCCTTTTGCAATATATGTAAACAAGCCATATCTTATAAATACAGTGTGACTAATTTGAAAGGACATTTACAGAGAAAGCATGTTTCTGTATACACAGAGTTAATTTCTAGGACTGTTGGAGAAACAATTAATAATAGTTTCTATTTCTATTAGAAATTCATTGCATTTTGTAAATATAAAATGGCTACATATATATTACGTTTTGAGAATGTAATTTAATTATTACTACACTTATAAGGATTGTTTTTTTCTAAATGCTTTACACCCAAAAGCAGTTACGGACATGGTGGCAGTGGGAATGAAAAAGTAGTATTAGAAAACTGAACTTATGTGCTTTATGTTTAAGCTGCTAATACAACTTCGAGTTTCAGTTTTCTAAACCTGTTTTTTTCCAACTGTTTTAAAAAGCAGCTTTTTTTCCTCAACAAACAGTTTTGTAAAAATAGCAGAAACGCCCACCCCTAATTTGCAGTATATTTGTTTATTTTAAACAAGGTTAGTATTTTACTAACCTCAAATATTCATGTTAATTGATTTTTCTTCAAATATTTTTATCAAACGAACACTTTTGTTTGGAAATTTATAGAAGTCTCAATGATGTGTTGTTGTCTTGATAAATATCCAGTACCATTTTCGCTTGATATATTATAATAACAACTGAGAGGCTTACCACTTTTTTGGGTTAATTACTTTAAAAAATGTTGCACAACTCAAAACGTGTAGATGACTACAGAAATTTAAGAAATAGACATTTTAAAAATTAACAAGAACAATAAACATAACCTAAATTGAAATGATATTGAAGCAACAGCTGTGTGAAATCAGCTGGACTAGTTATTTTAAATCTGATTAGACCTACAATATGAAAAAAAAATAATAAGTCAAATAGCCTATTGTTTAGTAGCCCAACAACAGGCCAGTTGTTATAAAGGTATCACATTGCTGATAGTTTTACTGTTTTTAATACAGAAAAACGTATTCGCCGATATTTAAATCTCACCCGCTATAAAAACAAGCTACCTAAGTGAACGACTTTTAAATTTTGTTTCATGTCTTAGTTTCAAACAATTCTGAAATGTCGGCTATCCATAAGAAGTTTTAAAATACATACTGTGTTATTATGCCTATACTTTTAAAACTCGTATTTAAATCCCTGTTTTTTCATTCTTAATAACAACACATTTTGTTTCTATTACTACAGGATTTTAATATTTTAAATTTTAATTAATTCGGTTAGATCTAAGTACAAAAGTTTTCAAACATCATTTAAAATATTCGAATAACCATAAACAAACTATAAATACTATATAAAATTATTCATTATGCAGGATAATAAATATTAAAACAGACAAAATGACAGAAAGACAACCTTATAGATATGTAACCAATAATGATTCTTAAGTTCCAAGAACAATAATAACAAAAATTGTAAGTTATTGTAGAATGAATAAATAAAATACATAAATAACTGATATAACGGTTAAGTAATATTAACTTGAATTTTTCAAACACGTATCCTATTTTAAGTAATAAACGTAGCTTCATTCTACGCAGAAGTGTAGGGAAATTTCAGCCCACGAAGGGAAATATTGAGCGTAACCCCTGCCACAGTGCCGAACAGCTGTTCTTTCACTTCACTTGAGCTGCGGTGCTCGGTATGTTTGGTTAATTGTGATGCTAGTTTCTTCATTTTTACGTGTTTGCCATGTGCTAACTTTGCCGGTAAACAGACACTGTGGTTTTTCATGCAATGTAAGTTATATCTTTCATTATATAATACTTTCTTTATTTGATCAGCTCTCAAGGCAAGATCTGAAATTCACTTTTTTATATTCATTCTTTTTTGTGAAGCTGATAATGGTATACACAGTATTTTAGTTCAACGTTAGAAATGTAAACGTTACCATCTGTATGGAATGTTTTAGTACCTAATTTTATTTATTCTCACTTTTTATAAAAATATGATGAAAGTTAAAATGAATTGTTAATAATAAGGTAGCTAATGATTAAATAGCTAATAATCATAACCTAGTATTTTTTGTAATTTGTTTTTTACTAACCACTTTTAAACTATAGTCTAAATTTGCTCAAATCTAAACCGAATTGATTATCTATACTACAAATTTGTTGTTTTTATGTTAATTATGTGGCACATCGATCAATGTAATATTCAACTTCTTGGTATTTGTCAATTTCTTTCAAAAACAGAAACATACATAGGTTTGGTTAGTGTTTGTGGTTATGTTGCTTACATTTTCATTAATTAATAAGTGGTAATAAAGTTGAGAAAAATGTTAATTGTGTTAGGCCTTAATTCGATTTGCTATCGAAAATGTTTTAGTCTTAATTATTAAATTTTAAATAAAAAAATAGTCAAGTAGGCCTAAGTTTATTTAATGCAAACTATAATATACTAATGTAGGCGGTTTTTTTGCATAAACGTTTTGAATTGGGATCTTTTTCGTTAGAAATAGATTAATTATAAGCATGAAAAAGTAAAATTTCCACTGTTCTAAATATAATTCTGAAAAAATCTTAAATCTAAGAAAATATTGGTATAACATTCATTGCTTCAAAATACGAAACTTTTAAGATAAAATTTGTTGGCTACTGATACTTAGGCCTGTTTGATCTGCCATTTTCTTTATCGTTTATATTTTAGGTTTATTATTTTTTTAGATGTACCGCTTTAATGATTCAGGTGCGAATTGTAATAAAATAATAGGCTGAATTGTTAAATAAACATCAGTAGATTGTTGTTATTAATTAACACTTTAGGCTAGTAAAATAATTACACAGTGGAATAAACAAAATAATAGTGAAACTTATTACGAACGTATGATATAAAATAAATATTTTGTTAAGATCAGTTTGTTGCGTTTATAAAGCTAATTATATAAACATTATTTAGCCGCTTAAATTTTTAACAATAAATCGCTCACAGTAAATCGCCTCTGTTCCATTTCAATCAGCTTTTATTGCGATAATAAATCAGTACGGCAGTTAGAACTACATCGTTTCTTATCTCAACGTACAAACATGAAATTAAAAGATAAATTGTTCTAATAAATTAACTGTTTTTATTTCCGGACCAAATAGACCAAACTAAATATCTCCGATATCTAGATAGTGGAAAAAAATTGAGTCTAACCTTAACCTAAAAAAAAAAAAATTGCAATTGCCGTCCACTCAAAATTGCAAATGGGAACAAGCACTCAAGTACTTATGGATAATTTTCATAATATTCCGTTTTTAATGTTATGGCATATTTACCGTTTAGGCCACAGTTTATATGGTGGGATCGTTTGTAATAATCGCGTTGGCCTAAAACGTAACCAATTAAGATTTTTTTAAACGCTTCTTGTTGGGAAAGTTTATCTGTTGACTTTCAGAATTTGGTGTTTGTGGACATAAAATTGAAGTCTATTTTTGAATATTTTCCCAAAATCGTGAACTGTAATAGGTTAATTAAATAGGCATACGGGGTAAGTTTTAAATATCCAACAATACTTTTAATTTTTTCCCAAAAATCGTTTCCGCAGTCTACCAACATTACGAAAAAACTTACTTTTAATTGGTATTTTAGGATTCAATCTGTAAGTAGTTTATTGTTATTATTTTTAAACGTGAATGTGGTAAACTATTGTGACAAATAATTTCGGACCATTTGTTTATTTTGGCTGCAAAACACGCTTCAAACAAATTTTAAAAATTATAATTTGTTCTGAAAATATAATTCCTGAAATTCACAAACTACTGATATCTTGAAAATTGAAGGTGATTTTTTTAAAGTCGTGCGGTATAGAGTAGTGTATAGCGTAAAAAATAAATCATGGTCACAATTGAAAAATAACCAATAGTTAATTAGAACGTGCCAGATCCAAGATGGAGGCTGAAGATATCAACCTTGCTAAAGTATTTAGACTGTCCGACACCGGTCGGTGATGGTTAGGAAACAGTTTTTTAATAAAACGTACGGAAATTGTAGGAATTGAGATAGATGGTTACAATAAATTCAGAATTTAATAAGTACGAGGTGTGTTAAAAAAGTAAAGAGAATTTTAATTTTTTGAACAAAATATTTATTTATTATTCTACATTGATGTTGTCGCCTTCAAAATAGTCCCTTATTGGAGGTTATGCACTTGTACCAGCGCTTCTTCCAATCCTCGAAACACTTCTCAAACTCGACCTTTGAGATAGCCTTTAGTTCTTTCAGCGATGCGCTTTTAATGTCATCTACGGCTGTAAAACGACGGCCCTTTAAGGTTCTCTTTATTTTTGGAAATAGGATAAAGTCACACGGTGAATATGGAAAATGTCTGGCGAATATGGAGGCTGGGGCATCGTTACAGTACTGTTTTTGGCCAAATATTCACGAACAAGCAATGAAGTGTGAGCTGGTGCATTATCGTGGTGCAAAAGCAATGAATTGTTTTTCCACAGATCCGGGCTTTTTTCGGATTGCTTCACGAAAACGGCGTTGAACTTGTAGGTAGTATGAACCGTTTCACTTATTAACCGTTTCACCTGGTAGCATGAATTCGTGATGCACTATGCCATTAATATCGAAGAATACAGTGAGCATAACCTTCACGTTCGACCGCACTTGGCGAGCCAGAATGCCTCCACCGGGATGATTGAGCCTTAGTTTCGATTTCATATCCGTAAACCCATGTTTCGTCACCTGTTATAATACGTTTTAGTAATTCTGCATCGTCGTTGACTTCATTTAGTGACTCCTGAGCAACTTCCATTCGCCGCTGTTTTTGTTCAAATCGTTCCGTATGGAACGAATTTTGCTGTCACGCGTTTCATACACAAAACACTGGAAACAATGTCATAACATGATCTAATCGACATGCCAACATCATCAGCGACCTCTCTAATTGTGATTTGGCGATTGTTCATAACCATTTCTTTCACTTTTCCACGTTTTCATCGGTTGTTGATGTGCTGGGGCGTCCAGGGCGTTCGTCATCTTCAACGTCTTCGCGGCCTTCTTGGAAACGCTTATACCACTCGTAAACTCTTGCTTTACTCACCACGGCAGACTCACCGTAGGCCTTTGTTAACATTTCACACACTTCGTTACACTTTATTCCATTTTTTACGCAAAATTTGATACAAATTCTTCGATCCATTTCTTTTAACAAACGAAAATCGCAAAGCTCAAAAAAACACTCTAACCTTAGTGGCTGTCACAGACAAAGTCAACAATGAAAACAGCTGAAAGTTTTATCATACTTCAAGGGCATGTATACCAACATAATAAAAAAAAATGTTTGACAATCGGACTTTCCAAACCGGCGAAAATTAAAAAATTCTCGTTACTTTCTGAACACACCTCGTACCTTTGGAACGAACGAATAGTGTATAAAATGTCTCGCTTTGTGTTCAGCACAAAAATTGACAAGAATTCATAAAACTGTCTATTATTGGAAAAAAAATAAGTTAAAGAGAATCAAGGTAGTGGCCGAAAGTAGGCTACTGTGTCATAATTTAGTACCTATTGATTGCACAACAATGATTGGTGGTTCGAGAACTGTATAGAAAAACCTCAAAAATTGATATGGGACATTTAAAATTCACCAGATTGTACTGTATAATTTGCTTGTTATAAATTATTGTCAAAAAAAAATGATAAGGGCATTTCCTTATATATTGCTCGCCATGCGGTTTCGATAAAAATTTCGATATATTTTTTTATAAAATGTTACCATGGATCGAATAGCTTCGGTTTGCTAACAAATGCTGGAGATAGTTCGTAGAGTATCTAGGTTAGGTTGTAATAAAATTATAAACAGGCGACAGGAAAGCCTTTAGTGAGAGCGGTGATGAGAGGAACTACCTTATAACCGTTCAGCCTATTTGAATAATGCACAGCATGATTGTAGGCTTAATTTAATACTTTTATATTTATTACGTTTGCACTTTTGTAAAGCGAGAACGCCTCCCGATGTGCTCCACGATTCTGGCCATTCTTGACAAACAGTAGACCGAGTACAGGATACGTTTTGGTGGATAATACATCTGCCGTTTATGCCAGCAATAGCGAATTTAGAGAATTGCTTTCAATGCCAAACTCTTTTCGTCACTATTTACTAAACAATGGCGCTGTTACTGGGTACTTCTTGTACATTACCACATCTTCATCCGCTCTTGATAAATTAATGCACGGTTTAACTAAGTAGTTACGAGGTGTGTTCAGAAAGTAACGAGAATTTTTTAATTTCGCGAGCTCGGAGATTCCGATTGTCAAACATTTTTTTTATTATGTTGGTACACATTCCCTTGAAGTACGATAAAACTTTCAGCTGTTTTCATTGTTGACTTTGTCTAAAGTTAGACGTGTTTTTATGAGCTCGGCGATTTTCGTTTGTTAAAAGAAATGGATCAAAGAATTTCTATCACATTTTGCGTAAAAAATGGAATAAAGTGTAACAAAGTGTGTGAAATGTTAACAAAGGCCTATGGTGAGTCTGCTATGAGTAAAGCAAGAGTTTACGGTGTTATAAGCGTTTCCAAAAAGGCCGTGAAGACGTTGAAGTTGACGAACGTCCTGGACGCCCCAGCACATCAACAACCGATGAAAACGTGGAGAAATGGTTATGAAAATCGTCGAATCACAATTAGAGAGGTCGCTGATGATGTTGGCATATCGATTGGATCTTATCATGACATTGTTTCCAGTATGAAACACATGGCAGCAAAACTCGTTCCAAAATTGTTGAATTTTGAACAAAAACAGCGGCGAATGGAAGTTGCTCAGGAGTCCACTAAATGAAGTCAACGACGATGCAGAATTACTGAAACGTATTATAACAGGTGACGAAACATGGTTTACGGATATGACATCGAAACTAAGGCTCAATCATCCCAGTGGAGGCATTCTGGCTCGCCAAGACCGAAAAAGGCCGACAAGTGCGGTCGAACGTGAAGGTTATGCTCACTGTGTTCTTCGATATTAATGGCATAGTGCATCATGAATTCCTGCCACCAGGTGAAACGGTGAATAAGGAGTACTACCTACAAGTTCAACGCCGTTTACGTGAAGCAATCCGAAAAAAACGCCCGGATCTGTGGAAAAACAATTCATGGCTTTTGCACCACGATAATGCACCAGATCACACTTTATTGCTTGTTCGTGAATTTTTGGCCAAAAACAGTACTGTAACGATGCTCCAGCCTCCATATCATGTCTCCGTGTGACTTTTTCCTATTTTCAAAAATAAAGAGAACCTTAAAGGGCCGTCGTTTTACAGCCGTAGATGACATTAAAAGCGCATCGCTGAAAGAAATAAAGGCTATTTCAAAGATCGAGTTTTAGAAGTGTTTCGAGGATTGGAAGAAGCGCTGGCACAAGTGCATAATCTCCAATGGGGACTATTTTGAAGGCGACAACATCAATGTAGAAGAATAAATAAACATTTTGTTCAATAAATTAAAATTCTCGTTACTTTCTGTACACACCTCGTATATAATTTATGACTTGTATTATTTTAGCGCATTGTCAGGCAAGAGGTTTGTGTTCCCTGTCAAATCGTATCAAACATCTTGTTTGGACACTGCAGATAGCCAAAGCGTAATTTTTGTTTCCCCGTATAAAACTGCAATATGTGAGAAAATATTGCACTGACTTTCTCATCACCGTACACACGCATCCATGTGCATAACTTCTTCCGACCTGCATTGCTCAGTTGCTGTAAAACTGGGACAGCAGGAACACAGTTTTCCCTGTTCAACCCCTCTTCAACCTATTTCCGTCTCAATCTTGAAAGTTGTCTTGTTATCTCGAGGATTCTAATTATCGTTACAGTCTTTTCCAGATCTACAATGTCACAGTGTGAAGTTTTTTTGCAGTCATATTTCCTTATAGCCTCCAGTGTAAACAATTTTGTTATAGTAGTAATTGAATGTAACGAATCAATTGGCCATTAAGC
>CM040183.1:2400000-2407500 GCA_022606455.1 Callitettix versicolor | reverse complement strand
AATCTATTCAAGGTACTTAACGGATAAACGAGTATCAATAAAAATATTTTTTTTCGATATGAACTACGCATTTTGTACAGACAGGAAGTACTAGGGTTGTCCGTAAAGTAAGGTTCCCAAGGGGCTATAGCCGCTGCGAACGTTGTTACGCGAGATCCGGTGACCTTAGCTTGCATCTTGGTTCCTCCACTCCCAATCCCCACTCGGCGATCGGTCTGCGACGCTCAGTCTTGGCTTGGTAGCCGTTAATAATGGAGTTGTCTTTTCTGTCTCCCGCCAGGTGCGAATTACGCTCTGTGATTCGTTTTTTGTGTGCAAAAACCATTGCGCCGGTGGACATTCATATCCAACTGTGTGAAGTCTGCGGAAAAAAAATGAATGAGCATAGAACACGTGAGTAAATGGTGCAGAGAATTCAAAGACGGACGTATAGACGTTCATGATGAACAACGTTTCGGACGAAACGATTGCGAAAGTGGAAGAAGTAATGCTGAACGATCGAAGGGTGACTGTTCGGGAGCTCTCCGAGATGATCCCTGATGTAAGCAAGACCCGGATTGATAAAATGTTGACAGATCATTTAGGGTACAGATCATTTAGGGTTTGTGCAAAATGGGTCCCAAGCAACGGATTGATGCGGCCCGCAAATTCCTTCACGTCTACGAAACCGATGGCAAGAAATTCTTGGACTCCATTGCACGGGGGATGAGACCTGGGTACACTATACGATATCGGAAACGAAAGAACAATCACGGCATTGGAAACATCCAGAGTCGCCAAAGCCGCGGAAGTTCAAACAAACACTGGCTGCCGGCTAAGTCATGGCGAGCGTGTTTTGGGACAGGAAGGGGTTATTGTTGTGCGAATTCATGGATACCGGCACAACAGTCAATGCTGATCGTTACTGTGAGACGTTAAGGAACCTTCGCCGCGCGATTCAAAACAAGAGGAGAGGCATACTCACGAAGGGAGTTTGTTTTCTTCAAGACAACGCTCGTCCGCACACCGCCCGTGTAACAACCGATCTTATCAACCAATTTGGATGGGATACTGTCACACATCCGCCCTACAGCCCGGACTTAGCCCCAAGTGACTACCATCTTTTCCCTAATTTGAAGAAACACTCAGGTGGGACGCATTTCAGTACCGGAGAGGAGTTGAAAGAAAAAGTTTTAAGCTAACTTCGCGACGCGGCGGGAGAGTTTTTCGACTCAGGCATACAAAAGATGGTTCACCGTAGGCAAAAATGCATCGATCTCAACGGCGATTATGTCGAAAAATAGGGAAAAGTGTAAGCTTTCAAAAAATGTATTATTCAATGTAAATAAACATGTTTTTCATTGTGAAAAATTATTGGGAACTTTATTTTACAGACAACTCTCGTAAAACTAAACTGCTCTCACGTCTTCCTGGTTTTGGACTATCTGACAATTTTTCCAACATCTAAAAATAAAATTTCCAATTAATCACTTAATACGTATTATTGTACGCGCATGCGTTCCTGGTTGTTGGTAAATAATTTGTCGGCAGCTTGAACAGTAATTTCACTAGTGCTGCTTATTACGAATGAATGCCAACATGTCCGCACTTGGCCAGACTGAACTCAGTAGTGAGGCAGTGAGGTAGTGAGGCAATGCAACAACACGTGTCTGACGCTACTATCAGTCACTGATTATTGATCTGCCTTCAACGAATGCAGGACACTGTTACCGTTGAATTCTTAAAGTTGCATGTATTTACGTCACGTCATTGCTATTGGCAGACGTCATGCAATGAACAATCGGTAAGGTGATTTTGAAATATTTGTTTAGATTTAAATTGGGTCCGATAAGCCCAACACTGATACTAATCGTTACACTTCACTTTACATACTCAGATGGACTGGATACGTGCCCGGTCCATTTCAACGGCAAAAGTAAAATTTTATGAACGGCAACAGAAAAAAAATAGAAAAGTTTGGGAATAAAGATCGATCAGCTGTGACATAGGTTAGCTGACATGGCCGTCACCATCGTTTTTTGGTTTTTATAAATATATGTATTACAAAAATTAACTGAAATCAAATCAAAAGTAAATATTGAAAAAAATTGCACCGAGTTATGCTAATGAAGTAGAATATTGTGGACTCTTTTGAAATGTCTCAAAATCGGTTCGATAATTTTTTGTAAAGTTTTAGTATGACATGAGTCAGTGTATCTCGTAATATTAGAAAAAGGAAATCACATAAACAAGTGAGGGAAATGTTGCCTAGATCAGTGACGTCAGTGTCCTAATTACGTATTTTAACAACACATTTAACATAACCTCGTACGATAATTATATTTTGTAAAGTAATTGAGTTCCTGAGTTATATAGGAAGTAATATTTTCTAAATAAAAATTTACGAATTTCTTTAATTAGAAAGTCCTACAACGTATAATAACACGGTTTTTTAATTCACAACGGGTTGTACTAAACTATGCTTTCACATAATTAAACTTCAAATTTTAAATTAATTTTGATTTTTTAAGGTTTTTTTTTTAGCGTAGGGCCTAATTACTTTCATAGGCTACTGAGTTATTTAACCTAATGTAGGTAATTTTGACTGTGACAAATAAAACCAATTTATAATATACATTTGAGTGTAGGTTCATAGATAAACAACTAAATAGCCGAAGCCAATGTTTATAGAGATAAAATCATGTTGGTTATGAACAGTAGCCAACGTTATCAGATGATTATTGACTAAACACTGCCACTGCAGTAGGCTGTGGCTACTTTGGTGGTATCATGCAGCTGATTGTGAAATAGTGTCCCATAAATACGTCAAGGATGAAAGGCAATATAGATTGGTTTGGTGGAAAGGTTTTATTAAATGCAGTACAGTAATAATTTTACTTTCTTCTTGTCCGTGGGCTATATTGCGTTGTACAAGACAGTTATGGAGGACGGAAATAATTTTTAAGAAGCTTTTAGTGTTTGTCTTTCTTAAAATTAAAAAATAAGTGGGGTTTGGAATGATGAAGGCATACTTTGTTTATTTCTTGCGGTGTTTTTTTCCATTCTTGGCTTTTAAAATTTAAGGTTAGTTCTCATAAAAACAAAAATGTAGATTAACTTATTTCAAAAACAGTTGTATACGCGCAATACAACTGCACACACGCACGCGCACACACGCACAAACGTAAGCACACGCGCACGTCCACGCGCATACGCACACACACACACACACACACACACACTGCACACACACACACACTGCACACACACTGCACTGCACGCGCACACACACACACACACACACACACACACACACACACACACACACACACACACACACACACACACACACGCGCACACACACGCGCACGCGTACGCGCGCACACACACACACACACACACACACACACACACACACTGCACACACACGCGCATGCGCACACACATGCGTGCACGCACGCACCACACGCGCGCGCGCTGGACACACACTGCACGCGCGCGCGCGCACACACACACTGCGCACACACACACACACACACACACACACACACACTGCGCGCGCGCACACACACACACACACACACACACACACACACACACACTGCAGACACGCGCGCGCACACACACACACACACACACACACACACACACACACACACACACACACACACACACACACACACACACACTGCAAAGTTGGAAAATTTTCTATTAGCCCAAAAGGTTTAATTTCTCGAAATTGATTCCACACATATCGCGTAAATTTCAGTCTAGTAATGAATCGAAAAGTTCAACGTTGATAAAAGTTTGTTTTGTTTAATGAAATTCATAACCTGTACTTGTCATATAAAAGTTTTATTGTTCTTTACAATGAATCTTATCAACATGAGAATATTTTTTTTTAATTTACGAGTATCTGTTTAGGAAATTGGCGTGATAGTTTCATCCCGTTGCTGAATTTTCCGGATAACATTTTCCATTGAACAGATTAGCACACGCTCATTGAAACGGAGTTATTAACGAAAGTCAAGTCGATAAGTGTTACCAACTTGTGTTTTTCCTACAATATCGCAAAACCAAAAGTTCAAATAATTCAAACATTCTAAATTTGATTCACTGCGCAGGTCAAACGTCAAAATAGAGGCGAAAGTTTAACAAAGATTATTCCCTAACAATCTGTATACGAGAATTGTCTACAGAAGTCATTTTTGTAGTTTAAGCTTCTGGCTAATAACGGTACAAATTATGTAGGCCTATATAGCCTTACAGTATTCAAGACTCAAATATATATTTCTGTAAGATCTGTGATAAAAAAAACCATTTATTATTGAAATTTATTGTAAACAATGCACTTTCTTCGAAAATGTGAACTGTATTTCCGTTCTGCCCCGACCATGTTTATTTAATCTTGGGACATTAATTCAAATATTTAGGCTAATGTATAATTCAAAAAGAGCTACGTCAAAAGATAAGATTTCGTGAAATAAAAATGCATATTATGCGTTTTCATGGCCTGCCATTTAGTAGGCATTTATTTTAGTTGAATTTGACTTGTTAGTGACGATGTGGCCAAGGCACTAGTCCCTGAACTGCGTTGATCCCTCTCCACTGGCATAGCTTATCATTTTCGTATCGACTGTGGTTGAACAAATTACGTATTTCGGCTCAAACACTGCCAAAAGCAATATAAATGCTAAACAAGTTTGTTTTATTTGACATGCAATTTAATGGTGCGTCCGGCGATGTCAAAGGACCAAAAACGTTGAAACTTTTAACGCTTGATTTCACAAAGTTGTGTAAACAGTTTTATTTACCGATGAAATATCCTTCTTTTGTCCTGAACTTACTGATCGACGTTTGAGTAGTTTTTAAAGTTTTGGTAACGATAATCGGATGATATTTTTCGTTGATTTAACTAACGACGACAAATAAAATATACCTCAAGCCGGGCGGTGACCAAATGCGGAGCGGAACTGCGCTGAGCTGAGCGGCAACCGGAAGCGGAGTTCTGTCAGTTTAAAGAACGCGTTTGTATCTTTATAATGTATTTAGGTATACTGTAACGGATTCTAGGAAAATAGTGTATTAAAAACTGTAACCAACGGTAACGAGAAATAATAAGTTTGGAGGCGTGGTCATCGTGGTGGGGGAAGCGGAGTCAGCTTCAAAACCGACTAGACAGAGTCGAAACGATGCCGCTTGACTACTCTCCGAATTGGTAACCGCCGGGCTTTATACTGTAAACCTACACGCGGTAGCGTGATTAAAAACAAAATCTATCAACAGAACAATGATTTTGTCTTTAAAACGGTGTTTTTAGGGTAACTCAGCATTTAGAGTACCTTAACGTATGCCCAATATTTTATAGTGAGAAGGAATAATATATTCATTTGATTTAAAAGATTAGTCTATCTTAACGTAATATTTTATAGTGAGAAGGAATATTCAAAATATTGATTTAATTTGTAGTGGAAAGGTAAAATATTAGTCTGCATTAAACGTAATATTTTATAGTGAGAAATAATAATAAACTATTTATTTGATTTATGGTGAGAAGGTAAAATATTAGTAGTGTACCTTAATGTAATATTTTATAGAGAGAAGGAATAAAATATTCATTCGATTTATAGTGGAAAGGCAAAATGTTAGTCTACCTTAATGTAATATTTTATAGTGAGAAGGAATAAAATATTCTTTCGATTTATAGTGGGAAGGCAAAATGTTAGTCTACCTTAATATAATATTTTATAGTGAGAAGGAATAAAATATTCATTCGATTTATAGTGGGAAGGTAACATATTAGTCTACCTTAATGTAATATTTTATAGTGAGAAGGAATAAAATATTCTTTCGATTTATAATGGGAAGGCAAAATGTTAGTCTACCTTAATGTAATATTTTATAGTGAGAAGGAATAAAATATTCATTCGATTTATGGTGGGAAGGTAAAATGTTAGTCTACCTTAATGTAATATTTTATAGTGAGAAGGAATAAAATATTCATTCGATTTATGGTGGGAAGGTAACATGTTAGTCTACCTTAATGTAATATTTTATAGTGAGAAGGAATAAAATATTCTTTCGATTTATAATGGGAAGGCAAAATGTTAGTCTACCTTAATATAATATTTTATAGTGAGAAGGAATAAAATATTCATTCGATTTATAGTGGGAAGGTAACATATTAGTCTACCTTAATGTAATATTTTATAGTGAGAAGGAATAAAATATTCTTTCGATTTATAATGGGAAGGCAAAATGTTAGTCTACCTTAATATAATATTTTATAGTGAGAAGGAATAAAATATTCATTCGATTTATAGTGGGAAGGTAACATATTAGTCTACCTTAATGTAATATTTTATAGTGAGAAGGAATAAAATATTCTTTCGATTTATAATGGGAAGGCAAAATGTTAGTCTACCTTAATGTAATATTTTATAGTGAGAAGGAATAAAATATTCTTTCGATTTTTAGTGAGAAGAAAAAAATATACAGAAAATATTAAATACACATCGCCCTCACTTGCTTGTTTTGTTAAAAATAAATACCTGACGATATTTGGAATTTTCCTCTTTCAACGACTGTAAGCCACAACCACTTAAAAACTTGGTGATAAGCAAGGGTTAACGTATTACTTTCTCAGTTCAAGATTTAAAAATTAGAAGAATAAAGATGTTGAAATAATTTCACCTTGGACGGAATATGTTTCTATGTATTTTTAGTGCAAGTTACAGTGAGGCACTGTATTGCAGAGGCGTGAGAAATGCAAGGCTGGCCGAGTTGTGATTTCGTTATGAAGCTTTAAACTGTAGTTCACTTGATTTATACAGTTCGTCAGACTAAATAACCATTTACAAAAGGAAACCGTTTGTCTGGTTGTGCTTATCGTCGACTTAGCTTACAATAAATTATATTTCCTTAACCGCCTACTTGTCCGATCAAAACGTGATGAATTTGTATGCAATCTTATAAAGCATTGTCGTGGCCACTTAACCTTACATATTTATTTCTTCTGTATATTTATCTACAGCCTTTATAGATTAAAGCAGCCGAATGCTTTAGTTGGGTATAATTTCAATGGAGCTGTTCTTATCTTGACTTCCTTTTATTTATGAGACAGTTGGGACAATATCCACGAAATGAATTCGGTTGTGACGTTTTATTAATTTGTTTGATTTACAGTTTTGTTTAAATTTATATTGTCTTTCTTAGCAATAGTGTTATTGCAATAATTGTACAGGATTGTAGGGTGCTAAACGCTGCTGCGGTGTATGCAGGCTATGTCCAAACAGCTGATTTGAAACATCTGTTTTTTCTCGATAGTTACTATGTTAATTAATGTTAATCTATGTGTAGACTAAATGTCTATTAACCGTTTAGTTATTAAGAGAATTGATAAACAATTAGCGTGTTCTTTTTATATTCTTCTTCTTTTCTGCTAAGATTATTATCACTATGTTCAGTATAATGATCTGCCTTCCCTAGCTTCGTCAATTCTACTTTCGTTGACGCGTTTCG
>CM040183.1:2345000-2392500 GCA_022606455.1 Callitettix versicolor | reverse complement strand
ACACACACACACACACGCCGCCACGGTGGCCTAGTTAATAGCTACTGGGCTTTTACCCCGAGGACCCGGGTTCGATTCCCGGCCAGGGCTTGGCATTTTCATACGGTATAAATCATCCCATCGTCTACATTAGCCCAAGTGTGCACAATAGTCGGACGTTAAACACCAAACACACACACACGCCGCCACGGTGGCCTAGTTAATAGCTACTGGGCTTTCACCCCGAGGACCCGGGTTCGATTCCCGGCGAGGGCTTGGCATTTTCATACGGTATAAATCATCCCATCGTCTGCATTAGCCCAAGTGTGCACAATAGTCGGACGTTAAACACCAAACACACACACACACACACGCCGCCACGGTGGCCTAGTTAATAGCTACTGGGCTTTCACCCCGAGGACCCGGGTTCGATTCCCGGCGAGGGCTTGGCATTTTCATACGGTATAAATCATCCCATCGTCTGCATTAGCCCAAGTGTGCACAATAGTCGGACGTTAAACACCAAACACACACACACACGCCGCCACGGTGGCCTAGTTAATAGCTACTGGGCTTTTACCCCGAGGACCCGGGTTCGTTTCCCGGCCAGGGCTTGGCATTTTCATACGGTATAAATCATCCCATCGTCTGCATTAGCCCAAGTGTGCACAATAGTCGGACGTTAAACACCAAACACACACACATATACCATCTCGGTGGCCTTGTTAATAGCGTACTGGGCTTTCACCCCGAGGACCCGGGTTCGATTCGCGGCCAGGACTTGGCATTTTCATACGCTATAAATCATCCCATAGTCTGCATTAGCCCAAGTGTGCACAATAGTCAAACGTTAAAAAAAAAAAAAAAAAAAAAATGTAGACAACAAAATACTTCATTGAAGGAAATGATCATAGCTTCGTTACCCTAGGAAGGAAAGCATGCTACCAGTTTCAGTAAGCTATGCAATTTATATTTAAGACTGTTTCAGAACATCTGATCACTAATCTATGATTCATGTTGACACAGCCCACTTCGTGCTCTCTTCTCTATGTGCGTGGCTCTGGATTCTGGGCTCTGTCACTTTAATTTATATAAAAAAGTAATGCATTTTACGGCGAAGAGTTAAGTGGAGTGTTTATTGTACCGAAGTAGGTCAACGAAAAGTACATTCAGTTTCCCACGGAACACCGCCATTGCGCGAGAAGTCCTGTAACTTATAAACATCCATATACCTGTATACTGAACCAATTTACAGTTGCCATTAGTGGTACCCCGGCTAACGGTCGACCTGGACAAGTGTCGTATCGGACAACGCTTCAATTCACGGAATGAAATGACTCGCATAAACAGTAAGGTTTCGGATAAAGGGCTGAACATATGTTTTCATTTTGTTTTTGTTTGTTTTTTTTTTTGTGTTTAACGTCTGACTATTGTGAACACTTGGGCTAATGCAGACGATGGGATGATTTATAGCGTATGAAAATGCCAAGCCCTCGCCGGGAATCGAACTGAGTCCTCGGGGTGAAAGCCCAGTACGCTATCAACTAGGCCACCGAGGCGGCTGTTTTCATTTAAATGATTAGGATTATGACCTATTCTTCCCGTCAGTGGTCTATCAACTCACCTCATAAAGGCTACCGCGGTTTCGAAACTCTATCGTTTCATCTTCAGGCCATACAAAATGTTAACTCCCTCTGTCGAGGTCGTCACAAAGTCAAACAAAACATTAAAACATACATCACAAACATTAAGCTCAATTACACGTTTAAAATATTCATCATGAAATTCGACTTGGCCAAGCTACACACGCGACTCGTACTTCGTTAGGCAGCCCGGAATGTAACGACGTACGAGTCGCGTGTGTAGCTTGGCCAAACCGAATTTCATCGTACATATTTTAATCGTGTAATTGTGCTCAGTGTTTGTGACGTATGTTTTAATGTTTTGTTTGACTTTGTGACGACCTCGACAGAGGGATTTAACATTTTGTATAACGGCCTGAAGATGAAACTATAGAGTTTCGAAACCGCGGTAGCCTTTACGAGGTGAGTTGATACGAGTAGACCACTGACGGGAAGAATAGGTCATAATCCTAATCATTTAAATATGTGGTCCGGTGGCTATGTTGCAATAATGTTTTCATTTAGTTAAATTATTTTTAATCACATGTTTAAATATAGAGGTAACATTGTGCTGAGTTAACACAAACAAGCCTTTAATGGACGGGTGTTTGGTTTTTCTAGGGCAATAATTTACAAGATATTTTTTAGTTATCTGTTCTCAGAATGCCCACTTCTGTTACCTTTTCTGTCACCTTACCTAATTTTACTTAGTGAGTCATCAACTCTTTTACTGTGTGTTTAAGTTGTTAGCGTGTTAAAAAAATTTAAACAGTTATAATATTATCGTGTTACGTACTTTTGGTTTTTAAATTTAACAAAACGTTAAGTGGTTTTGTGCGCCAGTTTCTAATTGTTTAAATTCTGTTTTCAATTTTTTTTAATATTAATTAAATGGGCCCGAAAAGAAGTGCTTGTGGTAGTGGAAGCAACAGACAAATTTTGACATTTTTTTTTTTAAGGCGAAAAGCACATTTAGGCTATTATCGCCTCCCTAAATGTAAGTGTGAGTGTAAAGTGTTAAAGTCGTAAGTGTAGTGTTGTAAGTGTAAGTGTGTGTTAGACTCGGGTACCGCGAGGGACGTCTAAATCCTCTTAATAGTTGCAGCTAGTCTGCACCCCCTGCTTTGACTATTGAACTAAAAAAAGCTACAGTATGAACTAAAAAAATATACAGTATTTTGTCCTTTGTGTGTATATGTGACATAATTACATTTGCATGAATTTAGTTAAAATAAAATGTGACTTCTGTTCTGTGAATTTTCTTCATTCTTCATCTTTGACGTATTAATGGTGAGAACTCGGTTATTTTTGCCTGTGTAACTAATTAAAATGTTTTCCACAAGTCTATTGTAAACGCTGACTCGCACAGCAGTCTGCTCAGATAACAGTCTTAGTTCTGGATAGTGGTGGGGCAGAAAACACCAAACTGTTAAAAAAACTGCTTTTTCAAACGGAAACAAGCAGTTGGATTTGGACTGGTTTATGATTTGTTAAACAAGGAACGGCTTTCCGCACTACCACACCTACGTTCTATTCGAACGTTGCCGCAAGCGCTAAAACTGTTTTCCTGCTAACTGCTTTTCTTCTACTTCCTTTTATGATTTTCCCTTTATTACAAAGTTGCTTGTTGCTTGTTGCTTGTTGCTTGTAGTGAAGTAAGAACTGTTTGGTCAATGTCAACGTTTATCTCTATTTTGTTGCGTGTTGTAGTAACAACCTCTCACATTTTGTAGATACAGAGCCTAATTTTATTTAAACATATTTTTTATATTTATTATCAATCATCAATATTTTTTAATCATCTAAAAATATTCTAAATCGTTTGCATTTTGGTAAATATGCAAAGGACTATTTAATTATTAAGTAAAAAAAGAATGCTTCTATTAGAAATTCATCGCATTTTATACATAAAATGGCATACATAATTATTACGTTTTGATAATGTAATTTAATTATTACTACCTCTTATAAGGATTATTTTTATCCTTTCTAAATGCTTTATACCCAAAAACAGTTAAGGACATGGTGGCAGTGGGAATGAAAAAGTAGTCTTAGAAAACTGAACGTATGTGCTTTATGTTTTAGCTGCTAATACAACTTTGAGTTTCAGTTTTCTAAACCTGTTTTTTTCCAACTGTTTTAAAAAGCAACTTTTTTTCTTCAACAAACGGTTTGTTGACGTTTTGTACAAATAGCAGAAACGCCCACCTCTAATTCTGGAACGAATTAAACCGTTAACCAGGGTACACATTGGTGTCTTGGCAACCCGGCAATAACGTAGGCTACTTTGTTATTTTGTTATTTGAAATGACCCGCAACAATGTGCAAAACGACTTCAACGAAACAACTTGATTAGCATAAAGCCAATTTAACATTTCATTACACGTGTCGGTATAGTGAGAGTATTAAAATATTCAAAACACGAAAGCTGAACAAAGATTTATTTAATTGAATAATTCATGATTTCATATTTTTACAACTCATTGAGACATTTAAGAATTCGAATTTACACTGATGTTTTGCTTTTAGTGAAACAGTGTGTCGGCTAGGCCTATACATCGGAGACGAAACTAATTGAAGACCGATTTTGATGAAATTATACTTTTAAGTCTGATCGGAACGTATATCGGAACTGTTTTGCATTTTTTAAAAAAAGAAAATCTGATTTTCTACAAAAAGTTACTCTAATCGTTTTTATTGAACTTTGCTCAGACATAGGGACCTAGTTAAGAAAACCTATAGGTAGGTATTTTTTTAAGAAATCCTGTTTGGAAACTGGAAAACTGAAAAATCGACCTAATTTCGGGAAATTTAAATCATATGTGAGGAGTCACAAATTTTAAATTTCAGTAACTTACTGTTCGTAATCGGGGCAATAAATTGAAAAACCAAAAATAAATCAGTGCGTGATCTCTCTCCCCCCACCATTGATTATAAACGTATTAGAATGATAACCCTTATGAGAGATATGTGAGCGCTCATGTCCTTCCTTTTCATATCATTTTTGAATTTCGTTTTAATTTTAACTTTAAACTTGTTAGAGTATTAGATTGCATAGTGTAGAAACATAATGAGAGTATAATATTCACTTAAAAGCCTCAAGTAATAAGTATTATTGCTTAATCTTGCCATGGCTCGTATAGTATTATATGTGTAATATAATATTTCGTGGTGGGATGTCGGTTTGTAAATAAATCGATAGCTCGAGGGACACAGAGCGACTGTTTTATTACCATATTTGATTTATTATCTAATAAAATAATGTTTTCATTGTGTAGTTTTATTTAGGCTATAGTGGTGCAATGATGAGCGCACAAAGTAGGCCTAGTAACGTTTATTTATCGTAACGTTTAGGCTACTTTGGCTGGCTTTTGTGCATTTACTTGAACGAATAAATGATTTCTTTATTGCTTTCAGTGTTTATTGGGATTCAAAGAGTTTATGTTGGGGTTATTGTTGAGGTTCAGAGAGTTAATTTTGAGGTTCAAAGACTTAATATTGGGGTTCAAAAAGTTAATGTTCGGATTCAAAGAGTTAATATTAGAACTCAAATAGTTAATGTTGGAATTCAGATAGTTAAATTTAGGGTTCAAAGAGTTAATGTTGGGGTTCAAGGAGTTGATTTTGGGGCTCAGAGAGTTATTGTCGAGGTTAAAAAGAGTTAATGTTGGGGTTCAAAGAGTTAATGTTAAAATTTAAAGAGTTAATGTTGGGATTCAAAGAGTTATGCTTAATGTTAAAATTTAAAGAGTTAATGTTGGGATTCAAAGAGTTAATGTTGGGATTCAAAGAGTTAATGTTAAAATTTACAGAGTTAATGTTGTGATTGAAAGAGTTAATGTACAATTTAAAGAGTTAATGTTAGTATTCAAAAAGTTAATGTTAAAATTTAAAGAGATAATGTTGAAATTCAAAGAGTTAATGTTAAAATTTAAAGAGTTATTGTTGGGATTCAAAGAGTTAATGTTGGGATTCAAAGAGTTAATGTTAAAATTTAAAGAGTTAATGTTGGGATTCAAAGAGTTAATGTTAAAATTTAAAGAGTTAATGTTAAAATTTAAAGAGTTAATGTTGGGATTCAAAGAGTTAATGTTGGGATTCAAAGAGTTAATGTTAAAATTTAAAGAGTTAATGTTGGGATTCAAAAAGTTAATGTTAAAATTTAAAGAGTTAATGTTAGTACTCAAAGAGTTAAGTTAATGTTAAAATTTAAAGAGTTAATGTTGGGATTCAAAGAGTTAATGTTAAAATTTAAAGAGTTAATGTTGTGATTCAAAAAGTTAGGCATAATGTTAAAATTTAAAGAGTTAATGTTGGGATTAAAAGAGTTAATGTTAAAATTTAAAGAGTTAATGTTAGGATTCAAAAAGTTAATGTTAAAATTTAAAGAGTTAATGTTAGTACTCAAAAAGTTAATGTTAAAATTTAAAGAGTTAATGTTAGTACTCAAAAAGTTAATGTTAAAATTTAAAGAGTTAATGTTAGTACTCAAAAAGTTAATGTTAAAATTTAAAGAGTTAATGTTGGAATTCAAAGAGTTAATGTTAAAATTTAAATAGTTAATGTTGGGATTGAAAGAGTTAATTTAAAATTTAAAGAGTTAATGTTTCGATTAAAAGAGTTAATGTTGTCTGCAAGGAAGATCATGGCGAATGTTTTTTGGGACAGGAAAGTAGTCCTTCTTGTTGATGTCTTAGAACGTGGCACGACAATAAATTCTACAAGGTATTGTGAAACCTTGGAAAATTTAAGAAGATCTATTCAAAACAAGCGCAGAGGAAAGTTGAGTTCAAAAATTCTGTTTCTGCACAACAACGCCCGACCACACACAGCCAATCGAACTAGAGAAGTCCTGATGTTTTCAAGTGGGAGGTGTTTCCACATCCACCTTACAGTCCGGATCTTGCTCCCAGCGATTATCACCTGTTTCCTGCAACGCAGCGTTTTGATGACGCAGAACTGCGGGAGGGCGTGACAACCTGGCTGAAGTCTCAGGCGGCAGAATTCAACGGCACTGGAGTTTCAAAACTGATTCACCGCTATGATAACTGTCTAAACTTATATGGCGACTATGTAGAAAAATAGTATTGTAGTGCCACTTTCAAATGTATATAATAAACATTTGTTCTTGTACTTCCGTTTTTTTTATACCAAAACGTAACCGACTTTCTGGATTGCCCCGTATAATTGATTTTTGGGGGTCCAAAATATAAGGGAAAAGGGAGGGTCCAAATGTAGAGCCCTTTTTCATAAGTGCCTATTTTGTACACTTTTGGAAAAATTAACAAAATCGTACAAAAAATATATTTTTAATGTGTAAGACTAAGAGAAGTTACACCAAACAGATGTAGGAGTTGTTTTTGTTTTTATTGTAATTTGTAGTAGGGCCTACACTAATTTAAGAGATATTAAGTAAAAACCAATCGGGGGTCCGAATTTACGGCTCTTACTATAGATATGTAATCTATCTATGTCAGCTTTATATGATAGTGAATTGAAACAATGCAGTCATATTGTATCTGTACGATTAACGAAAACTAACCGCAGATCAATAAGGCAGTGCACGAGTGCAGTATTGGGTGTGATAGTACAACGGCAGTAAATAATAGAAAGCTTAGTTAAAGTTGCTGAACCTAATTTAATTGGCCGTTGAAGTCATGTTGGGGTGAGTTGTGCAATCCCCGTAGCCTGCTTACGTCTGATGTCACACCTTGTGTACTGATCAGTTTAATACATCGATACGTATTAACAAATTTTAAACGATAATATTATTTTGAAACTGCCGGTACAAAAATCTGCTTTGAAAACACTGAGCTAATAGTATATTGTGTTAGAATCCAGGTTATAGAACATAAATATTTTTAAAATATAAAAAAATATTTTGTACTGTATGCTAAAGTGTATGTATTTTGTTGTAACAAATAATTGTACAGGAAACTTTACTGTTTCCTCGTTAACGATTGTTTTAAAGTGCTCGGCAACGGTGACAAAGTGTAAGACTGGATTTCTCAAAATGGTTTTCACGTAATTTGTTCAAATTTTAATAATTTAAATGCAAAGTCAGTGTGCAAGATTTGTGCGGTGGTTTAGTTTTCATGTCCACTGTTTTTCAATATCAGAAATAAATTTGGTTCAGAAAGGGCAGAGAATTCGTTAAAAACGTACTGTTCAAGTACAAATTAAGAAAAAATACTCAAGCTGGTATTTTTGTTTCCCCCGATATACGAGGTGTGTTCAGAAAATAACGAGAATTTTAATTTTTTGAACAAAATATTTATTTATTCTTCTACATTGATATTGTAGCCTTCAAAATAGTCCCCACTGGAGATTATGCACTTGTGCCAGCGCTTCTTCCAATCCTCGAAACACTTCTTAAACTCGATCTTTGAGATAGCCTTTAGTTCTTTCAGCGATGCGCTTTTAATGTCATCTACGGCTGTAAAACGACGGCCCTTAAAGTTTCTCTTTATTTTTGGAAATAGGAAAAAGTCACACGGAGCCATGTCTGGCGAATATGGAGGCTGGGGCATCGTTACAGTACTGTTTTGGCCAAAAATTCACGAACAAGCAATGAAATGTGAGCTGGTGCATTATCGTGGTGCAAAAGCCATGAATTGTTTTTTCACAGATCCGGGCGTTTTTTCGGATTGCTTCACGCAAACGGCGTTGAACTTGTAGGTAGTACTCCTTATTGACTATTTCACCTGGTGGCAGGAATTCATGATGCACTATGCCATTAATATCGAAGAACACAGAGAGCATAACCTTCACGTTCGACCGCACTTGTCGAGCCTTTTTCGGTCTTGGCGAGCCAGAATGCCTTCACTGGGATTATTGAGCCTTAGTTTCGACGTCATATCCGTAAACCCATGTTTCGTCACCTGTTATAATACGTTTCAGTAATTCTGCATCGTCGTTGACTTCATTTAGTGACTCCTGAGCAACTTCCATTCGCCGCTGTTTTTGTTCAAAATTCAACAATTTTGGAACGAATTTTGCTGCCACGCGTTTCATACACAAAACTTGGAAACAATGTCAAGACGTGATCCAATCGATATGCAAACATCATCAGCGACCTCTCTAATTGTGATTCGGCGATTGTTCGTAACCATTTCTTTCACTTTTTCTACGTTTTCATCGGTTGTTGATGTGCTGGGGCGTCCAGGGCGTTCGTCATCTCCAACGTCTTCACGGCCTTCTTGGAAACGCTTATACCACTCGTAAACTCTTGCTTTACTCATAGCAGACTCACCATAGGCCTTTGTTAACATTTCACACACTTTGTTACACTTTATTCCATTTTTTACGCAAAATTTGATACAAATTCTTTGATCCATTTCTTTTAACAAACGAAAATCGCCGAGCTCGTAAAAACACGTCTAACCTTAGTGGCTGTAACAAAGTCAACAATGAAAACAGCTTAAATTTTTTATCATACTTCAAGGGCATGTATAACAACATAATAAAAAAAAGTTTGACACTCGGACACTCCAAGCCCGCAAAATTTAAAAATTCTCGTTACTCTCTGAACACACCTCGTATATGTATATTCTTGAATTTCATCTTTACCTTGAGGTAAAAATTTTCCTAGACACCCAAAATTTGAGCAAAATCTGACTTATTGATTATGAATAATTAGACTAATATTCAGCATTTTTGTCGATTTCTCTCGAGATATTTCAGGAAAAAACTACAGGTTTTGTTTCCGTATTTGAGGATTACGTTTGAGCGAAATTTGAGCAAAGTCTGACGAATTGGTTAAGTAAATTAGACCAATATTCAGGATTATTTCCGATTTCTGTCGAATCGGATATTTAAGAGAAAAACTACCCGTTTTGTTTCTGTATTGAAGATTACGTTTGAAGAAAATTTGAGCAAAATATGACTTTTATTATGAATATTTAGACCAATATTCGGGATTTTTGTAGATTTCTGTCGAATCGGATATTTAAGGGAAAAACTACACGTTTTGTTTCTGTATTGAAGATTAAGTTTGAAGAAAATTTGAGCAAAATATGACTTTTATTATGAATAATTAGACCAATATTCGGGATTTTTGTAGATTTCTGTCGAATCGGACATTTAAGGGAAAAACTACACGTTTTGTTTCTGTATTGAAGATTAAGTTTGAAGAAAATTTGAGCAAAATCTGACTTGTTTATTATGAATAATTAGGCCAATATTCGGGATTTTTGTAGATTTCTCTCGAATCGGATAATTAAGGAAAAAACTATCCGTTTTGATTCTGCAAAAGCAGATTTTTGTTAATTTTTTGGGGTGTTCTGACAAAAAAGTTTAAAAGAAAGTCTTTTTGAAAAATTAAAAATTACATCTATGTGTTAAATTTAATTGAAATTTGTTACTTCGTTTAAGTACTAGCTATCAACACACACACACACACACACACACACACACACACACACACACACACACACACACACACACACACACACACACACACACACACACACACACACACACACACACACACACACACACACACACACACACACACACACACACACACACACACCACACACACACACACACACACACACACACACACACACACACACACACACACACACACACACACACACACACACACACACACACACACACACACACACACACACACACACACACACACACACACACACACACACACACACACACACACACACACACACACACACACACACACACACACACACACACACACACACACACACACACACACACACACACACACACACACACACACACACGCACACACGCACGCACGCACGCACGCACGCACGCACGCACGCACACACACACACAGACACACAGACACACAGACACACAGACACACAGACACACAGACACACAGACACACAGACACACAGACACACAGACACACAGACACACAGACACACAGACACACAGACACACAGACACACACACACAGACACACAGACACACAGACACACAGACACACAGACACACAGACACACAGACACACAGACACACAGACACACAGACACACACACACACTGTAACAAATGGGAAATTCAGAAATTTGTTACACGTTGAAGGCGAGTTTGAAAGTTTTTGCATAGTTAGCCAAGGTCATACGTCACCAGGCGTATTGAAAAGAAGGGGCAGGTAACAAATAGAGGGTTGCCAATAACAAAGAACCCAACACATAGGCCTACTACAACGTTAGGCAGGTGTGTCGTCACTTGCAACACACAAACAAACACAACACACACACACGAACAGATAATTAAATAATACTAACATTTCGCACAAACTTTTCAGAAACATTCCCCCTCCCTAAAGAACACTGTTTGAACGGTATAGTTACCCGCAGCGGGGTGCAGACTAGCTGCACCTATTGAGAGGATTTAGACGTCCCTCGCGGTACCCGAGTCTAACATACACTTACACTTACAACACTACACTTACGACTTTAACACTTTACTCTAACACTTACATTTAGGAAGACGATAATAGCCTCAATGTGCTTTTCGCCTTAAAAAAAAGTATACTGAACGGTATAGTTTAGTCTCCAGTAAATATGAACGATGAACAGCTACACCCAAGTAACAAAATACTTTTTTCCACTTAACCTGAAAACGGGCTGGACCCACAATCATTGAAATATCAAAATTGATTTAAAAAATTCAGAGCAAAAAAAAGTGTTTCTAATAATTTAGTGTCCTGTATCAAACGTTAAATTAAATAGTTCGTTTGATCTCTGTCACAGGCTGACGTTCTAAATTGTCGACTTGTCTTTTGTTCTTAAATTTTCACTCGCTTTATCGGAATAATTTTTCTTGCCTCAGTGAAAACTGCTTCTCGGCCATTGTGTATTGAATTGTTTCCGGAAAAGTTTTAATGACTTGCTGCAGATATGGCAAACATCAGTGGCGTGTTCGACTCAAGTTAAGTTACTTATCAAGTTTTTGCAACTGTTATAGGCATTAAGTACTGTATTATCTTTAGATAATTTATTAAGTTAACGTGTAACCCATCCGTGAGGTGGCTTTAACGTTAAGTCGAATTATGCGTCGACAGATCACCGAGTGCTTAATGCAGTTTTTTGGTTGGGTGGTTGGATGATTCAATTAAAGGACGGCCGCCTAAAGGATGACAGTTTTTGAAATAATGCTTTCAAAAAACTAGCACTGTTAAGCTGTTTTGAGACTTAAAATTTTTGTAAAAGAAGTGTAAAGTTCACTCTATTTTAGACAAGAAAAATTACTTATTTTTTTAGATTCCTAATTTTATGAATTTTACTCCATTTGCATAACGTATCCTCTTTTCAATATACCTATCTATAATTGTTTATATATAGCCGCAGTTCCCCGCAGGTGGGTGCAGACTGGAGGTGGGCGTTTCTGCTATTTTTACAAAACGTTAACAAACCGTTTGTTGAGGAAAAAAGCTGTTTTTTAAAACAGTTGGAAAAACAGGTTTAGAAAACTGAAACTCAAAGTTGTATTAGCAGCTAAAACATAAAGCACATACGTTCAGTTTTCTAAGACTACTTTTTCATTCCCACTGCCACCATGTCCTTAACTGTTTTTGGGTGTAAAGCATTTAGAAAGGATAAAAATAATCCTTACAAGTGTAGTAATAATTAAATTACATTATCAAAACGTAATAATTATGTAAGCCATTTTATATTTACAAAATGCAATGAATTTCTAATAGAAGCATTCTTTTTTACTTAATAATTAAATAGTCCTTTGCATATTTACCAAAATGCAAACGATTTAGAATATTTTTAGTTGATTAAAAATTATTGATGATTGATAATAAATATAAAAATATGTTTAAATAAAATTAGGCTCTGTATCTACAAAATGTGAGAGGTTGTTACTACAACTCGCAACAAAATAGAGATAAACGTTGACATTGACCAAACAGTTCTTACTTCACTACAAGCAACAAGCAACTTTGGAATAAAGGGAAAAGCATAAAAACAAGTAAAAGAAAAGCAGTTAGCAGGAAAACAGTTTTAGCGCTTGCGGCAACGTTCGAATAGAACGTAGGTGTGGTAGTGCGGAAAGCCGTTCCTTGTTTAACAAATCATAAACCAGTCCAAATCCAACTGCTTGTTTCAGTTTGAAAAAGCAGTTTGTTTGTCGTTTATAAAAAAGCAGTTTTTTTAACAGTTTGGTGTTTTCTGCCCCACCACTAGTGCAGACTAGCTGCACCTATTGAGAGGATTTAGACGTCCTTCGCGGTACCCGATTCTAACTAACACACACTTACACTTACAACACTACACTTACGACTTTAACACTTTACACTCACACTTACATTTAGGGAGGGTATAATAGCCTTAATGTGCTTTTCGCCTTAAATAAATTTATATATATATATATATATATATATATATATATATATATATATATATATATATATAGAGAGAGAGAGAGAGAGAGAGAGAGAGAGAGAGCCACAGTTACTCCAATTGCTTTACCCTTACCGTTAACGCTGATCCTTCGTCCTGATTAGCCTGAGCAAGACCAGTTAAGCGTCACAACAGTTTGTCAACCAAGTTTTGATCAATTTTAGAGTCGAGAAAGATCATTCTGTTGTTGCAATCAACACAGGAAGAGAACAGAGACTCAGTATAAAATATCTAATTGATTAACCCCGTTCTCACCTTTAGTACAAGCGTTACAAAGTGCACAAACGTACATACGGACAAAAGTTATGTACATAAAAAATTGAGATTGGGATATTGTGACGGGTTTTGGACCCATTAGAGGCCTCAGATGTCCTTGCGTCGAAGCTGCGACTCTTCCACTTTAAAGAAGTCAAATAGGATCTTTACATTTTTTTTTATCTTCCTGACGTTGGTAATACTAATGACAGAAAATATTTTTGAAATCACGACACCGGTTGTTTGGTTACTGATGATGTCGCTGTAACCAATCGAAACAATATTGTACCGAATGGTCTCTTGACTGGCATTTTATTTACGATATAAATCATCAAGCAGCCTTGGTAGTACAATTTACGTTAAACTTGTTTAGCCGTTAAGTCTGGAAGAGCTATTATTGTAACTGAAATGAAAGGCCTAAAAATAATCCGTGAGATATAGGCGTAGAACAAGATTGTGACGTCTATTACTGTAACGCGAGGCACTAAGTTATATCCTACATTAAATTTATGGTGTCAAATAAACCTACCAGGAAGGGGCTGTATCTTACACTTCTCACTTCAGCGTGCTTGCTTTACGGTATCACAGATTTATTTATTTAAAAATTGCGACCCACCGCCCCTAGTGACATTTTTGGATAACAAATAAATGCGGCAACAATAATGCTTAAACTTTTTCATGTTCAATTAAATTATTAAAAAAAAGTTTAAACAAAACGCACGTGTTATCTCTCCGATATATTCTGCTTTGAAAGCTATAAAAAGCCCGTTTGCGGCTTGAAATAATTTTCCTTTTTCTAAATAAACTACTAAATATTAAATTTCTTTTGTCTCATATTGACTGTAATAGTTGTCAACCGGCAGAACCCAGGCAGAGCAGAGCGGAGCGGAGTGAAGACGAACGGAAACAGGAAGCGGAGTTCACTCAGTTTAAATCTAAATATTTAGGCCTACTGGACGAATTTTAAGAAACTACAGTACTGTGTTTAAATATCGTAACCTAGGTAACAAGAAATAATAAGTTTACAGTAGTGATCAACGGGAGGGAGACACGGAATCAGCTTCAAAACCGAACCTAGATAGAATCAAAGCTGCGCAGAGATGAGCTCAGCGACGCCGCTTGACTCCGCTCAGTTCCGTTACGCTGTTAATGGCTGCACTTACATTAAAACAATAGATTAGTTTGAATGTGTAGTCCGCTCCACTCAGCACAACTTCGTTAACAACTCGTTAAATATGAAAATATGCTATTTAATTAGTATTCACTTTTACTAGTATATTTTCACTCGGTATTCATTTTTACTAGTATATTTTCACCCGGTATTCATTTTTGCTAGTATATTTTCACTCGGTTTTTATTTAACTAGTATATTTTCACCCGGTATTCATTTTTGCTAGTATATTTTCACTCGGTTTTTATTTAACTAGTATATTTTCACCCGGTATTCATTTTTACTAGTATATTTTCACTCGGTATTTATTTAACTAGTATATTTTCACCCGGTATTCATTTTTACTAGTATATTTTCACCCGGTATTCATTTAAGTAGTATATTTTCACTCGGTATTTATTTAACTAGTATATTTTCACCCGGTATTCATTTTTACTTGTATATTTTCACTCGGTATTTATTTAACTAGTATATTTTCACCCGGTATTCATTTTTACTAGTATATTTTCACTCGGTATTTATTTAACTAGTATATTTTCACCCGGTATTCATTTTTACTAGTATATTTTCACCCGGTATTCATTTAAGTAGTATATTTTCACCCGGTATTCATTTTTACTAGTATATTTTCACCCGGTATTCATTTAAGTAGTATATTTTCACCCGGTATTCATTTTTACTAGTATATTTTCACTCGGTATTTATTTAACTAGTATATTTTCACCCGGTATTCATTTTTACTAGTATATTTTCACCCGGTATTCATTTAAGTAGTATATTTTCACCCGGTATTCATTTAACTAGTATATTTTCACCCGGTATTCATTTTTACTAGTATATTTTCACCCGGTATTCATTTAAGTAGTATATTTTCACCCGGTATTCATTTTTACTAGTATATTTTCACCCGGTATTCATTTTTACTAGTATATTTTCACTCGGTTTTTATTTAACTAGTATATTTTCACCCGGTATTCATTTTTGCTAGTATATTTTCACTCGGTTTTTATTTAACTAGTATATTTTCACCCGGTATTCATTTTTACTAGTATATTTTCACTCGGTATTTATTTAACTAGTATATTTTCACCCGGTATTCATTTTTACTAGTATATTTTCACCCGGTATTCATTTAAGTAGTATATTTTCACTCGGTATTTATTTAACCAGTATATTTTCACCCGGTATTCATTTTTACTTGTATATTTTCACTCGGTATTTATTTAACTAGTATATTTTCACCCGGTATTCATTTTTACTAGTATATTTTCACTCGGTATTTATTTAACTAGTATATTTTCACCCGGTATTCATTTTTACTAGTATATTTTCACCCGGTATTCATTTAAGTAGTATATTTTCACCCGGTATTCATTTTTACTAGTATATTTTCACTCGGTATTCATTTAACTAGTATATTTTCACCCGGTATTCATTTTTACTAGTATATTTTCACCCGGTATTCATTTTTACTAGTATATTTTCACTCAGTTTTTATTTAACTAGTATATTTTCACCCGGTATTCATTTTTACTAGTATATTTTCACCCGGTATTCATTTTTACTAGTATATTTTCACTCGGTTTTTATTTAACTAGTATATTTTCACCCGGTATTCATTTTTACTAGTATATTTTCACCCGGTATTCATTTTTACTAGTATATTTTCACTCGGTTTTTATTTAACTAGTATATTTTCACCCGGTATTCATTTTTACTAGTATATTTTCACCCGGTATTCATTTTTACTAGTATATTTTCACTCGGTATTCATTTAAGTAGTATATTTTCACCCGGTATTCATTTTTACTAGTATATTTTCACCCGGTATTCATTTTTACTAGTATATTTTCACTCGGTATTTATTTAACTAGTATATTTTCACCCGGTATTCATTTTTACTAGTATATTTTCACCCGGTATTCATTTAAGTAGTATATTTTCACCCGGTATTCATTTTTACTAGTATATTTTCACTCGGTATTTATTTAACTAGTATATTTTCACCCGGTATTCATTTTTACTAGTATATTTTCACCCGGTATTCATTTAAGTAGTATATTTTCACCCGGTATTCATTTTTACTAGTATATTTTCACCCGGTATTCATTTTTACTAGTATATTTTCACTCGGTATTTATTTAACTAGTATATTTTCACCCGGTATTTATTTTTACTAGTATATTTTCACTCGGTATTTATTTAACTAGTATATTTTCACCCGGTATTCATTTTTACTAGTATATTTTCACCCGGTATTCATTTAAGTAGTATATTTTCACTCGGTATTTATTTAACTAGTATATTTTCACCCGGTATTCATTTTTGCTAGTATATTTTCACTCGGTTTTTATTTAACTAGTATATTTTCACCCGGTATTCATTTTTACTAGTATATTTTCACTCGGTATTTATTTAACTAGTATATTTTCACCCGGTATTCATTTAACTAGTATATTTTCACCCGGTATTCATTTAACTAGTATATTTTCACTCGGTATTTATTTAACTAGTATATTTTCACCCGGTATTCATTTTTACTAGTATATTTTCACTCGGTATTTATTTAACTAGTATATTTTCACCCGGTATTCATTTTTACTAGTATATTTTCACTCGGTATTTATTTAACTAGTATATTTTCACCCGGTATTCATTTTTACTAGTATATTTTCACCCGGTATTCATTTAACTAGTATATTTTCACTCGGTATTCATTTAACTAGTATATTTTCACCCGGTATTCATTTTTACTAGTATATTTTCACCCGGTATTCATTTAAGTAGTATATTTTCACGCGGTATTCATTTTACTAGTATATTTTCACCCGGTATTCATTTAACTAGTATATTTTCACTCGGTATTTATTTAACTAGTATATTTTCACCCGGTATTCATTTAACTAGTATATTTTCACCCGGTATTCATTTAACTAGTATATTTTCACCCGGTATTCATTTAACTAGTATATTTTCACTCGGTATTTATTTAACTAGTATATTTTCACCCGGTATTCATTTAACTAGTATATTTTCACCCGGTATTCATTTAACTAGTATATTTTCACCCGGTATTCATTTAACTAGTATATTTTCACCCGGTATTCATTTAACTAGTATATTTTCACTCGGTATTTATTTAACTAGTATATTTTCACCCGGTATTCATTTAACTAGTATATTTTCACTCGGTATTCATTTAACTAGTATATTTTCACCCGGTATTCATTTTTACTAGTATATTTTCACTCGGTATTTATTTAACTAGTATATTTTCACCCGGTATTCATTTTTACTAGTATATTTTCACCCGGTATTCATTTTAAATAGTATATTTTCACTCGGTATTTATTTAACTAGTATATTTTCACTCGGTATTCATTTAACTAGTATATTTTCACTCGGTATTTATTTAACTAGTATATTTTCACCCGGTATTCATTTAACTAGTATATTTTCACTCGGTATTTATTTAACTAGTATATTTTCACCCGGTATTCATTTTTACTAGTATATTTTCACCCGGTATTCATTTAACTAGTATATTTTCACTCGGTATTCATTTAACTAGTATATTTTCACCCGGTATTCATTTAACTAGTATATTTTCACTCGGTATTTATTTAACTAGTATATTTTCACCCGGTATTCATTTAACTAGTATATTTTCACTCGGTATTTATTTAACTAGTATATTTTCACTCGGTATTCATTTAACTAGTATATTTTCACCCAGTATTCATTTAATTAGTATATTTTCACTCGGTGTTTATTTAACTAGTATATTTTCACCCGGTATTCATTTTTACTAGTATATTTTCACCCGGTATTCATTTAAGTAGTATATTTTCACCCGGTATTCATTTTACTAGTATATTTTCACCCGGTATTCATTTTACTAGTATATTTTCACTCGGTATTTATTTAACTAGTATATTTTCACCCGGTATTCATTTTTACTAGTATATTTTCACCCGGTATTCATTTAAGTAGTATATTTTCACCCGGTATTCATTTAACTAGTATATTTTCACTCGGTATTCATTTAACTAGTATATTTTCACCCGGTATTCATTTTTACTAGTATATTTTCACCCGGTATTCATTTAAGTAGTATATTTTCACCCGGTATTCATTTTAACTAGTATATTTTCACCCGGTATTCATTTTTACTAGTATATTTTCACTCGGTATTTATTTAACTAGTATATTTTCACCCGGTATTCATTTTTGCTAGTATATTTTCACTCGGTTTTTATTTAACTAGTATATTTTCACCCGGTATTCATTTTTACTAGTATATTTTCACTCGGTATTTATTTAACTAGTATATTTTCACTCGGTATTCATTTAACTAGTATATTTTCACTCGGTATTCATTTAACTAGTATATTTTCACTCGGTATTTATTTAACTAGTATATTTTCACTCGGTATTCATTTAACTAGTATATTTTCACTCGGTATTTATTTAACTAGTATATTTTCACCCGGTATTCATTTTTACTAGTATATTTTCACTCGGTATTTATTTAACTAGTATATTTTCACCCGGTATTCATTTTTACTAGTATATTTTCACCCGGTATTCATTTAACTAGTATATTTTCACCCGGTATTCATTTTTACTAGTATATTTTCACTCGGTATTCATTTAACTAGTATATTTTCACCCGGTATTCATTTTTACTAGTATATTTTCACCCGGTATTCATTTTTACTAGTATATTTTCACTCGGTTTTTATTTAACTAGTATATTTTCACCCGGTATTCATTTTTACTAGTATATTTTCACTCGGTTTTTATTTAACTAGTATATTTTCACCCGGTATTTATTTTTACTAGTATATTTTCACTCGGTATTTATTTAACTAGTATATTTTCACCCGGTATTCATTTTTACTAGTATATTTTCACCCGGTATTCATTTAACTAGTATATTTTCACTCGGTATTTATTTAACTAGTATATTTTCACCCGGTATTCATTTTTACTAGTATATTTTCACTCGGTATTCATTTAACTAGTATATTTTAACTCTGTATTCATTTAACTAGTATATTTTCACTCGGTGTTTATTTAACTAGTATATTTTCACCCGGTATTCATTTAACTAGTATATTTTCACCCGGTATTTATTTAACTAGTATATTTTTACTCGGTATTCATTTAACTAGTATATTTTCACTCGGTGTTTATTTAACTAGTATTTTTTCACCCGGTATTCATTTAACTAGTATATTTTCACTCGGTGTTTATTTAACTAGTATTTTTTCACCCGGTATTTATTTAACTAGTATATTTTTACTCGGTATTCATTTAACTAGTATATTTTCACTCGGTATTCATTTAACTAGTATATTTTCACTCGGTATTCATTTAACTAGTATATTTTCACCCGGTATTCATTTAACTAGTATATTTGTACTCGGTATTCATTGGTCCATTGTGCCAAAAGAAACTCAGTAATACAATTCGCTTAAACAATTCGCCTCCACTTACAGTTAATTGTTCCACAGGTAATTGTAATAAAAGTATCAATTTTTCTTACAGTCTGAAATGCATTTATATGGAACGCTTCCAAGTTAATTATAGTTGTGTACTAATTTCAAAAAGGCTGGCAATAATTGGAACAATCTAATAACTGCAGGTTAGCGGGTAATTTAAGTCTGACCTAACCACCTCTCCGTGTTAACCTCTGTTTAACCCTTCCCACCGAGCTACGTGCTTCCAGCTAAGAGCGAACTTGGTGGAAGAGTGAGGCTCTTTCTGGTCGAAGTAATGTTGTTTTTAACACTTTCAAGTGAAATATTTGCTTATTGCAAACACGATATGTTGTGTGCTATATTTATAATAAACCCTGCTGTAGCCTACTTGTTTGATTTAAATTATTTATTAGATTATTACAGTCCTCACTATATAATATGTTTGATTTATATTTATGTAATATTTATTACAAGCCTTTCTGTACTCGTTTCATGTAAGCCTACATTTATTATTATCCTCAAAGTACTTATTTGATTTACATTTATTACAAGCCTCAAAGTACTTGTTTGATTTACATTTATTACAATCCTTAAAGTACTTATTTAATTTATGTTTATTACATGCCTCGCTGTACTTATTTGATTTACATTTATTAGAAGCCTCAAAGTACTTGTTTGATTTATATTTATTACATGCCTCAAAGTACTTCTTTGATTTACATTTATTGTCAAAGTACTTCTTTGATTTACATTTATTGTCAAAGTACTTCTTTGATTTACATTTATTGTCAAAGTACTTCTTTGATTTATGTTTATTACATGCCTCACTGTACTTATTTGATTTACATTTATTACAATCCTCAAAGTACTTGTTTGATTTACATTTATTTCAAAGTCAAATTTATTTCCTTTGATTTATGATTTTATTATTTGCCTCACTGTACTTATTTGATTTACATTTATTACAATCCTCAAAGTACTTCTTTGATTTACATTTATTACAATCCTCAAAGTACTTCTTTGATTTACATTTATTACAATCCTCAAAGTACTTGTTTGATTTACATTTATTACAAGCCTCAAAGTACTTGTTTGATTTACATTTATTACAAGCCTCAAAGTACTTGTTTGATTTACATTTATTACAAGCCTCAAAGTACTTCTTTGATTTACATTTATTACAAGCCTCAAAGTACTTCTTTGATTTACATTTATTACAAGCCTCACTATACTTATTTCATGTAGGCATACATTTATTTCAATCCTTACTGTACTTCTTTGATTTACATTTATTACAATCCTTACTGTACTTGTTTGATTTACATTTATTACAAGCCTCACTATACTTATTTCATTTAGGAATACATTTATTACAAGCCTCAAAGTACTGATATTTATTACAAGCCTCACTATACTTATTTCATTTAGGAATACATTTATTACAATCCTTACTGTACTTCTTTGATTTACATTTATTACAAGCCTCAAAGTACTTCTTTGATTTACATTTATTACAAGCCTCACTATACTTATTTCATTTAGGCATACATTTATTACAATCCTTACTGTACATTTACATTTATTACAAGCCTCAAAGTACTTCAATACTTCTTTGATTTACATTTATTACTGTACTTGTTTGTTATACATTTATTACAATCCTCAAAGTACTTCTTTGATTTACATTTATTACAATCCTCAAAGTACTTCTTTGATTTACATTTATTACAAGCCTCACTATACTTATTTCTTTTAGGCATACATTTATTACAATCCTCGAAGGACTTGTTTGATTTACATTTATTACAAGCCTCAAAGTACTTCTTTGATTTACATTTATTACAAGCCTCAAAGTACTTCTTTGATTTACATTTATTACAAGCCTCACTATACTTATTTCATTTAGGCATACATTTATTACAATCCTTACTGTACTTGTTTGATTTACATTTATTACAAGCCTCAAAGTACTTCTTTGATTTACATTTATTACAAGCCTCAAAGTACTTCTTTGATTTACATTTATTACAAGCCTCACTATACTTATTTCATTTAGGCATACATTTATTACAATCCTTACTGTACTTGTTTGATTTATATTTATTACAATCTTCACTCTACTTGTTTGATTTTGGTCTACACATTTTACAGTACTCACTATTAGTGTTTGAATTACATTGCTTCATGCTTCGCTGTAATTATTTGATTTACAGTAGTTTTGTTTTATTGATTTACTTGTAGCGGACATTATATGAAAGGGGTAACAGAGAAAGTCGTTTGGCCAAAAAAAAAGAAGAATATTGTTTTATTTTGTTTACAAATAACAACAATTGTCTTATAAAAAAATGTGCATTTCTGTTCTTTGTCTAATAGTTTTCAATATTTATACGTTAGTCACACATAAGCAATCTTAACTCTAATTTATCGTTTTAATCAACCCATTATACTTCCTTGTATAATTTTCAAATATCTTTTTGACTGAATTAAGGTGTAACCCTATCCGGAACTGTAACCGAGCAGAATATGCTTGTATGGGAGATGACATTGTAACGTAAATATAAGGGCTGAGGACTGTATCCCATTTGGCACCCGGAGTGTGACGATACCCCTGGTCTCTAAAGAGCGTTGACCCGTGGGAAGGTTTACCGGAAGTAACTGTCCGCCCGAATGAACTTATATCTAGTATGCCAAATTTTATTTTTTATATTTCCAATCTTCATGTAGCCCCTACCTTTTTTGAAAATAAACGTTTGTTACCACAACTTAAAAAAATCTCGTCCTCAGCTGTTTCGCTAACATAAACGGAAACGAACAGACATTTCCTACTTTTAAATAACATTGCTTAAATGCAAGAAGTAAGAAAAAAATGTACACTGACCGCCATTATGTTAAATTTTGTTGTTTCAGTTAAATTTTTATTTATTTGTTTGTTATTTTAAGGTGAAAAGCACATTGAGGCTATTACACCCTAAATGTAAGTGTAAGTGTAAAGTGTTAAAGTCGTAAATATAGTGTTGTAAGTGTAAGTGAGTGGTAGACTCAGGTACCGCGAGGGACGTCTAAATCCTCTCAATAGGTGCAGCTAGTCTGCACTCCCCTGCGGGGTTAAAGTTTTTAAATGTACGAGTGTAAGTCCATAAGTAAAGTAAAATTGAAAAAAATATATATTTATCGTACTTACATAAATGATACTAGCATTTCTTTTCAACTAAATTCCCTCCTACTTCTGTGCACTCTTTCTACTTCTTTCTACTCCTACTTCTATGCACACTTTCTACTTCTTTCTACTCCTACTTCTGTGCACTCTTTCTAGTTCTTTCTACTCCTACTTCTATGCACACTTTCTACTCCTATGCACTCTTTCTACTCCTACTTCTATGCACTCTTTCTACTTCTTTCTACTCTTACTTCTGTGCACTCTTTCTACTCCTACTTCTATGCACACTTTCTACTCCTACTTCTATGCACTTTTCTACTCCTACTTCTATGCACTCTTTCTACTTCCTTCTACTCCTACTTCAATGCACTCTTTCTACTCCTACTTCTATGCACTCTTTCTACTTCTTTCTACTCCTACTTCTATGCACTCTTTCTACTTCTTTCTACTCCTACTTCTATGCACACTTTCTACTTCTTTCTACTCCTACTTCTATGCACTCTTTCTACTTCTTTCTACTCCTACTTCTATGCACTCTTTCTACTTCTTTCTACTCCTACTTCTATGCACACTTTCTACTTCTTTCTACTCCTACTTCTATGCACACTTTCTACTCCTATGCACTCTTTTTACTCCTACTTCTATGCACTCTTTCTACTTCTTTCTACTCCTACTTCTATGCACACTTTCTACTCCTACTTCTATGCACTCTTTCTACTCCTACTTCTATGCACTCTTTCTACTCCTACTTCTATGCACTCTTTTTACTCCTACTTCTATGCACTCTTTCTACTCCTACTTCTATGCACACTTTCTACTCCTACTTCTATGCACTCTTTTTACTCCTACTTCTATGCACTCTTTCTACTTCTTTCTACTCCTACTTCTGTGCACACTTTCTACTCCTACTTCTATGCACTCTTTTTACTCCTACTTCTATGCACTCTTTTTACTCCTACTTCTATGCACACTTTCTACTCCTACTTCTATGCACTCTTTCTACTCCTACTTCTATGCACTCTTTCTACTCCTACTTCTATGCACTCTTTCTACTCCTACTTCTATGCACTCTTTTTACTCCTACTTCTATGCACACTTTCTACTCCTACTTCTATGCACACTTTCTACTCCTACTTCTATGCACTCTTTTTACTCCTACTTCTATGCACTCTTTTTACTCCTACTTCTATGCACACTTTCTACTCCTACTTCTATGCACACTTTCTACTCCTACTTCTATGCACTCTTTTTACTCCTACTTGTATGCACACTTTCTACTCCTACTTCTATGCACACTTTCTACTCCTACTTCTATGCACTCTTTTTACTCCTACTTCTATGCACTCTTTCTACTCCTACTTCTATGCACACTTTCTACTCCTACTTCTATGCACTCTTTTTACTCCTACTTCTATGCACACTTTCTACTTCTTTCTACTCCTACTTCTATGCACTCTTTCTACTTCTTTTTACTCCTACTTCTAAGCACTCTTTCTACTTCTTTCTACTCCTACTTCTATGCACACTTTCTACTTCTTTCTACTCCTACTTCTATGCACTCTTTCTACTTCTTTCTACTCCTACTTCTAAGCACTCTTTCTACTTCTTTCTACTCTTACTTCTAAGCACACTTTCTACTTCTTTCTACTCCTACTTCTATGCACACTTTCTACTCCTACTTCTATGCACTCTTTTTACTCCTACTTCTATGCACTCTTTCTACTTCTTTCTACTCCTACTTCTGTGCAAGCTGATTGTAAATAACAGTGTAAGGGTATTAATACCACAGTCAGGCGAAGTTCAGTCAGAAATTCTATGGTTAACGTCAGGACTGGGTCAGTATTACAATTGCATCCACTAACGTGTTAATTTAGGTCAAGGCTTGCTGCGTACATTATCAGTATAAATATATCAACGAAGATATTTGTTTTTCTAAAATAAATCACTGTACATAGATGTAACTACATAACCCAGATGTTCAAACCTCGGCATGCCGTGGCGTGTGCCACATTAATATTGTGATACTGAAGTAAATATAGACGTAACTTAGTGTTATAGCGACGATCAAGAGGCAAGCAATCGTTGACGTATTTTTAGCTGTTTTAAAAGTTTCAAAGGCCGTAGATTTTAAATTTGTTACATCGATGTGTTGGTTTTGTACCGATAGTTCCCGAATCTGTAGGTATTGTAGGAATATATAAAACATATCGTGATTCGTAATCAACGCACAACCAAAACTATAAAAGCTGCAGACTTCAAATTAGGGAGGGAACCTTCGTTTCACCGTTTACGTTCGCACTAAGAAAGTATTTTGCAAAATTTTTATTTTAACGCCATTAAACTACTTACCCAGTCCAACTTCAATAATCAACGTACAGCCGAGACTATTATAGCTAGAGACTTGAAATATTCAGCGTATCCTCTTACAACAATTTAGAGGTGCACTAAGAAAGGGTTTTGCAAACATTTGATTTTAACGCCATTAAACTACTTACCCAGTCCAACTTTAATAATCAAAGTACAACCGAGACTATTATAGCTAGAGACTTGAAATTTTCCAGGTACCTTCTTACAACAATTTAGAGGTGCACTAAGAAAGGATTTTGCAAACATTTGATTTTAACGCCATTAAACTACTTACCCAGTCCAACTTCAATAATCAACGTACAGCCGAGACTATTATAGCTAGAGACTTGAAATATTCAGCGTATCCTCTTACAACAATTTAGAGGTGCACTAAGAAAGGATTTTGCAAACATTTGATTTTAACGCCATTAAACTACTTACCCAGTCCAACTTTAATAATCAACGTACAGCCGAGACTATTATAGCTAGAGACTTGAAATATTCAGCGTATCCTCTTACAACAATTTAGAGGTGCACTAAGAAAGGATTTTGCAAAATTTTATTTTAACGCCATTAAACTACTTACCCAGTCCAACTTCAATAATCAACGTACAGCCGAGACTATTATAGCTAGAGACTTGAAATATTCAGCGTATCCTCTTACAACAATTTAGAGGTGCACTAAGAAAGTATTTTGCAAAATTTTTATTTTAACGCCATTAAACTACTTACCCAGTCCAACTTCAATAATCAACGTACAGCCGAGAGACTATTATAGCTAGAGACTTGAAAATTTTCCAGGTACCTTCTTACAACAATTTAGAGGTGCACTAATAAAGGATTTTGCAAACATCTGATTTTAACGCCATTAAACTACTTACCCAGTCCAACTTCAATAATCAACGTACAGCCGAGACTATTATAGCTAGAGACTTGGAAATTTTCCAGGTACCTTCTTACAACAATTTAGAGGTGCACTAATAAAGGATTTTGCAAACATTTGATTTTAACGCCATTAGACTACTTACCCAGTCCAACTTCAATAATCAACGTACAGCCGAGACTATTATAGCTAGAGACTTGGAAATTTTCCAGGTACCTTCTTACAACAATTTAGAGGTGCACTAAGAAAGGGTTTTGCAAACATTTGATTTTAACGCCATTAAACTACTTACCCAGTCCAACTTCAATAATCAACGTACAGCCGAGACTATTATAGCTAGAGACTTGGAAATTTTCCAGGTACCTTCTTACAACAATTTAGAGGTGCACTAAGAAAGGGTTTTGCAAACATTTGATTTTAACGCCATTAAACTACTTACCCAGTCCAACTTCAATAATCAACGTACAGCCGAGACTATTATAGCTAGAGACTTGAAATTTTCCAGGTACCCTCTTACAACAATTTAGAAATGCACTAGGAAAGGGTTTTTTCAAAAATTTGATTTTAATGCCATTAAACTACTTACCCAGTCCAACTTTAACAATCAACGTACAGCCGAGACTATTATAGCTAGAAACTTGAAATTTTGCAGGTACCTTCTTATAACAACGTACATCGTATAGTAAATTTAAAACGACGGTCCATTGCTATAACTATGAATGATTATAGCAATGATAAGAACAACAGTTCTGTCTTCAGTTTCTGACGTTCAGTTAAACGGACGCGCAATATTGGGTTCAATAAACATTCTTATTACTAGTTTACATTATTTACTAAGAGTATTAATAATTTAATTAATATTGTTGTATTATATGTATAGATAACTTGTAACTTATTTAAATGATTATGCCGCCTCGGTGTTCTAGTTGATAGCGTACTAGGCTGTCACCCCGAGGACCCGGGTTCGATTCCCGGCGAGGGCTTGGCATTTTCATACGCTATAAATTATCCCATCGTCTGCATTAGCCCAAGTGTGTACAATAGTCGGACGTTAAACACAAAAAAAAAAATTTAAATGATTACATAATATTATGTTTAGTATAATGATCTGCCTTCCCTACCTTCGTCAATTCTACTTTGGTTGACGCGTTTTGGAGAACCTCCATCTTCAAAAACTATATCTATACTGGTCACTAATATTATGGCTCGTCCTATTTATAACTTTTTAGCTCCACCTCGTACCCCTCCTCTATTCAACACGTGTACATTAAACCTGATACAGCAAAAATGATTCAACTTATGCGTCACATTTAATAAAAGAGGAACACATATCTCGAGAAATAGAAAACTCCATGAAGGTACTGCATATGACAGAAAAAGGAAGACGTATGAAAATTTTAGAGAATTTGGAAATTTTTAAGTCTAAATTAAAGGGAGAAAACATACTAAATGAAGAGTTATCGTCGCAAGCAGATATTATGTTTAAAAATCTAAAAATTTTCAAAAATTAACAGGAGGAACGACCGTTGAAGAGAAAGTTTGAAAGGAATGAATCAGAAGCGAGCGAAAACGTATGATTTTGAAGAGCCAATCAGAAAAATCATGTTTAATGTACACGTGTTGAATAGAGGAGGTGTACGAGGTGGAGCTAGAAAATTATAAATAGGACGGGGCATAATATTGGTGACCAGTATAGATATAGTTTTTGAAGATGGAGGTTCTCGAAACGCGTCAACGAAAGTAGAATTGACGAAGCTAGGGAAGGCAGATCATTATACTGAACATAGTGACAATAATCCTAGCAGAAAAGAAGAAGAATATAAAAAGATTACTTAATATAATTACTATATTTATAGTATTTTTTAGCAAAACAATATAGCGAGCGAAGCCACGACAGGTACTTCGTATTATAAAACTAATATTTCATAAACTAACAGGTAATCGCAATATGTTATTTAGTATGGCGTAAATAAAAGGAGCTCAACGTTGCGTAGTCATGTATTGAGGGTTGCATTACGTTGGATGAAGGCGCACTTTACAGTGTAACGCTGGAAAGTTTACAGGCGTACTAACGTTAAATTTAAGTAATAATTATTTTATTTCCAATAATATTAACTAAGAAGCCTTATATGCAGCTGAAACATTATCTCTCACAACCCAGGGCCCACTTGAAAGGCTGGAGATCAAAGAAAGAAAGATATTACGAAAAATCTTAGGCCCCAAATTCCGTAACAACCAAGTACTCCACATCAGTAATGAAACTCTTTACCAAAAAACTGAAACACTATCAGACACAATAAGAAAAAGGAGAATTGATTTTTATGGGCACATCCTCCGAATGGACAAAAATACACTAACAAAAAAATATTTGACTAATTTCACAATAAAAGAGCCAAACCACTTTGGTTTAGAGAAACAGAGAAAGACATAACGGAACTACAGATCACTGAAACTATGCTCATGGACAGACCAGCCAAAACAATAACCAAGGACAAAAAACAACGGTTCCAAGGCAAAGTCAAATCCAAGCAAACGATCCAAATCTCTGACGAAGAAAGAAAAGCAAGATCACAACGGATGAAGCAATACTGGGCTACGAGGAAGGCACAGAACATTAAAAAGTGATTGATTTAGTGTACCCCAAAGTTGGGTGAAACAAATAAAGAGAGAATGTTAACTAATTAGGATTATGACCTATTTTACCTAGTGGTCTTTTTACTCACCTCGTAAACGCTACCGCGGTTTCGAAACCTCACTGTTTCCCTCTGTCGTGGTCGTCACAAAGTTAAACAAAACATTGAAAACATACGTCACAAACACTAAACACAATTGCAAGATTAAAATACACACGATAAAATTTGGTTTGGCCAAACGATACGTGCAACTCGTACGACGTTACATTCCTGACTGTAATAATATTAAACGAGTTATTTCTGTACGTATGTTTGTAGAGCTTATCTCGTAAACTGCTGTGACGATTTTGTTCAAAATTTGTACATAAAGGTTTTTTTATGCCAAGAATCGATTGCGCTAGGTCTCATGCATGCGAAATATCGATAAAAAGCTAATATAGTGTTACGTTAACAATGTCGTTCAATACATGAATCCAAGCGGTAGAACCTTTAAATAAAGACGTTAATGGAATTAAAGACGGAATTATAAAACCGACTTCCAAAAACGGAATTATAAAGCTTTGACTGTTAAAGATGAACTTGAAGGAACTCTTTAATTTACTTGAAATTTCTTAATATAGTGTTACGTTAACAATGTCGTTCAATACATGAATCCAAGCGGTAGAACCTTTAAATCGAATGGAAAAGCTAATATAAAGTGTTACGAATTAACAATGTCGTTCAATGAACGTGAATCTTTAATTTACAAGCTTAATATAGTGTTAGAACAATGTCGTTTACATGAATAAATAAAAGACGTGAATGGAATTAAAGACGGAATTATAAAACCGACTTTAAAGATGAACAAATTTCTTAATATAGTGTTACGTTAACACGTGAAACGGAATTATAAAGCTTTGACTCCGTTAAAGATGAACTTGAAGGAACTCTTTAATCTACTTGAAATTTCTTAATTCTATTGGCAAAGCTGACTTACCACCGGTACAAAAATACAACCATAAAGCTTTTACGAAATTCGGATGCTTCGGAAGCACTATGCAGTGATACAACATTGAATGAAGTTGCGAATGTTGTATTAACTATTAAAGCCATACTTGTTACTGGTAATAAAATTGAAGTAGTAACTAGTAGACTTCAAGCAGCCTGTAATGCAGAGAGTAAATGGAAAAAAATTGTGTTTTCGTCTAAATGAAACAAAATCAACGCACGTAATTTTCACCAATTTGAAGATTAAACATACGCCAGTAATAATCAGTGAAGTCCCGATCCCACGTGCAAATACAGCTAAGTGTTTGGGAATGACTCTCGATGTCAGACTCAAGTGGAATGAGCGTGTAAGAAATAACCAAGAGTTAAACATTTAGAAAAATGTACTGGCTCTTAGGGAGAGAGCCCCACCTGGCGATTCGTGTCAGCTGTTCATAATAAATTTCTACCTATACCGGCAAGTGCTGAAACCGGTTTGGACTTACGGGATTCAACTGTGGGTGTATTCAAAGAAAACAAATATTAATACGATACAGGCATTTCAGAATAAAGTGCTCCGTTGCACAGTAAATGTGCATAGTATATGTGAGAAACGATAACTTACAGAGATCTCAAAGTGGAACTGGTCAATGAAGAAATAAAAAAGCTGCAGCGAATCTGCCAGCTCTCGCAACCTGAGATACACAGTCTCCTGGACCCTGTGGGACTTGGACGACTTCGTACAGTAAAGCAACTGGATTTGATTAAATCATGTTAATTGGAAGTAACCGAGGGTTATATCCCTTAAAGTGTTTATTTTATATTTAAATTACTATATGAGTTAATAATCTCAGTTGTAATATTATGTAAAAAAAATTAATTGTATGTATCGCAGTTTTAGTTTTAAAATATATTTTATAATGCATACGCAAGTACATACATAAGTAATTAATTACAATTTTATACGTAAGCAAAAGTTTAATTGCGTACTTAATGTCAGTTACCATTGTATTTTTTTATTTCTAATATCATCTATTATTATTTAAATGTTTTTTAATGTTTTTTACTTTATAAATACAGTTTTGATAAATAAGTTACAATAATCCTGTTTATTTAAATTTTAAATAATTAGTACACGTAAATGCCTACAGAGCGCGTCTCGGTCACCCGTTATTATTTACATAAACAGCATTAATCTGATACAAATACTGAATTCGTTTATGCCTAAATTAAACGGCAATTCCTACTGAATCTATATTATACTGCAATATTAAACTATTAAATTCGAGAAAAATTAAAACAAGACTTTTTTACCTTACTCGTGATTCCATATTAACGTTTTGCATTTACAATAAACACACACATTAGTCGCACTGGGTGAAGGTTGTTTGGAGCGAGAATTCCGTGCATGAAATAAATAATTGATTGTATCACTAAATAAAACCATACATCATTAAATATATGGTAAACTAGTGGACCCGTACGACCTGTTGTAGTTAATGGGAGAAAGAAACGAATATACATCAATGTACAGCGAGAAGTTGAAGTGTTATAGCACTACGAATAATACCATTGGCTGGTATTTAATTACTACAATACACTGATCTTTAATTCAATGCTTGTATTTTAAGATTACTGTACTTTAAGATTACTGTATTTTAAGATTCCTAAGCAAAATCGTTGCAAAACCATGTACGCCTACTGTTTCTTGTCAATATGAACTTCTGTTAAAATAGAAGTTATAGTTATACTTAATACTTGTGATTAACCTCTTAATAAAGGAATGAAATTCATTATATTTAGGTTATTTTATACAATACGCCTTACTTTGTTCTACTTTCGTATTTAAAACTATAACCTATAAAATTAATGACTGAATTCTAACATTGTACCTTATTGAAATATTTACAAATGAAACCTACTATAACCGGATTTTACATTACATACCTAAATTAGGCTACAGTATTTACTGTTTACTGAAAGCAGTCTTTTATTTAATAACATTTACACATTAGAACTGGCCTAGGATTGTCTTACCGATTCTACTTTCAAAACTGATTCGGTCAATAACTATTTAAAGTCTTCCATACAGTAATAATTTAAATATTGTATTTTTAAATATTATAATAATTATATTAAGTAAATAATTATTTATTAGATAATAAACTGCTGGTTGGCCAACAAAGCTTGTCGTAGTGTGTGTAATAATATAAAAAAAAAATATATTGTGGTCAAAGGAAATTTAAAATTTGGGATTAATTACATAAAATACTCTCCCAGTCACCTTGCAGAGATCTAATATATTTTTGCTTAGATCCTAATATATTAATTTGAATCATTTTAAAATAATTTAATTGTGTGTGTGTGTGTGTGTGTGTGTGTGTATGTGTGTGTGTGTGTGTGTGTGTGTGTGTGTGTGTGTGTGTGTGTGTGTGTGTGTGTGTGTGTGTGTGTGTGTGTGTGTGTGTGTGTGTGTGTGTGTGTGTGTGTGTGTGTGTGTGTGTGTGTGTGTGTGTGTGTGTGTGTGTGTGTGTGTGTTGTGTGTGTGTGTGTGTGTGTGTGTGTGTGTGTGTGTGTGTGTGTGTGTGTGTGTGTGTGTGTGTGTGTGTGTGTGTGTGTGTGTGTGTGTGTGTGTGTGTGTGTGTGTGTGTGTGTGTGTGTGTGTGTGTGTGTGTGTGTGTGTGTGTGTGTGTGTGTGTGTGTGTGTGTGTGTGTGTGTGTGTGTGTGTGTGTGTGTGTGTGTGTGTGTGTGGTGTGTGGTGTGTGTGTGTGTGTGCGTGGTGTGTGTGTATGTGCGTGTGCGTTGTGTGTATGTGTGTATGTGTGTGTGTGTGTGTGTGTGTGTGTGTGTGTGTGTGTGTGTGTGTGTGTGTGTGTGTGTGTGTGTGTTGTGTGTGTGGTGTGTGGTGTGTGTGTGTGTGTTTTGTGTGTGTGTGTGTGTGTGTGTGTGTGTGTGTGTGTGTGTGTGTGTGTGTGTGTGTGTGTGTGTGTGTGTGTGCGCGCGCGTGTGTTGTGTGCGTGCGCGCGCGCGTGTGTGCGCTTGCGAGCAAGCGCGCAAAGTTTTTAAACAGTTTATTTGGGTTAAAACATTTCTAATCGTTTCTTTCTTTGATACAAGAACAGCACTAATAATAGTTTTTACTGCATCATAAATATTGAAGGAGGTTGCAAGCTGGTTATTACCCGGTATAACGTGTAACTAATGCCCAGATTGCGAAGAGGAATCTTCGAGTAGCCACTTCCGGCGCGGAAGACAGTCCCGGGTTCAGTATATCAAGAGCTCTTACGGATTTATGGTACGTAACAAGGCGAAGGAACACAAGAACTTTCGGATTATACTTGCTGATGAAGCTACGTACGTAATACGTGATATTTATTGCTCTCTTCACGCATTTATATGCGGTGAGTAGCTGTTGCGCCATCACGGTACAACTCAGACCCTGAACTGTCGTTATTAAAGGGCCGTTCGAAATTTTGGCGTTCGACATTCTGATCCGATTCGGTTAAAACTTGATTTTATTAGTTCGGAAACAAGTAAAATCCATTCATTCGTTCCAATATGTGCGCCCAAAATCTAAAAAATACGATTTTTTTATCTGGTGTTATTTTGAAAATCCGAATTTATCATTATAACTTTAAAACCTGAATAAGCTATTAGTTCAAAGAACAGCAGACCTCGCAGTGTATTCTTAATTAATATACAGAACGCTCCACGACAGCGCTCGTAACGTTCTCCGCTCATTTAACCGGTAACTTGAGCGGGTTCGGGTGTGGTTACCACTGTTGGCTTTTCCGTGCGTTCGAACTCACGTCCTCATCAGTATAACTGCCATAAAATGAGGTTTACTTTCACGTAGTAATATGGAATATAAAAGTACTTGAATTATAACCCTTATGAGAGATAAGCGAGCACTCGATTATGGTGGCATCTTGCGGATAATATTCCTGTACATTTTATAAAAACGTCTCCCCACGTGTTGCAGCTAGCAGAGTTTGTAGCGGCAGATAGTCCAACTACTTGGACTTTAGCCTCTGATATCGAGCTCGCTTTTTATAATGGTGGCTGTATTCTAGTAGTACGCGTTGCGATATATCGGAACTAAACTCGAGTGATTGGTGTTTCTGTGAGTCAGTGACCACGGCAGCGCTCGGAGCAGGATACGTGCACAAAGCATGCATTGTTTAGCTTGTCGGTCTTGTTCCACATGGCCGACCTCACCTATGTCAGGCTGTACCTACATCATGCTAAGTGCTCAGTGATTGTCAAACATGGTTGCAATTAATTATTAAATACTTTACGCATTGCCCCAGTAAAGCGAGATCTCTGTTCCGACTCGACCGTTGGCATTTGGTTTGTGTGTTTGCTTGTTACGCGGTTTTGGACAAACGCATTGACCGATTGTTTTGAAATTTGGAACGAAGATACTTTGTATAAAAGCCCGAACAACTTATGTGCAAGATTTTTTCCCATTCACTTCAGTTTCAAGATGGCGACGCGTGATTTGTAATGACAATGTTACGCAATTTTAATCAAACGCATTGACCGATTGTTTTGAAATTTGGTACGATGGTACTTTGTATAAAAGCCCGAACAACTTATGTGCAAGATTTTTTCCCATCCACTCCAGTTTCAAGATGGCGGCATCGTATAACGATGACTTTTGTATGCGTCATTCTATTTATACTGCATAATTTTATTTATACTTTGAATTATTAGTTAGTACATTATAAGTGATATATGTTAGTAACAATTAATTAGTGATTATGTAGGTACAGAAATTAATTAATTTTCCTTATTAGTAATAGAATAATAATTACGATACATAGTTTAAAAGTATCAGGCACTTAGAAGTAAATAAGTGATTTATTGACGAATTTCTTTAAGTAGCCATTGTTCGAGTTTTGGCACCGAGAACCGTTAGATGTCAACCAATCTGCTTCTCTGGCATCAGCGGCTGATGCTGTACAGTGTGTTCTGAAAGTGCTTTAATCCTCTACTGATCAGTACCAACAATTCTGCTTGCAGCGACCGTATTTACGGTCTGTAAACCCTTAGACCAGTGGTCGGCAAACCGCGGCTCTGACTCCTTGGCTGCGGCTCTTCCACGAAATATTTAATACAGGCACGGAATATTATTTATTAACTTGCCTTGTAAGAGATGAGTAAACTTTTTGAAACGCAAGCCTACAGAATTTTTTTCGACGTTAGAAGAAGTAATTTTAAATTTCATTCGAAAACAAATTGTTGCCTTTTGCCGAAGATTTTGAAAGAGAAACTCTAATACACCTTCCATGCCTATTGAAATATTGTCGAGAAAATAAGTCCAATATTGACATTTGCTATTTCAGAATCATTTGAGCTAATGATTATTTTAAGTTTCATTAGATCAAATAATCACAATCTGGTATTTTTCATTTAAGACTTTTCAATGTTTTCGACGCAGAGTGCAGAATATATAACATATACAATTTTATTAGGATACTTTAATTGTAAGGTAGTATATATTTGTGTAATTACATTATATGAAAAATGGTAAATATGTAGTGTAGCATGTCCTGGATTTTTCTATATTTTTGTTACTAAAACGCTTTATTACGTGCCCAAAAGCAAGAACCCAAACTATAAAAGCGCGGAAACCACGAGAAGTACGATAAAAATCGAAAATAAAAGTGACCAACATAACCTCAAAATTGCTACCGCGCGAAACTGAAATAAAGTTATTCTGATTTTCAAAATCGACTGTAAATTTTATTATCTTTAATGTATATTATGATTGCGGGCAAAACCGTGACGGGTAACAGCTAGTTTATATAAAATTAATGTGTTACTACATTTAACGTAATTTGGAAATTGCTCAGTGCTTAATTAGTGTGTATTTTACTTTACAGCAGTCTATTACAACTTAGGCTATTACATCTTGCGTGCACGTTTGGCCACCACATGCAGAGCGGAGTTGGGTCTGACTACGCATTCAGAACCTAACCTATTGTTTTTAACGCAAGTGCGGTCACGGAGCTGAGCTGAGTCAAGCGGCGTTACTGGGGCTCCGCTACGCGTAGCTTCGACTCTGTCTAGGTTCGGTTTTGAAGCTGACTCCGCTTCCCAACCACGCGACCACGCCTCCAAACTTACTTCTCGTTGTCTAGGTTACGGTTTTTAAACTAGTTTCCCAGAATTCGTTACGGTAGGCCTAAATAGTTAGAGTTAACAAAAACGCTTTCTGTAAACACATTGAGCTCCGCTTCATTCCGCTCACTCGGCTCAGCTCAGAGTATTTCCGCTCCGCACCCGGCCTAATACTTAGTATTTCATTGAAACCGGTTTTACGTAATTTAATTGATTGCAAAAAATCGTGTGCAATGTTTACTTGTTATTTGTTTTACTTCGCGTTATGTATCCTTTTTTTGGTGACAAGTGTCGCACTGAAGGAGTAAACCGGAATATTAAATTGAAGTACAAGTGACTTGATGAAGTAATCAAAGTTATTTGTTGAACTAACAACCTGCTGCCCTGCTGCTACCTACACAGTAACTGCTGAACTAATGCGATATGCTGATCAGTATACGTAAACAAACGTTACCGCCATTTTGTTTATATCACCTCCTTAATTGTAATATCATTAAAAGAGCAGTCATTAAAAGAATAGTCGCGTTAGAAGAATATACGCGTGGAAGATTCTAATCATATAATACCACCTGAAATGTTATTTCACTGGATATAAACGTACTAGAATAATAAACCTAATGAGAGATAAGTGAGCACTCGCTGCTGGTGGCATCTTGCGGTAAAGTGTTCAACTGTAGTTAAATATATAATAGTACTGTTTATTTTCTTAAGTTTGCAGCGCTCGTAGCAGCATGTAGTTCAATTACTTGGTTTTCAGCCACTACTATAGAGCATACTTGTATAACGGTGGCTGTACTTCTAGTACTTTTATATACAATGGTTACATACGTGTCGCTTGTATTAAATCTTTGTGTCACGCACGCCTCTAAATGAGGCCCCCGCAGGGGGTGCAGACTAGCTGCACCTATTGAGAGGATTTAGACGTCCCTCGCGGTACCCGAATCTAACACACACACTTACAACACTACACTTACGACTTTAACACTTTACACTCGCACTTACATTTAGGGAGGCGATAATAGCCTCAATGTGCTTTTCGCCGTAAAAAAAAATTATCTGTATGGGCGTCCTTAGCTCCTTTCCTTATTTCTTTTTAACTAGCTACTTGTAGGTGTTCCTATAAGAAGAATATATATCAAAATGAGCGGGATGCACCGCACAATAAAAAAAGTTGCCCAAATGGAGCAGAACCTTAGCCTAGTGATTTTATCAGGTCAGCGAGACAGTTGCGTGTGTGATTATTTATGGAAAACAATGTAAATATGTAAACATTATTCTGAAGAAATGTGTACAGCCTACAGTACAGTGTTTAAAGTAAAAGTGTGACAGAAAACGTTTTGCACATCCTGCCTTGCTTCGCGTGTTCAGCTGCAGTTATCCAGCTTTTAATGAGATAACCATTGTACCAATGGTCAGAGTTTGTGTGTAATAACTTTTACAATTCAATCTTAGCAGCAATGCCTGATTTTGGGTTTTTTTATAAAGTCCTTAGGCAAAACCAAAGACACTTTTGTATTCTGGCTGTAACACACCACTTACGGTGCGACCGATTGCTGTTAAATTTTGTCGAACTACACCTAAAAAAATATAGGGATTGACGAGAAAAAATATGAGTTGACGAAATAATGTAGGGATTGACGAGAAAATATAGGGATTGACGAAAAAATGTAGGGGTTGACGAAAAATATTGGAATTGACGAAAAATATAGGGATTGACGTTAAAATGTAGAAATATAGGGATTGAAGGAAAAATGTAGGGATTGACTAAAAATGTAGAGACTGACGAGAAAATATAGAGAATGACGAAAATATATGGATTGACGAAAGAATGGGGGTTGACGAAAAAATAAAAAGATTGACAAAAAAATATAGACTGATGAGAAAACATAGGATGTTGACGGAAAAATGTAAGGAATGACGAAAAAATATAGGGATTGACGAAAAAATTTAAAGATTGACGAAAAAAATGTAGAGACTGATGAAATAATATAGGGAATGACGAAAAATATAGGTATTGACGAGAAAATATAGGGATTTATGAAAAATATAGAAATATAGGGATTGACGAGAAAATGTAGGGGTTGACGAAAAATATTGGATTTGGGATTGACGATAAAATATAGAAATATAGGAATTGAAGAAAAATTGTAGGGCTTGACGAAAATATGTAGAGACTGACGAGAAAATATAGGGAATAACGAAACAATATATGGATTGACGAAAGAATGAGGGTGGGGGTTGACGAAATAATATAAATATTGACGAAAAAATATAGAGACTGATGAGAAAATATAGGATGTTGACGGGAAAATGTAAGAAATGACGAAAAAATATAGGAATTGACGTAAAAATGTAGAGACTGACGAAATAATATAAGTATTGACGAAAAATCTAGGTGTTGACTTGAAAATATAGACATAAACGGGGAATATTTAAGGAATGACGAAATAATATAGGGATTGACGAAAAATGTAGGGGTTGATGAAAATGTAGAGGGATAGACGAAAAAAATGTAAGGAATGACGAAATAATATAGGGATTGACAACAAAAATATGGGCGGGACTATTTTTTTAAAAAATCAGTGTACTAAGTTTGTATTAAAATTAAGAATTTAAATGTGAAGTTCATACAATAAATGCAGTCGGGGGCTGTTTAATGCAAATATATTGAGATGCAGCCCCGCCTGCATTTATTGTATGAACTTAACTGTGAATTCCTAATTTGTTAAACTAAATACTCGGAAAATATTCTTCAGCATTTATTCTAATACCTTGTTTTCATCTTTTTAAATCAACCGTATTTCAGATTTTCATTTCTTTTTAATTTTGAAATATATAATTTTTGTGTATATTTTTTTGTATTTTGTGTTTTAGCAGTCGTGTTTTTTTAAGTAAATATTTTATTAATCAGCCTGGTCAAAGACATTTATCCGTAACAGTTGTAAGTTTAAAAGTCGGTTCCAATGAAGAAACAATCAATAAGGAATTGATAAAAGGTTCAACGAACAGATGCATAGTAGTGCGGGACTAGTGGTTCTATGTGTAACCAGATAATCCTCTGAGCCTAAGTACGCAGTTACAGGGAGCGGTGAAGTCTGTCGTGTAATCCCGGGAGGAGCGCTCCTGTAATATAAAGTGTTTCAATAAGTAAACCTACCGTTTTGTGGTTATTTATTAGAGTATTTTCAGTAGAAAATAGGACTTTAATAATGAAAATGAGAAAAATTTTATTGGTTTACATCTACAACAAAATCACATTTGTAGGATAGCTATTACATTAATAACTTCCTTCACATCGGTGGAGCAGTTCATGAGGTTTAGTCCTCTTGCCGGCCACTTCAGGTACTGCCTCCATCTCACAATTTTCATGCGTAAGAAACCGCAGATTATGACTAGTTGCACATTTTTAACATCTGTGACAAGCCTGATGTTCAAGTCCCGATGTAAATCATTGTTACGAATACGAGGTGTATTCAGAAAGTAACGAGAATTTTATTTTTTTGAACAAAATATTCATTTATTCTTCTACATTGATGTTGTCGCCTTCAAAATAGTCCCCATTGGATATTATGCACTTGTGCCAGCGCTTCTTCCAATCCTTGAAACACTTCTCAAACTCGATCTTTGAGATAGCCTTTAGTTCTTTCAGCGATGCGCTTTTAATGTCATCTACGGCTGTAAAACGACGGCCTTTTAAAGTTCTCTTTATTTTTGGAAATAGGAAAAAGTCACACGGAGCCATGTCTGGCGAATATGGAGGCTGGGGTATCGTTACAGTACTGTTTTTGGCCAAAAATTCACGAACACGCAATGAAGTGTGAGCTGGAACATTATCGTGGTGCAAAAGCCATGAATTGTTTTTCCACAGATCCGGGCGTTTTTTTCGGATTGCTTCACGCAAACTGCGTTGAACTTGTAGGTAGTACTCCTTATTGATCGTTTCACCTGGTGGCAGGTGCACCATACCATTAATGCACTATACAATTAATGCACTATACCATTAATGCACTATACCATTAATATCGAAGAACACAGTGAACATACCCTTCACGTTCGACCGCACTTGTCAAGCCTTTTTCGGTCTTGGCGAGCCAGAATGCCTCCACTGGGATGATTGAGCCTTAGTTTCGACGTCATATCCGTAAACCCATGTTTCGTCACCTGTTATAATACGTTTTAGTAATTCTGCATCGTCGTTGACTTCATTTAGTGACTCCTGAGCAACTTCCATTTGCCGCTGTTTTTGTTCAAAATTCAACAATTTTGGAACGAATTTTGCTGCCACGCGTTTCATACACAAAACATTGGAAACAATATCATGACATGATCCAATCGATATGCCAACATCATCAACGACCTCTCTAATTGTGATTCGGCGATTGTTCATAACCATTTCTTTCACTTTTTCCACGTTTTCATCGGTTGTTGATGGGCTGGGGCGTCGAGGGCGTTCTTCATCTTCAACGTTTTCACGGCCATCTTGGAAACCCTTATACCACTCGTAAACTCTTGCTTTACTCATAGCAGACTCACCATAGGCCTTTGTTAACATTTCACACACTTTGTTACACTTTATTCCATTTTTAACGCAAAATTTGATACACATTCTTTGATCCATTTCTTTTAACAAACGAAAATCGCCGCGCTCATAAAAACACGTCTAACCTTAGTGACTGTCACAGACAAAGTCAGCAGTGCAAATAGCTGAAAGTTTTATCATACTTAAAGGGCATTTATACCAACATAATAAAAAAAATGTTTGACAATCGGACTCTCCAAGACCGCGAAATTTAAAAATTATCGTTACTTTCTGAACACACCTGGTAGAGATAACATTGTGCTATTATTTTTTGTAGTCCGACCTTCAAGTGTTCTTTGTTCCGAACTGCTAAATGTTTTTTTCATAATTCAAAACATTGTAGCATTTTTTGAAAAAAAAAACATTTCGGTTCCAGATTAAATTGCACAAAGTGACTACGACAATCTCAATCTTAATCTGAATCTCGATCTCGATCTCAATCTCGACCTCGATCTCCATCTAAATCTCAGTCTCAATGTAAATCTCAATCTGAAACTCATTGTCATCTCGATCTCAATCTCGACCTCGATCTCCATCTAAATCTCAGTCTCAATGTAAATCTCAATCTGAAACTCATTGTCATCTCGATCTCAATCTCGACCTCGATCTCGATCTCCATCTAAATCTCAGTCTCAATATAAATCTCAATCTGAAACTCATTGTCATCTCGATCTCGATTTCAACCTCGATCTCAATCTAAATATATATCTCAAACTCATTCTCAATCTAAATCTAAATCTCAAGCTCAGTCTCAATTTTTTTTTTTTACGATTCACTTTTATACTGTAAATTTAATTTAAATCAAGTCTTCTGATCTGCCTTGAGTAGAAATTTTTATGCAATCGTATTCTTATAAACCAATTTCGAGAAATTATGCCGATTTTCAGGTTCTTGCCTCAAGTAGTTGCCGAACCACATTTTTCGGGTGAAAGTGGCTGACTAGCGAAGTAAACGAAAACTGAGAGACTATACGAAAGTCATAAAACAAAATAGTTAATTTCAGAACATGTCATTTTATTAGGTTAATCAACGTTATTTGCTGGATAAACAGTGTGCCTACCCTTCTGCTACGTACACGAGACTCTAGCGGGAAGGAATAAAGTAGTGCACTATAATTTGCTAAACCCCACAGCGGTCAGGGATTATTTTTGCTTCTGTAGTTCACGCCTGAACTGTAAACTTATTTTATTTCAAATATGGCATATGTGAACCGATTTGGAAACGCCGTGTTTCAGGGAAAATGACATCGTGTGTCACAGCGATGTGAGAAGCTTGTGGTATACTCTTCGGTTCAAAAGTTGGTCTCATCAACGGTTATTATTCCCTTAAGAAATGGTTCTCCTTCTTCTTCGTAACATATCAAATGCTTCTGGAAAATTTTGAAACGATTGTCTTTATAGGATGCTGGTCAATTGACGTGAATCCAACGAGGACAAACTTTTTTTTCGAAAATTTAAAGAATTGTGGATGATTTCATAGGCAAAGCCATGACTTACATTCAACTCACTTGCAATATTGTCACCCAGCAGCGGATGCAGACTAGCTGCATATATTGAGAGGATTTAGACGTCCCTCGCGGTACCCGAGTCTAACACACACTTACACTTACAACACTTTACAACACTTACATTTAGGGAGGTGATAATAGCCTTAGTGTATTTTCGCCTTAAAATTAAAAAAAAAATTCAATATAGTCTTTGAAGCGGAAGGCCTACCAGGCCGCTGTTCACCCTACCACTTTTAAAGCGATCAATCCATTCGTAGATCTTGCTTCCACTCAAACAACTCTCTCCACATTGCTGCTGCATTCGACGAACAGTCTCTGCTGGTTTCACTGCTGCATTGAGGAAACGTATCACTGCTCGCATTTCTTCCTTGGTGCAATCAGACAAAGGAGAACTCATTTTACAGTCTTTTAAACACAATCACAATTATCTAACAATGAAACAATACTTTCAATGAACAGCTGATAGACGTTATGAGTTATAGCAGAACAATCAGTGCTGATATACATGTGATTCGGAGGGAAATTTAAATTTCCCTTTACATTTTCACTTGCCTTCGTGTACACACACACACACACACACTGAAGACAGGCGCGCATACAGGAGAAGAGATGCTCGGTTGGAAGGTCCCAGAGAATGAAATCCCAGAGAGAGCAGGGTAAAATGGACGGAGGAGCGGAAGAGGATCTACGGGGACAGGATGAGGGAGGTGTGGAGGATTAGAAGGAAGAAGACATGAGTCGGAGTGCTTTGCGTGATCCAACAGGGTCTATGCGCAAATAATAATAATAATAATAATAATATATATATATATATATATATATGCGTGCGTGTGTGTGTGTGTGTGTGTGTGTGTTCACTTTTGTACATCATTTATTTAAAATATTACAACACAGGTACTGTTAATTTAAAAAAAAAAACAAAATAATATTAAATATTTTAAGAGAAGAAGCTATTTTCGTAGTTTACAAATTTTCTAAACAATAACTGTCACTAAAACCTTTCTTCAGTTAATGATGAGTAGGTGTAGGTAACTGATGTAATTGCTGCACTCTAAGTAAAGGATAACAAATTACACAAGACCCACAATTACCTGATAGCGTCCAGTCGTTAAACAATAGACTGCTTTTCTTGCACGGCACCTTACGAAGTAACTGATATTTGTAATGTTTTATAGTTGTTTAGCGACATCTTTGAATTCAGTTCATTGCAGGACTCGAAACCAGCATCGTAAACATGACAGTTAATATTACTTATTATTATATCTATGAGATAACTGTTTGTTTATTACGAAATAATTATTTTAACTTCAATAGCGTCAGTTATAAAATACAGTGTGTAATTAATTGTATTTTATTTGAATGTATGTGTTTTATAATTCATCTAATTTCAGTTATAAGATACAATGTAATTTTATTTAAACAACTAGCTGTTACCCGTTGCGGCTTTGCCTGCAATTATAATGTAGGCAATAGAATTTACAGTCGATTTTCAAAATCAGAATAGGTCATTTCATTTTAATATATTTCTATTTACCATATTATACGATTTATGGTTTTCGGCCAAGACATATAAATTTTTGCTACTCTAAAACAGGATCCTGTCATATTTTAATAAAATACAGTATTATTAAAAAGTCACTATTATACAATTAAACTGGAATAGTATTGTGTTTATCTCAGGTACCTAAACAGTGTTCATACCAAATTTAATCTCAATTGGTCCAGTAGTTAAAGTGTGATTGAATAACAAACAAATAAACAAAAACAAACTTTCAGAAATGTAATATGATTACCTGTTACCCGTCACGGCTTTGCCCGCAATCGTAATATACATTAAAGATCACGCATGACCGTGTTAGGACCAACAACCGTGTCAGTTAGGTTATGGTGTATTTCTTTTTTAAAATAAAGGTTTTTTAACGCACCACCGTGTTAGTTAAGTTATGGAGTACTTTTTAAAAAAATTAAGGTTTTTTCCTGCATCACCTTATTAGGCCCAACAACCGTGTCAGTTAGGTTATGAGTACTCTTTTAAAAAAATAAATAAAGGTTTGTTTAATGGATCACTGTGTTAGGCCTAACAACCATATTAGTTAGCTTATGGAGTATTATTTCTTTAAAAAAATATATAAAGTTTTTTTCACGCATCACCATGTTAGGCCAAACAACCGTGTCAGTTAAGTTTTGAGTACTCTTTAAAAAAAAAGTTATTTTTCACACATCATCGTGATAGGTCCAACAACCGTGTCAGTTACATATGTAGTACTGATTAAAAAAATATAAAAAGGGTTTTTCACGTATCACCGTGTTAGGCCTAACAACCGTGTCAGTTAAGATATGTAGCCTAGTATTCTTTAAAAAAATATAGCTAAAGGTTTTTTCACGCATCACCGTGATAGGCCTAAAAACCGTGTCAGTTAGGTTATGCAGTATTCTTTTAAAAAATGGGTTTCTTATTACACAAAACCGTGTTAGACGTATTTTTCTTGTTTTACCAATGTACAACACGTTACCGATTTTCGCCGGTAGCCATTTTGAGGTTATGTTTTTCACTTTTATTTTCGATTTTTATTGTACTTCTCGTGCTTTCATATTTTGGGTTCTTGCTTTTGGGCACATAATAAAGCATTTTAGTAACAAAAATATCGAAAACTCCAGGATATGCTACACTGCATATTTACCACTTTTTCATATAATGTAATTACACAAATATTGGCACAGTAATATTTGTAATTAATTACAAATACACAGTAATTGTAATGTTACAAATTACAATTGGCACCCTGCGTAGGGATTTTTTTATATTTAATATTGAAAATTCAACACAAAGTAACAAATTAGTCAGTTTTGAAAAAATTTCAAATAAAACAATTGAAAATATTACATTAAAAGCAATAATTTTGCAATAAATAAAACACAGATTAATATTTGTAAAATTGGATTAGATCTATGTCCATCTCTGGTGCCTAAATATCATGTCCAGTAAACAGTAATTAAACCTAACTACAGTTAACACATGTTACAAAACTAAATACTAATAGTTATTTTGGGCTGGGTAAGTAGTATAATGACGTTTTTTAAAACGGGAATAGGCCTATGTGTATTTCAGATACTTAAACCATATTCGTACCAAATTTCATCTCAATTGGACCAGTGGTTAAAGCGTGATTGAATAACAAACAAACAAACACACAAACTTTCAGAAATATAATATAAATTAGATATCTTCCGAAATGAATTTTGTTTTCAAACAGTACTATTCTGATACAGTTGGCTTACTTTTGTCGTATGCCTGTGTTAATAGGACTGTAGGAGTGTACAAGATGGCGTCAAGTGTTGACTTTGCCATTAATGATGCAACAATCCTCACGGCCCTAATTACTCTAGACAAGAACCACCCTTCAACCTCCACCCGCCGCTGTCCTTCGGTACAGTTGACAATTAATTTAATCATGTCGGTTTTACTAATCTTAAATATTAATAACATTCACTTTATTCGAAATGACGTCATTAAGATTAAGCCTTTAAAAAACTACATTATACCAAATTTAAAAATGCTGGGCCCAAGTAATTTATTGTACTTTTGAATGGACGTTTTATTTAACTTGCGTCTTGTGTGATAAGTTAATGTAATACTTTATCAAACAATGCAGTATTTCTTTGACTTCAACAAGTATTAGTGAATATCTGTTAGAAATGCTTTTATATACACCGGATTTCAATGTAATTCACATTTATATACGAATTATATTGAAATCAGCTGTATGTCCGTTCGACACAATTGTTTATAGAACGTCGCAAAACCGTATGTGGGATCAGTGTCGTACATACGCGCGCGCGCGCAACGCGCACACACACGCGCACACGCACACACGCACGCACGCACACACACGCATACGCACACACACACACACGCGCGCGCGCACACACACGCGCGCTCGCACACACTCACGCGCGCGCGCGCGCACACACACACACACACACACACACACACACACACACACACACACACACACACTTTCTCTCTCTAATATTTTACATGTGAAAGTATTGTGTCTGTTACGTATTCACGCCTAAACCGCTGAACCAATTTTGATGAATTTTGGTGTAGAGCAATATGTGAACTTGGAGAAGCACATAGGCTGCTTTTTGTCGCGATATAGTTTATATATAGCGTTAGGTAATAAATCAGATTTGTTCCAAATTCAAATTAAATCACACAGATAACAAAATTAGTTACATTTTTTTAATTACCAAATCTTTCTTACTCGTTTAAAAAATAATTTCTCTAACCTATCCTGCTCTTAAAGACATAAAGCATTACTTTAATGTCTTTTAAGGATTATTTAAAAAAAATATTTTTATAAATTATTTGAATAATACATTTTTAATTATGAATTTAATTTAAAATCTTTTATTTCTTTGTATACAATTAATTATTTACTTAATTTAATTTAACTGTTTACATTTACGTAACAGTGAAAAACAATGTCGAATTAAAAACAAAAAATTACCACGGAACACGATTTTTCCCATTATTATTACCTCTTCCCGGACCTCTTGATTCCTCCACTAACTAAAGGTCCTTTCTGTGCTGCTTTCTCTTTGGCTTCGTGCAGAGCTTTTGCCGTTTCTCTCTGTTTTTGTTTTAATTTTAAATCATCTTCGTCAATTTCTTTGATCTCCTTTTTCGGTGCCTTCAATGGCTTTTTCTTACCGCCCTCGCGACCAGACATTATTGGTGTGATGTCAGAAAGCAAAACGTTTTATTCCGATTTTAATATTTCCCTGTAACAAATTTACACACATTAGAAATGCGAAGTTTTAAAAAAAATTGTATTTTTTGTGTGTTTAACGTCCGACTATTGTGCACACTTGGGCTAATGCAGACGATGGGATGATCTATAGCGTATGAAAATGCCAAGCCCTGGTCGGGAATCGAACCCGGGTAAAAAATTGTATTGAAGAAAAAAGTTACAATTAATTTAGGTACTTATTATATTTCTATGTAACATTAAGCCTATATCTGGTTAAGTATAGACTTTTTAACTGTACAAAAATATCTTTAAAAATAAACCACTTTAGAAGAAATTGTATAGGTTCTGTTTCTCAAAATAGGACCAATAATATCCTGTAATGTGATGAGAGAATATTTTTCGATCTTAATCTGCCTCTTAATGATCGTTTTAATTAATTAAAAAGTGTTTGTGTTTGCCCATCTGCCTAGTTGTGTATAGAACAATCGATACACCAAGTAAAATTAACCGAATATTTTGTAGCTAATTGAAACAAACTCTTATTTTTTCTATTGTGTACGGAAAACATTAAAAAACGGAATGAAAATTTAAAAAAATCTTCGTACAAAATCTACTTTTAAAACAT
>CM040183.1:2330000-2340000 GCA_022606455.1 Callitettix versicolor | reverse complement strand
TATAATTGTGCCCACTATGCCCATCTGTTGACGAATTACCTCATTTCTTATTCTTTGGACTCTCGATCTTCTCAACGCATCCATTTCTACAGCCTCTATCCTTTTCTTGGTTTTCTCTTTAATTCTCCACTTCTCAGCTCCATATATTAAAAAACTTTTAATAATATTATTATTATTATTATTATTATTGGTATTTAACGTCCGACTATTGTGCACACTTGGGCTAATGCAGACGATGGGATGATTTATAGCGTATGAAAATGCCAAGCCCTATCCGGGAATCGAACCCGAGTCCTCGGGGTGAAAGCCTAGTACGCTATCAACTAGGCCACTGAGGCACCAATAATCGCATTATATATATTGAGCTTTTGTGATCTTGTTATATTATTACTCCATAATACGCCGTTCAAGCATCCTATTATTTTCCTTGTTTCTGTTATTCTCGATCTTATTTCGTTTTTCCGTACCGCTTTTGTCAAACTTTACGCCCAAAATATCTATACTCTTCACATGGTTGTATGTCCTCCGTAGAGTCAATGTCTAGACTACTTATTTTGTAACCTATACGTAAATATTTTGTTCTTCTGTACTAATTATATAAAAATTAAATTAATGGTTCATTTCGTATATTTACATTGATCGAACTTCTTCATAGTTTACCTAGTGTAGTGGTTATCACGTGCCCCTCACATCTGCGCATCAAGCAAAATCCAACATCACAACCGGTACTAAAACATGGTACATGCTAAAACTGTTTTTGTTAAAACTCAAACATTAGTGAGTCACTGAATTGCTATAATACTAATTGAAAGAAAAGAAAATTCCAATTTAAAGCTTTAATAAGTGATTAGTTCCCTTAACTTCACTGTGTATTCCCCATAGGGGGTGCAGACTAGCTGCACCTATTGAGAGGATTTAGACGTCCCTCACGGTACCCGAGTCTAACACACACTTACAATACTACTCCGACGACTTTAACACTTTACGCTCACTTACATTTAGGCGATAATAGCCTCAGTGTACTTTTCGCCTTAAAAAAAAAAAAAAACACTTTATATTTAGCCAAGCTATGTAGAGTAGTGTGTTGAGTAGACGAGTGAGAGTAGTATGGAGCTAGAGGTACGGTGGGATCGCTAAGCCCATCAGCTGCCTCCACCGGATTGTGCGGTGAATATGCAAACAGATATTTAAAAATCCAAAAATTAGGTCCATCAAAATAGCAAAATGCATTTCCTATAAATAAAAAAACTAATTAATTCGACTAAGACTTAGTAGGGCAATACGTCACTGCATCCAACGATACCCATGTACGCCAAACATACTCGTATATCAAAACTGAAAATGTTGTACTCTTCCATCTTTCCTTCATAATCCTGCATACCTATACGTATAGTTTTTGTAAGATATAAATACAGTTTAGCTAGAATATATTGTTATCTAATAAAAAAGACTGAAAATTTGAACTTAAATTTTTATGTGTGCCCATTCAAATCAAGTACAAATAGCTTTTATTTTTGTAAATTTTAAATTTTCTGCGACTATTTTGAAACTATCTTGAAAAGTAACTTTGAAGTATTAAATAAGAATGTTATTTACCATATGGCATATCGATATTTTAAAATAGTACCCGAGTCTAACACACACTTACACTTACGACTTTAACACTTTACACACACTTACATTTAGAGAGGCGATAATAGCCTCAATGTGCTTTTCGCCTTAAAATTAAAAAAAATGTATATCCACTGTGTATTGTTAAGTTCCTTTATTAAGCATTCGCTATTACTGAGCCACAAACAGAACTGTCCATTGTTAAGGCCCTTCTGTATCGATTATATAATAAAATTATCCTTTTATAGACAGACAGACAGACAGACTATATTTGTAATCCATTAGCTGCGGTTTACTTAACAATCAGCCAGAATGTAACTTCTTAATGTCACAGTTTGACCTGCATTAGCTCAAAGTATACAGCATTGATTTGTTGAATAAATATTTGCTTTACAACATCAATTCTTTTAGAGGTGTCTGCCTGTGCTTTATTGCTTGTTTGTTTTATTGTCGGCTCAGTATCCATTACTTTTATTTTTCAGAACACAGTATTTCGTACAATTTGGTCCTTTCAGCACCAGTTGGCACATTTCAAGGATTTTTATGTTTTTGCAAGGAGTTAATATATAACAGACATCTGGTGTTGTTATTTTGACACAATCAGCTGTTTTAAAAAACTAGACAATTATAGGCCTACTTCGTTAGTGAGCATGCGCGAATGTTTTAGTATTGGAATCAAACACGTCATCATATTTTGATGGCACTGTTCCGTTGTTTTACATAGATTACCTTGAAATAAACAAATCTTTAAATTTTGCGAAAAAAGTTGTTTTCAGAATATTTTGTAGACTTCTTATTTTAATTAAAAAATTGTCGCCAAAACGACCGCCATTTTGAAAATAGGTTAAATATTCCTTCAAGTTGCCCCCTCCCTAATATTGCATTGCCACCGCAAACGTATGTAGGAAATTTTCATTTTTGTAGCGTAAACTGGTTTTGAGCAATCAATTTTTGTTTGAAAACACAGGCGGTGTGTGTGTGTGTGTGTGTGTGTGTGTGTGTGTGTGTGTGTGTGTGTGTGTGTGTGTGTGTGTGTGTGTGTGTGTGTGTGTGTGTGTGTGTGTGTGTGTGTGTGTGTGTGTGTGTGTGTGTGTGTGTGTGTGTGTGTGTGTGTGTGTGTGTGTGTGTGTGTGTGTGTGTGTGTGTGTGTGTGTGTACATGTGTGTGTGTGTGTGTGTGTGTGTGTGTGTGTGTGTGTGTGTGTGTGTGTGTGTGTGTGTGTGTGTGTGTGTGTGTGTGAGTTGGTGGTTGTGTGCGTGCGTACGTGTGTATTCGTTTGTGCGTGCGTGCGTGTGTGTGTGTGTGCGTACGTGTGTATTCGTTTGTGCGTGCGTGCGTGCGTGTGTGTGTGTGCGCGCGCGAGCGCGCGCGTGTGTATGTATGTGTGTGTGTATGCGTCTGTGTGCGCGCGCATGTGTGTGCGTGTGTATATGTATGTATGTATGTATGTATGTGTGTGTGTGTGTGTGTGTGTGTGTGTGTGTGTGTGTGTGTGAGTGGTGGTGTGTGCGTGCGTACGTGTGTATTCGTTTGTGCGTGCGTGCGTGTGTGTGTGTGTGCGTACGTGTGTATTCGTTTGTGCGTGCGTGCGTGTGTGTGTGTGTGCGCGCACGAGCGCGCGCGTGTGTATGTATGTGTGTGCATGCGTGTGTATGCGTCTGTGTGCGCGCGCATGTGTGTGCGTGTGTATATGTATGTATGTATGCATTTATGTATGTATGTGTGTGTGTGTGTGTGTGTATATGTGTGTACGTGTGTGTGTGTGTGTGTGTGTGTGTGTGTGTGTGTGTGTGTGTGTGTGTGTGTGTGTGTGTACACATGTGTGTGTGTGTGTGTGTGTGTGTGTGTGTGTTTGTGTGTGTGTGTGTGTGTGTGTGTGTGTGTGTGTGTGTGTGTGTGTGTGTGTGTGTGTGTGTGTGTGTGTGTGTGTGTGTGTGTGTGTGTGTGTGTGTGTGTGTGTGTGTGTGTGTGTGTGTACGTGTGTATTCGTTTGTGCGTGCGTGCGTGTGTGTGTGTGCGTACGTGTGTATTCGTTTGTGCGTGCGTGCGTACGTGTGTATTTGTTTGTGCGTGCGTGCGTGCGTGTGTGTGTGCGCGCACGAGCGCGCGCGTGTGTATGTATGTGTGTGCATGCGTGTGTATGCGTCTGTGTGCGCGCGCATGTGTGTGCGTGTGTATATGTATGCATTTATGTATGTATGTGTGTGTGTGTGTGTGTGTGTGTGTGTGAGAGAGAGAGTTGGTGGTTGTGTGCGTGCGTACGTGTGTATTAGTGTGTGTGCGTGCGTGCGTGTGTGTGTGTGTGTGCGCGCGCGCACGAGCACGTGTGTGTATGTATATGTGTGCATGCGTCTGTGTGCGCGCGCATGTGTGTGCGTGTGTATATGTATGTATGTATGCATTTATGTATGTATGTGTGTGTGTGTGTGTGTGTGTGTGTGAGAGAGAGTTGGTGGTTGTGTGCGTGCGTACGTGTGTATTAGTGTGTGCGTGCGTGCGCGTGTGTGTGTGTGCGCGCGCGCACGAGCACGTGTGTGTATGTATATGTGTGCATGCGTCTGTGTGCGCGCGCATGTGTGTGCGTGTGTATATGTATGTATGTATGTATGTGTGTGTATGCGCGTGTGTGTGTGTGTGCGTGCGTGCGTGCGCGCGCGCTTGTGTACATATTAATTACACACTTTTATTTTCAAAACTAAATAATACACGGGAAAGTGTATTGTAGTATAAACAAAGAAATACCAATTTTAAAAATTAATTTATGCTAAATTTTTTGAAAAAGAAAATGTTAAAAAAAACATTTTAAAATGATCGATGGGCAGATTTAAGCTACAAATCGAAATCGTTAGATTTGTTTAGTATACATCAATGTGAACAGACAAACACACAGACGTACAGTCACTTGGACTCAGGAGGCCTGAAGACGGATACGTACAATATCACATTGTTTCATCTGCCCAACGTGAAATCTCAATATCTACATTCAGCCATGTGTAATGCCAGAGAACGCTTGATTTGACAACCTTTTTTCAGTGAAAACGACACTTTTTCTAAATACTAAAATTGAAGTTTTTATACTTACCTTTAAAGGCGTGATAAAGAAACTTTTACTGTTGACCAGACTTGTTTTAAAAGATCATTAAGGAACAATTACTTAAAATTTCAAATTAAAACCGCCTCAGTGTTACCTTACTTTAGAAGGACGCTATATAATTGATATAACTTGATAGAATATTTGTGCAAGCTGCTTATAATGTTTCTTTTCTAATGAAGATGAGTTGATTATATTCGATAATTATTACATTAAAATTAAACCTACAAACTGCTTTAATTACTTAGTTGTCACTTGTATGAAAATTTTGAATTAATTATATAATTTGTGTCTTATTAAAACATAATTTTATGCACGTCAGTACAAGACACACAGGTTCCCAGCGAGCCCAGATAGCGCTTGTAAAACACGAAGGTATCGCCTAGCTTTTACATTTCCGGCGAGCGTGAGATACATTAGCGGCTTTACGTGTTCCATATATTTGCATTTTGCATTTGTTCGTGGATTTGCACTTAACTATTCGTGGTCAAAATTCATTGTCAGTGTTTGGTTATTTGTGGATGGAAATTGGTTCTTTAATTTCAGAGTCAAAGCGAGGTTTTCGCTGAAGGCTGTATTTTGTGTTACGTTTCGAAGGTTTCCCACACTGGTAGCGCTACTAAACGCTTCATGTTTGGCACACACTATCATATCAGCAGCACTAAATTTATGTGTAATCTTTTGTTTCAACGCCAATCGTTGGCAGTTTTAGAAAAAAAATAAGATCTATCTTTAAATATTAAACATTGTCTTTTACAAACCTTATACTGGTTTTTGTATTATATGGGATCTTATCAGTGTGAAAATTGTAGTCCTATCCTCATATTATTGAATGACACGAACTTTAAAAGTTGTTTCAACTGATTTAGTTTTGCAACTACCACTGCGATTGTAACTTTTAGCCAACACTCCTTGCAACCACAAGTCTAAGTTTAGATTTTGCAGCTTGATTTACCAACACTCCTTGCAACCACAAGTCTAAGTTTAGATTTTGCAACTTGATTTACCAACACTCCTTGAAACTATAAGTCTAACTGTACAAGCTTTACAACTTGATTTTCTAACACTCCTTGCAACTATAAATGTAACTGTAGGTTTTACAACTTGATTTTCCAACAATCCTTGCAACTATAAATGTAACTGTGGGTTTTACAACTTGATTTCCTAACATTCCTTGCAACTATAAATGTAACTGTAGGTTTTACAACTTGATTTTCCAACAATCCTTACAACTATAAATCTAACTGTGGGTTTTACAATTTGTTTTTCCAACAATCCTTGCAACTATAAATGTAACTATGGGTTTTACAACTTGATTTCCTAACATTCCTTGCAACTATAAATGTAACTGTAGGTTTTACAACTTGATTTCCAACAATCCTTGCAACTATAAATGTAACTGTGGGTTTTACAATTTGTTTTTCCAACAATCCTTGCAACTATAAATGTAACTGTAGGTTTTACAACTTGATTTTCTAACACTCCTTGCAACTATCACTGCGATTGTAACTTTTAGCCAACACTCCTTGCAACCACAAGTCTAAGTTTAGATGTTGCAGCTTGATTTTCCAACACTCCTTGCAACCACAAGTCTAAGTTTAGATTTTGCAACTTGATTTACCAACACTCCTTGCAACTATAAGTCTAACTGTACAAGCTTTACAACTTGATTTTCTAACACTCCTTGCAACTATAAATGTAACTGTAGGTTTTACAATTTGTTTTTCCAACAATCCTTGCAACTATAAATGTAACTGTGGGTTTTACAATTTGTTTTTCCAACAATCCTTGCAACTATAAATGTAACTGTAGGTTTTACAACTTGATTTTCCAACAATCCTTGCAACTATAAATGTAACTGTGGGTTTTACAACTTGATTTCCTAACATTCCTTGCAACTATAAATGTAACTGTAGGTTTTACAACTTGATTTCCAACAATCCTTGCAACTATAAATGTAACTGTGGGTTTTACAATTTGTTTTTCCAACAATCCTTGCAACTATAAATGTAACTGTAGGTTTTACAACTTGATTTTCTAACACTCCTTGCAACTATCACTGCGATTGTAACTTTTAGCCAACACTCCTTGCAACCACAAGTCTAAGTTTAGATGTTGCAGCTTGATTTACCAACACTCCTTGCAACCACAAGTCTAAGTTTAGATTTTGCAACTTGATTTACCAACACTCCTTGCAACTATAAGTCTAACTGTACAAGCTTTACAACTTGATTTTCTAACACTCCTTGCAACTATAAATGTAACTGTAGGTTTTACAATTTGTTTTTCCAACAATCCTTGCAACTATAAATGTAACTGTGGGTTTTACAATTTGATTTTCCAACAATCCTTGCAACTATAAATGTAACTGTAGGTTTTACAACTTGATTTTCCAACAATCCTTGCAACTATAAATGTAACTGTAGGTTTTACAACTTGATTTCCTAACATTCCTTGCAACTATAAATGTAACTGTAGGTTTTACAATTTGATTTTCCAACAATCCTTGCAACTATAAATGTAACTGTGGGTTTTACAACTTGATTTTGCAACACTCCTCTTGCAACTACAAGTCTGTCTTTACAGTATGCCAACACTGAAAACGGAATGAGATAGCCTGCATCTTTAAATTATAGTACTCACTGATATATATATATATATATATATATATATATATATATATATATATATATATATATATAATCTACATTTTTCCACATCATAATCTTCATCAGATACATAATCTACATAATCTTCATCATCATACATAATCTATATATCATCTAAACATTCATATGTATGTATATATATATATATATATATATATATATATATATATATATATATATATATATATATATATATATATGTGTGTGTGTGTGTGTGTGTGTGTGTGTGTGTGTGTGTGTGTGTGTGTGTGTGTGTGTGTTACCATTTACTTTCTTTGCATTTTCCAAAAGACAGACCACCATGATTATATTGTAGACTGCGCTATTGTTGGCGAGTCCGTAGCATCAAATGGGGCCGAACCCGCGGCAGTAATAAAGCGCAGCACGCAAACGGTAAAATAAATGTTATTGAAAAGTTTTCCTTGCAAACATCAATAATACGGCTAACAGACATATAAAACTAAATAACTCGGAAGCACTGCTGTTATAAATCAATAACAAATAACAACAGTGGGCGCATTTACAAATCATGAAGGCTGAATAAGTATGGAGGGCAAACCTCCCGGACTTGCCTCATAAAGTGTTGCGTTGTAACTTTTCTTGCCTTTAACAGAATAAAACGTTGCATAATTTAGATTTTGTCGTTGAATTATTTTTACGTTAAAAAGATTTAAAAGATTTTTTTTTTTTTTTTTAAAGTCCGACGTTAAATAAAACACTTGGGCTAATGCAGACGATGGGATTATTTATAGCGTATGAAAATGCCAAGCCCTCGCCGGAAATCGAACCCGGGTCTTCAAGGTGAAAGCCTAGTACGCTATCAACTAGGCCACCGAGGCGGCTTTAAAAGAATAAAGTCTATTTACACATATAAAGGGTGTTTAGAAAAAATGTTTCAAGAATTCTGAGCGTGTTTCCCCACATCAAAATTAGACGAAAAGTTCCGCTAAATATAGGTCCAAAAATGCTTCTTTTGCTGCGTGGCCGCCATTTTGTTTTTTTATAAGAAACAATTCATATCTTGAGAACGGTTCAAGGGAGCTTCATGATATTTGGCACACGTATAGGCTACTTATCTGTGTCGACGACTGTTTAAAAAAGTACTTAAATTTTGTCTTGAAAAGGGATAATAGCTTGGATTATCAAGCCCTTTATAAAAAGCAAATTTTAAACATATAACAATGAAATTTGGTTTAAGTCCCTCTTGGATCTTAAATAAGGATTGAATAATTTATAAAACCAGTAATTTAATTTTTCAAATATATTCATGACTAAATTTATTTATTTTTTAAACAAAAATTAGTTTATAAAAAACGTTTTAAGGGATGAAAAAGGGGTTCAAAACTAAATAGAACATTTAATAATTTCTTAAATAAAATAACTTTTCATTTTTTTATTAACATATTTAAAAAGGGTAAATTAACGTTATTTAAAACAAATGAATAGTTTTATCTGCTTAGCCTGTGTTAAATTTTGTTCAAAAATATTCATATGGATTTTTTTTGTCTCAAACGATTGACTGATTTAAAACGATAAACCTTTATGTGGGCACAATTAGTAGCATAATTGTTTCTTGCCGAAAAGATTCACTGTGTAGAAGTACAAACAAATCAATGTGTATGACGTAAAAAACATTTGATTTCGTGAAAATAGAAATTCGTAGAAAAAGAACGTAATGACTCTTATTAGACAGTATATAGCTTTTTTAAAATCAGCTTTTTGAAATTTAATTTTTAAACTTAAAAAACCAAAATAATTGATACTGAGGGATTTAAATAAAATTACGAAACTGCATACAAACACATGTGTGTTCACGTTTCAACAACTCATTATAAACAATAGTATTTACTCTGTTTTTAGTTAGGCAATTCAAATAAACAAAATGGAAAACAATATCCCTGTTCTGCGAGCGTATTCATCACATTAATTAGTTGTGCAGCGGAACAGGTGGACTAAGCGTGTTTTATTCCCGCCGCGGTGTTCTATTGTTTTGAAGTCACGTGAAAATCTCGTTTTGACGTTTTATTATTAACCAATAATAATGGAAAAATCGTTAATATAGTGTAAAAAAATTTCAATACTACATTCATTTTTCTCCCTCTCTTTCTCTTTCCCCTCCCTCCATTTCCCTCCCCTCCCTTCTCTCTCTCTCTCTCTCTCTCTCTCTCATTCTTTCAGGATTTTAGGTTAAGGATTAAGGTTGTAAGGATTAAGGAACTGAACACACTTTAGGTGGTGAAGATTGTGATGTTCGCATTAAATAAAGGCATTTATTCATTCGTTCATTATTCTTTCCCCCCACCCCACCTCTCTCTCTCTCTCTCTCTCTCTCTCTCTCTCTCTCTCTCTCTCTCTCTTAAGATTTTAGATTAGGATTGGGAGGATTAAGGAACTTAACACCCTTTAGTGAGGATAAGTGGAAGAGAAGACCTAATTGTCCTTAACTTCGCCGCAAATAAAGGCATTTATTCTCTCTCTCTCTCTCTCTCTCTCTCTCTCTCTCTTTCTCAAGATTTTAGATTAGGATTGGGAGGATTAAGGAACTTAACACCCTTTAGTGAGGTTAAGTGGAAGAGAGGACCTAATTGTCCTTAACTTCGCCGCAAATAAAGGCATTTATTCTCTCTCT
>CM040183.1:2320000-2327500 GCA_022606455.1 Callitettix versicolor | reverse complement strand
CTTAGCAGTGAGTCAAACCTTTATTTGTACACGAGTTCTGAATCTAAATATATATATATACTTATTTATAAAACATGATTTCTTCGTATTTAAATGCAATTGAAAACTATCGCGTAGAAAAAAACGTGATTTCTAACTTATTGCAATATTGAATGTGTAATAAATAGACTACAGGTCTGACTTTATATGAAATTTTCATGGTTAAATAACTGTATAAATAAAGAGTTTCGAGTTGTCAGAGTGGTCACCATTACTTAAACAAATGCGGGATGTTCTAACCTGCAAAAGTAAACTAGGATATATATATATATATATATATATATATATATATATATATATATATATATTAACCCTTGCAAGGGATTTAAAGTATGTGATTTAGTATTTAGATTTCTAAGGAAATAACAACTGAAGTTATTATTTTGAATCTATATAATTCAAACTTTAGAGGTTCATTAAGATCGTGCGATAGACTAAAGAAAATTAAAAATCTTCTGTTCTTTTATGCTGTTAATTTCTTTGCACACGACCAATTCTTATGCTATTTTAAGCGACCACCCACGACGACTATCACCCACAACGAAGACCACCCAAGACGACGACCACCCACGACGAAGACAGCCCACGACGATCACCACCCACAACGAAGACCACCCAAGACGACGACCATCCACGACAAAGACCACCTACTACGACGACTACCCACGACGACTACCACGTACAAAGAAGACCATCCAAGACGACGACCACCCACGACGAAGACAGCCCACGACGACGACCACCACCCACACCCACGACGACCACCCAAGACCACCCACGACGACGACCATCCACGACAAAGACCACCTACTACGACGACTACCCACGACGACTACCACGTACAAAGAAGACCATCCAAGACGACGACCACCCACGACGAAGACAGACCACGACGATCATCACCCACAACAAAGACCACCCAAGACGACGACCACCCACGACAAAGACAGCCCACGACGATCACCACCCACAACGAAGACCACCCACGACGACGACCACCCACGACGAAGACAGCCCACGACGATCACCACCCACAACAAAGACCACCCAAGACGACGACCACCCACGACAAAGACAGCCCACGACGATCACCACCCACAACGAAGACCACTCAAGACGACTATCCACGACAAAGACCACCTAAGACGACTACTACCCAAGACGACTATCACTCACGACGAAGACAGCCCACGACGATCACCACCCACAACAAAGACCACCCAAGACGACGACCACCCACGACAAAGACAGCCCACGACGATCACCACCGACAACGAAGACCTCTTACGACGACGATCACCAATGACGAAGACCACCCACGACGACGACGACCACCCTCAATGAAGACCACCCACGACGACGACCACACACGATGAAGACCACTCACGACAATGACCATCCACGACAAAGAGCATAAGAAGACGACTACCACAAAATGGTCTTTATCGTAGGTGGTTGACATCTTAGGTGGTCTTCGTCGTAAGTAGACTCTGTCGTGGGTGGTGGTCGTCGTCGGTGATAGTCGTTGTCGTGGGTGGTCATTATCGTGTGTGCTTTTGCCGCCGGTAATCGTTGTATTGGGTGGTCTTTTTTGTGGGTGATATTTGCCGTGTGTGGTCTTTGATGTTGGTGGTCGTCGTCGTGGAATAGAAAATGTTACAAAAATAATTTCTCTAAACACGGGGCTAGATATAAAGTGTGTTTGAGAAGTTTTATTTTGTTTGTTCGAGGCTTTTTGTCCGAGAAGAAAGTGTTCTGCTGCCTATTTGGTATTTTTCGTCTTTGCCTCGAAATAAGCACTTCAGATAACGGCTGTGATGTAAAATTAGGTTATTCAATAAATAATTGCCGAATGAGAAATGATTATTACTATTTGAATAGTTTTTAATTGTATAGAACACAGAAACTTTGGAAATGTTGTGTTTGTATTGACGTCCTTATCACTTTAATTTTTATCTTTTTTTAAGGCAGTATTTACGCATTGTGCCTGATCTCAGCTGTTAAAATATTCTTGACGTTAGTAATTCTGTAATAAAGTAACCCCAATATTTAAGGGTTATCTGTCGAATCAGATAACTAATAAAGAAATATTTTTATGTCCACCCATTCCATTCTTTAAAGGTAAATAAGTCAGTCACCCTATTATTAATTTACGATTTTAATGCAAATGTTACACCACTCTTTATTTAATTACCCAATAAAATCCATGTTTCACCTGTCATCGTCGACAGCGTGTCGCGTGATTTCTTTATCGTATTCTAATTGTTATACGGTAGTACAGTATTTACATTGACTGATTGAAGTCCTGTTGGCCAGTTTTCTCGTGACTACCCAAGGAGCACGTTGTGGAGTTATTAAATAAGCGAGGGACACGCGCTGCACGCGATCCAGTTCCTCTACTGTGAACTGATTAATAAAGTCTCGGGTTTTACCGGCGTATGCAAATACCTGTACTCATACATACAACTCGGATAACAGATCGTTCATATCCAAGCCGGCACGCTATCTCGTGTTGGCATCCGATGAACACTTCTCCTTAGTCTCCAAATTTTTTCTCATGTCCGTGACTTTTCACTATCCAAGACCAGCGTAAAGCGAACTACCAGTACAATACAAGGTATACGTTACAGTTAAAGCAAAAGTGTGTGTGCGCGCGCGCGCGCGTGTAAATAGAAACTGACAACTGATTATATATTGAAAGAGACGTTAAGTCTTTGTTTACACTTCGTTGATTAAATCCACTGTAAACGCCTGAAACAATGACTGAAAATATATTGGCACACAAACTGAAATTTAAATTACAATCTTACATATCCTTCAGAAATATAAATATGTGTGTGTGTGTGTGTGTGTGTGTGTGTGTGTGTGCGCGCGCGCGTGTGTGTGTGTGTGTGTGTGTGTGTGTGTGTGTGTGTGTGTGTGTGTGTGTGTGTGTGTGTGTGTGTGTGTGTGTGTGTGTGTACTAGGAACCCAATAGAGACAGCTGTTAAAGTACACATCTCAGAATAGTTGCCTGAGAACAGAACCAGTAAAGATATGTGAACTTGTCGATTGTCGAGAACTTCCAAGATACTCGATCAAGAGGAAGGTCAACACTTACACTGAGCTTAACACTAAAGTGAACGAAGCACAAGATCCATAACCACACTGTTAGAAGATGCCATAATATGGTTTATAGATGGGTCCAAACCGTCTGTGGGAGTACTTGGGTGGAGAACCAAATTTTTAGAAGCAATGGGAAAATAGCCCAGCATCTTCCTGGCAGAAGTATATGCTGCAGAGATTAGTGCAAAGAGTCTTGATAGGCGATACGGCGGGAAAGCATCACCGTCATATCAGACAGTCAAGCAGGATTAAAAAGCCCTGAGTTCTCCAATCAGCTCGGCAGTGGTCTGGGAATGCCTACAGAAGTTAAATAGGCAACCAGAGTAATAAGGTTAAACTCCTCTGTGTACCAGGACATGTTGCGATACAGCGAAATGATAAAGCGGATTTGATGGCAAGGAATGGGGTACCGACCCAACCTATCGAAGCTTTTTGTGAACTTGAGGACAATTACTTCAAGATGAAGCTTAGAAAGGAAGAAGAGGTTAGAAAATCTAAACTCTGGAAATATAAGACAGACCGAGGACCTCTTCGGAAAGATCTGTATCGGCCTGAGTAAAAATAAGCTAAGACTTCTGAAAGGCTTCCTGACGGAGCCCCGTAAGAAACATCTTATGAAATTTGGCAAGATCTAATTTGCGAGAGGGAAAAGGAAATTCCCTGTCACGTGCTGTGAGGTGATTGCTACGAAAAGAGTTAGTATTTTTAGAAATACCCCTAATATGTATTCATTGATATTTGGAATCTATTCCATCGTTTTTAGCTTTCTGTTCTGAAAAGAAACAGTTACTTGTTCTTGCGGCCAAGTACGACCGAGTAAGGATTATGTTTGTCGGTAATCCGTGCATCTCTTCCGCTTTGGAGGATCTAACTTCAGTCATTTCTTGCGCCATCTGTCCAGTGGGTATTTATTTGGTTGCAATGGCGTACAGTCACAGAACAATGTCCAGGAACCACCATTCCTGTGAGACTGTTTCCAAGTATTACTCAGGACTGTCTTAGCATCTGAACGCGTGTCCTTTCCAACCAGACGACAAAGATTTTAGCTATTGTTTGTAAGGTTGAAGCTTTTATTAACCATTTCAAAACTCATAAAACAGCTGAATAGCGGCTTTATTGTTTTGTTGCTTTGTAAAACATCGACTAACATATTATTTGCGTCATTTATATTTTAATTGTGTACATGTAACTAAGAACCCATATGTTATTTTGTCAAGAGCGTCTGCAGGTAATACATCCGAAAGTTAATCTCGTTTAATTAATTATAAGGATTTCTCCAGCCGTACAGACACAATTGCAGATATCATTTTTTGTGAATATACAAATGCATAAATTCATTGCACATCGAATTAGCCGGCCTTTTGCATTTTTCTACGTACTATACGAGATGTGTTCAGAAAGTAACGAGAATTTTTAAATTCCGCGGGCTTGGAGAGTCCGATTGTCAAACATTTTTTTTTATTATGCCCTTGAAGTATGATAAAACTGTCAGCTGTTTGCATTGTTGACTTTGTCTGTGACACCCACTAAGGTTAGACGTGTTTTTATGAGCTCGGCGATTTTCGTTTGTTAAAAGAAATGGATCAAAGAATTTGTATCAAATTTTGCGTAAAAAATGGAATAAAGTGTAACAAAGTGTGTGAAATGTTAACAAAGGCCTATGGTGAGTCTGCTATGAGTAAAGCAAGAGTTTAAGAGTGGTATAAGCGTTTCCAAGAAGGCCGTGAAAACGTTGAAAATGACGAACGCCCTGGACGCCCCAGCACATCAACAACCGATGAAAACGTGGAAAAAGTGAAAGAAATGGTTATGACCAATCGCCGAATCACAATTAGAGAGGTCACTGATGATGTCGGCATATCGATTGGATCATGTTAATACATTGTTTCCAGCGTTGTGTGTATGAAACGCGTGGCAGCAAAATTCGTTCCAACATTGTTGAATTTTGAACAAAAACAGCGGCGAATGGAAGTTGCTGACGAATGAAGTCAACGACGATGCAGAATTACTGAAACGTATTATAACAGGTGACGAAACATGGGTTTACGGATATGACGTCGAAACTAAGGCTCAATCATCCCAGTGGAGACATTCTGGCTCGCCAAGTCCGAAAAAGGCTCGACAAGTGCGGTTCGAACGTGAAGGTTATGGCTCACTGTGTTCTTCGATATTAATGGCATAGTGCATCATGAATTCCTGCCACCAGGTGAAACGGTCAGTAAGGAGTACTATCTACAAGTTCAACGCCGTTTGCGTGAAGCAATTCGAAAAAACGCCCAGATCTGTGGAAAAACAATTCATGCCTTTTGCACACGATAATGCACCAGCTCACACTTCATTGCTTGTTCGTGAATTTTTGGCCAAAAACAGTACTGTAACTATGCCCCAGCCTCCATATTCGCCAGACATGGCTCTGTGTGACTTTTTTCTCATTTCCAAAAAGAAAAAGAACCTTAAAGGGCCGTTGTTTTACAGCCGTAGATGGCATTAAAAGCGCATTGCTGAAAGAACTAAAGGCTATCTCAAAGATCGAATTTGAGAAGTGTTTCAAGGATTGGAAGAAGCGCTGGCACAAGTGCATAATCTCCAATGGGGACTATTTTGAAGGCGACAACATCAATGTAGATAAATAAATATTTTGTTCAGAAAATTAAAATTCTCGTTACTTTCTGAACACACCTCGTATATGTAGGGAAACGTGGAAAATACCTAAACACAACTTTACTACGCTTTGGTATCTGACACTTTCCTAAAAGGATATCAACTGTTGTCTTATAATCAGCTGATTTAGCCTAAACACTGGTTATGCATTTATGCAATGATAAAAGAATAATCCTACCAGTAATTACATTTTGTTTTAATATCGAGGAACACAATACAATGAATGAAAGTCTACGGTAAACGAATGAATGAATCTGCAGGGTTACCACTGCACTGCGACCCTTTGTATATCTGTGCCTCTTTCTGTATTCCTGAGATCCTTAGTTACAGCGTTTTCTCCAGTCCTAGTTTCTTTATAAAATGTAGTATTTGAAGTGGATTCAAGGTGGGTAACTCCCCCGCTTCTAATTAGTGATTTCTCAGTTCCTTATTGAATTGCTGGTGCTTGCTCTACTAATTCCCTTCAGCTTTTCTTTCCCTTGACCCTCATTACGGAAGTTCTGCTCCATTTGGCCAACCTTTTTATTGTTCGATGAGATCCCGTTCGTTCTATTTTATATTCCTACTAATGAAAACACACCCAGAAGTAGGTCATACAGAGTCCTACATGCATGTGTAAGACTTAGGTACAATGGGACGACGCAAGGGCTCCATTAGGCCAATGTCATTCATTATATCAGCACGGGTTGCATTACACTTTATACCCCGCAGGGGGTGCAGTCTAGCTGCACCTATTGAGAGGATTTAGACGTTCCACGCGGTACCCGAGTCTAACACACACTTACACTTACAACACTACACTTACGACTTTAACACTTTACACCCACGCTTACATTTAGGGACTCGATAATAGCCTCAATGTGCTTTTCGCCTAAAACATGGTACATGCTAAAACTGATTTTGTTAAAACTGAAACATTAGTGAGTCACTGAATTGCTATAATACTAATTGAAAGAAAAGAAAATTCCAATTTAAAGCTTTAATAAGTGATTAGTTCCCTTAACTCCACTGTGTATTCCCCGCAGGGGGTGCAGACTAGCTGCACCTATTGAGAGGATTTAGACGTCCCTCACGGTACCCGAGTCTAACACACATAACACTAAAGTTACGACTTTAACACTTTACACTCAGTTACATTTAGGGAGGCGATAATAGCCTCAGTGTACTTTTCACCTTAAAATAATAAAAAAAAAAAACACTTTATAGTTAGCCAAGCTATGTAGAGTAGTGTGTTGAGTAGACGAGTGAGAGTAGTATGGAGCTAGAGGTACGGTGGGATCGCTAAGCCCATCAGCTGCCTCCGTCGGATTACGCTGTGAATATGCAAACAGATATTTAAAAATCCAAAAATTAGGTCCATCAAAATAGCAAAATGCATTTCCTATAAATAAAAAAACCTAATTAATTCGACTAAGACTTAGTAGGGCAATACGTCACTGCATCCAACGATACCCATGTACGCCAAATATGCTCGTATATCAAAACTGAAAATGTTGTACTATTCCATCTTCCATTCATAATCCTGCATAACCTATACGTATAGTTTTTGTTAGATATAAATACAGTTTAGCTAGAATATATTGTTATCTAAAAAAAAAGACTGAAAATTTGAACTTAAATTTTCATGTGTGCCCATTCAAATCAAGTACAAATAGCTTTTATTTTTGTAAATTTTAAATTTTCTGCGACTATTTT
>CM040183.1:2307500-2310000 GCA_022606455.1 Callitettix versicolor | reverse complement strand
GACTTCTTGTTGTATGTGTCTTTGGTAAGTTGGAAGGCTAATTCAACTTTATTTCTCCTAGATTCCATAGCTTTTTATGTTGTTGTTATTATAAACATTTATATTAATTTAAAATGTATTATAAACCGTTACATGCAGGTGTTCTTCAACGAGGAAAAATACCGAAACCAAAGCTACTCAAAGTTTTCATATAATATGCGTGTACTGTTATCGAAAAAGATGGAAGAAAAAGAAAGATACAGAAATAGAGACGAATTTCTTCTGCTCGTTCGTTCCATATTTCCGTTACATTATTCCGTTCAGCAGAGTTTTTTCAATTCACTCCTCTCTAGAATTGAAAGCTTCGCTCCTTCAAACCAGCAAAGGAAATGTCCGTAAAATAAGGTTCCCAATAATTTTCACAATGAAAAACATGTTTATTTGCATTGAATAATAACATGATTTTGGAAAGCTTACACTTTTTCTATTTTTCGACATAATCGCCGTTGAGATCGATGCATTTTTGCATACGGTGAACCATCTTTTGTATGCCTGAGTCGAAAAACTCTCCGCCGCGCCGCGAAGGTAGCTTAAAACTTTTTCTTTCAGCTTCTCTCTGGTACTGAAATGCGTCCCACCTACGTGTTTCTTCAAATTAGGGAAGAGATGGTAGTCACTTGGGGCTAAGTCCGGGCTGTAGGGCGGATGTGTGACAGTATCCCATCCAAATTGGTTGATGAGATCGGTTGTTACACGGGCGGTGTGCGGACGAGCGTTGTCTTGATGGAAACAAACTCCTTCGTGAGCATGTCTCTCCTCTTGTTTTGAATCGCGCGGCGAAGGTTCTTTAACGTCTCACAGTAACGATCAGCATTGATTGTTGTGCCGGTATCCATGAATTCGCACAACAAAACCCTTCCTGTCCCAAAACACGCTCGCCATGACTTTGCCGGCAGACAGTGTTTGTTTGAACTTCCGCGGCTTCGGCGACTCTGGATGTTTCCAATGACGTGATTGTTCTTTCGTTTCCGATATCGTATAGTGTACCCAGGTCTCGTTCCCAGTGACAATGGAGTCCAAGAATTTCTTGCCATCGGTTTCGTAGGCCTGAAGAAATTCGCGGGCCGCATCAATCCGTTGCCGTTTGTGGTCTGCTTGGGACCCATTTTGCACAAACCTTGCTATACCCTAAATGGTCTGTCAAAATTTTATCAATGCAGGTCTTGCTGACATCAGGGATCATCTCGGAGAGCTCCCGAACAGTCACCCTTCGATCGTTCAGCATTGCTTCTTCCACTTTCGCAATCGTTTCGTCCGAAACAGATGGCCGTCCGGAACGCTGTTCATCATGAACGTCCGTCTTTGAATTCTCTGCACCATTTGCGCACGTGTTGTATGCTCATACATTTTCTCCGCAGACTTCACACAGTTGGATATGAATGTCCACCGGCGCAGTGTTTTTGCACACACAAAAACGAATCACAGAGCGTAATTCGCACCTGGCGGGAGACAGAAGAGGCAACTCCATTATTAACGGCTACCAAGCCAAGACTGAGCGTCGCGGAGTGGGGATTGGGAGTGGAGGAACCAAGCTGCAAGCCAAGGTCACCGGATCCCGCGTAACAACGTTCGCAGCGACTATAGCGCCTTGGGAACCTTACTTTACGGACAACTAAGTGGTGGCATTACTACAGTTTTCCCGTGTCCAAAACATGTGTTTGGTATTCGAAATGCTTGTCTCTGCTTGTACGATGGGCTGGGGTAGGAGGCTGTCAGTTGGGCCACGTAACCTATAACTTTAATGACTTTTAAGTAAATATTGAAATTGTTCTAAGCACGTTATGCAAGAACTTGCATTTGTAATGGATTGTCTATTCGTGATAAGTTAGCTTCGTAAAATATACAAAATATTGTCTGATTTGTGATGCCGCGCATGCGCATCCATGATGCAGTTTTGCCTATGACAGTTAAAAGTGTTTTTATGTTAACATTTTTCACAAACAGTAAGTTTTAGCGCAAAATCGTTTTGCAGTTTCATAAGCCGGATAAAAAGTCTTTCACAGGGCCCATGGGAAAGATTTTTTTTTCAGCCGCCTCGGTGGATAGACAGCGTACTAGGCTTTCACCCCGAGGACCCGGGTTCGATTCCCGGCCAGGGCTTGGCATTTTCATACGCTATAAATCATCCCATCGTCTGCATTAGCCCAAGTGTGCACAATAGTCGGACGTATCTTTCTAAAGGCATACCTCATTTATGCCTTTACGAATAGTATGTGCTGAGAAAAAGGGATGTTGAATCAAGTAATAATATGTGTGATCAGATTTTGAATTCTTTTTAAAATATGGCCATAATAATAATGACAATGCTTTATTTACCACAAAAACATGCATAATTCTTGATCACGAAGACAGTCTGCCGGTTGTATACTTTTTGTAAACATCTACTTGCTTTCTAAGTATATCAATACCCGTTCTTTTTTAAAATTAATTTATATTTTTATAATTTTATAATTTAATAAAG
>CM040183.1:2270000-2305000 GCA_022606455.1 Callitettix versicolor | reverse complement strand
ATTTCGGACAACATCTTGTTGCTCATTTTAGCAAAAGAGGAACTTTACTATAAAAAGTGTATTTTTTAGAAAATGCTTCAACGATGTTTATATAGTGTTGGAATTTACCATTTTCGGGTTCCAAAAAACTACCCGGGTCGGTTTTACTTCAGGGGAAATTTGTTTAAATTGGAAAATTTTATCAGAACAAAGCTTCGTCACCTGGCACTTATATGTCATGTTATACGCGTATTTATTTATAGAATAGGCGTAGATATAAACATCTTCGAAATTGTTCGTTTATAATGACATTCAGTGTTATCGGTATTTGAAAATTCACTTCCATCACGTCAGTAAGATAGCTGTTTGCTGCGGTTACTTTTGTAAACTCTCCAGAACCAATACTGTTTAAAATTTTTTTGAAAGTAAGAACGCTGTATTTCAAGAAACTATTAAGATATGTTTTTTTTTAATTAATAATGGGCCCGTGCGACCTTTCGCAGTTTATGGGAAAGAGAAACGAAAGAGAAAATGTATGCAATTCAAACTGGCATACATTTTGAATTGAGAGAGAGGGAGAGAGAGGAAGAGGAAGATAGGGAGAGCGAGGTATGGAGGGAGAGAGTGAGAGGAAGATAGGAGAGAGAGTAGAGAGGGAGAGGAAGAGGGAGGGAGAAGGAGAGGAAGATAGGGAGAGGGGAGAGGAAGATAGGGAGAGAGATGGGAGAGAGGGAGAGAGAGGAAGAAGAAGATAGGGAGAGAGACGGAGGGAGGGAGAGAGAGGTGGAGAGGGAGGGAGAGAGGGATGGAGGGACAGAGAGAGGGAGAGGGTGAGAGAGAGGGAGAGGAAGTTAGGGAAAGAGAGGTAGAGAGAGGGGGATAGAGAGAAAGAGAGAGAGACGGAGTGAGAGAGAAAGGCAGAGAGAGAGAGAGAGAGGAGATAGAAGGAGAGAGAGGCAGAGAGAGGGAGAGAAGAAGAGAATTTTTTTGTGTTTAACGTCCGACTATTGTGCACACTTGGGCTAATGCAGACGATGGGATGATTTATAGCGTATGAAAATGCCAAGCCCTCGCCGGGAATCGAACCCGGGTCCTCGGGGTGAAAGCCTAGTACGCTATCCACTAGGCCACCAAGGCGGCTAGGAGAGAGAGAGGAAGAGAAGGAGAAAGGGAGAGAGAGGAAGAGAGAGTGAGAAAGAGGGAGAGATGAAGAGGGGGAGAGAGAGGGAGAGAGGAAGAGGGGGATAGAGAGGGAGAGAGATTGAGAGGGAGAGGGGGAGGGAAGAAGTTGAATGTACAGCAAGAAGTTGAACAGTGTTAGAGCCCCGCCAAATAATACCATTGGCTGGTATTTAATCACTTTAATACACTAATCTTTAATTCATTACTTGTATTTTAAGATTACTGTACATATCATTTAAAGTAAAATAGTTGCCAAAACCATGTAGGCCTACTATTTCTTGACAGTATGATCTTCTGTTAAAATAGAAGTAATAATTAATTTAATGACTTGTTAAAACAGTGCCATTCATTATATTTAGATTATTTAATACAATAGGCCTTACTTTGTTCTACTTTCGTATATAAAATTATAACCTATGAAATAAATGACTGAATTCTAACATTGTACCTTATTGAAATATTTACAAATGAAACCTACTATAACCGGATTTTACATTACGAGGGCCTTTTATTTAATAACATTTACATATTAGAACAGGCCTAGATTGTCTTATCGATTTTACTTTCAGAACTGATTCGATCAATAAATGTTTAAGTCTTGTATACAGTAATAATTTAAATATTACTTTATCAGCTGTTTTGATACACACGCATTGCCTGCATTGTACTGCACTCTCACGGGGTCACTTTGTACTGCTGGAATTTTGTTTACAGATCTATTATCGGTTTTAAGTCAGTTTTATTTTATTGTAAAACCGTAAAATGGAAACGCACTAGGCGTGAGAGTTCCCTGGTGTTCTGATACGTGTAGATACTGCATTTATGTAGTTTCAATAACGCAGGTCTTCATTTTTTGTATAAAAACTTGACAGTATGATTGCGTACATAGTTTCGAAGTACAACAGCCACAGTACGTAGGCTGTTGCAAGACGAGCAAGCAGTGGTTTGCAAATATTTGAGTGTGACAGCAAATCGATGTCAGTGCACAGGTTGTAACTCAGCCTAGTACGGGCAGGTCCCAAAGCTTCCAGCTTTATTGTCTTTTTAAATTCCATTTTATACCTTTAATACGTTAAACTAGGTAATTTACTACGCTGCAAGCATATTTACAGCCGAACAATTCTAAAAATAACATTTTTTTTATTTAAAATGTCTTCAGGCGGGCCACAAACTCGCGGAGACATACGGAGTTGTGTCAAAACGTTCCCGGAATTTGTCAGTGAAAGAACGTATAATATTTTACTTCTACGAGTAAAATACTCGGTAAAATACCATCAGCAATTAACAATAATTGTGACATTATTATTAATAATAATCACGACATTATTAATAATTAATAATCACGGTAAAAAAACTAAAGAAAGAAAGAAGGAAGACTGAGGCGTTGTATATAAACGTAATATAGGTCAGCCCGTAAGAAAACTGTGCTAAGAACACCAGTGGGGCAAAGATAAAAATGTGCGAGTGAGAGGTAGAGTTCCCTACTCTCTCACCACTCCTTTTCCTTCACTTTCGCTGAGTAGTAACAGTTTGCAGACTCAGATTGTCAGACTATGTGTCACTGGACTATTGTGGGGTACTGGAGGGGAATTCTCCTGTATGCTAGTGGTGGGGCAGAAAACACCAAACTGTTAAAAAAAACTGCTTTTCTATAAAAGACAAACAAACTGCTTTTTCAAACGGAAACAAGCAGTTTGATTTGGACTGTTTCGTGATTTGTTAAACAAGGAACAGCTGTTGGGACTTCCCCACCACCCACGTTCTATTCGAACGTTGCCGCAATTGCAAAAACCATTGAACTGTCAGATTTTATAACGACACCGTCACCGCTACTATGAGATATATAATGTATATATGTGTATATATAAATAGTATAGCACGCACGCCACACGCATATACTATATATATATATATATATATATATATATATATATATATATATATATATATATGTATCCTTTCATATAAAAGTATGGTGTATATGAATATATTCCCTAAACATTCCAAAACATTCGAAAATGCACAACGTTGAATTTTTAAATATTAGGTGTGTGATGATTTTGTTCAATTTTTCACTTCTGTCGGCCAGTCCACCGAAAGTAATTTGGGTAATTACGAGTCATTAACTAAAATTGAACCGTTGCCCCTACGTTTCACAGAAAATAAGACTTTTGTCAGTTTCACTGATTGTCTCGCCAGTAAATTAATATAATTATTTATTAATTTCTACGCAAATACACTGTTTTGCCCCTAAGCCTCTCTTTTCTTTGTGTGGGTGTTTAAAATTTATAGAGCAAAGCAATAAAACAATGTAAAACAGGCAGCCTTGTTTATTGTTGTGTTCCAAGGTGATAGTTGCTGGCCAGATGAAAGTTTGCCAACACGTAACAAACCGTGATAAGTGGCCTATCTCAGGCGCCCGGCAGTTGCGGCTAATTTGTTTTCTTCCCAAAAGTTCGTGTACTGTTTTATTTATTTATTACAATTAGGTAAGTACAAATTAATAGTTAACTGATTCTTGGTGCACTTAAGGTAAGGTTAAAAACTTTATATTGTCTTAACTCTGATCCATTGTAAATTTTTTGTAAAATGATTCGTTTTTATTTATAAACTGAATTGTTGTAAAAAAAGGAAGATTTGTATAAAAAAAGTCGCAAAAATGTTTATAAATGTACTTTTTTCCTTAACGCCCATACTTTACGACAGTTAGACTAATGAAGATCAGCGTTAAAGGTAAAGGTAGAGCAACAGGAGTAACTAGAACTAAGAACCTTAACGTGCGCAGTGTAGAGACGCAGCAGCTGATCGGTGGTTTGCCCCCCCGAGTCCCCTATTATTGTAATTAATAAATGATGTAAACCATTGCACAGACTTTCTTTCGTTCAATTATTTTCTCGAAATGGAAACTACCAATAAAAAACCCCTGCTAACTGGTCAATATAACGGAAGTCAATGTAACAGATTTTAATTAAAAGATATGTAATATTCGAAAAAAAATTGGGGAAATCTAAATAAACCCGGCGGTCTATTTGATTACTTTTAAATTAATTAAATTATAGCTTTTTTAGCGATCAGCTGTTTTGGCACACACAATTATTTGTCACCTACGCTTGCATTGTGCTGCGCTCTTACGGGAACACTTTATACTGAGCCTGGAATTTTGTCGGTTTTATCTTATTGTAAAGCCTTGCAATGGAAAAGTATGAGCGAGAGTTCCCTGGTGTTCCGACGAACCTGTAGGTAACACACACACACACACACACACACACACACACACACACACACACACATCATGGAACACAGCGTAATTACACACATATACACATTTATACATATAATATATATCAATATAAGGAAGTATATATATTATACAAAATCGATATATAGAATATATATATATATATATATATATATATATATATATATATATATATATATATATATATATATCCTGCAGGGGGTGCAGACTAGCTGCACCTATTGAGAGGGTTTAGACGTCCCTCGCGGTACCCGAGTTTAACACACACTTACAATTACAACACTACACTTACGACTTTAACACTTTACACTAACACTTAGGGAGGCGATAATAGCCTCAATGTGCTTTTCGCCTTTCGCGTTTCATATGTAACCAAAACTACAGCAATCTATGATGAACAGTTTTTGAGTTTATGATAATTCAGTTTGATTTTTTTTTTTTTCCTAACATTTATCAGTCACTACTTAATTTTGATCGATAATTGGTACAAAAGCTTAGTTTTCTGTCCGGTGTCGATAATTTGACCAAAACTTAGTAATGTTCATCACACGCATCGAAACTTCAAAACGTCTTCTTTATACTAAGAAAGCACTGTAGGTATGTTTTGAGCGTTCTTTCCAAAAGAGGAGTAAGGAATAGATATACAAAATAAGTAGAGCGGTAAATAGCCTATTTATGGATTAGAATGCATGCTTTCTATAAATAGCTCCCATTTTGCATGCATGTCGAAGTACGTTTAACTCTCTCCGTCCATCAAGGCTTCACAGAACGGATATTGCCAATTTTCTCCCCCCTCTCTCTCTTGTCAGCTGATGCAATGTTCAGGTTAATTAAATTAAAAGAAAGATAGAATCAAGGTCAGTGCCACGCACAGAAGCAAGGGTGCCAAATGTCTTACTGTTGTACGTAAACATTTATAGTATGCTGGGTGATGCGCTATAGGAATGGCCATCATGATGAGACCCACGCCGGGGAAATTAAAACGAGCGCCGATCGTGGTATCGAGATCCGGTTACTGCAGTTACACTTACGGTTAACACAGTTTTTTCATCAGTCTACCCGGCTTGAAGTATAAACGTTAAGGGAAAAATAAAAATTATGTATATTTATATATTTGTACAGGGTGGTCCACGGGAAACGGATGGTTTTGAAAAAATCACTGCTCCGTTAGTTCTAAACACAGGTAATTTTTATTTACGCAGAAATGAAGGTAAAGTTATGACATTTAAAAGAAAAATTACATTACTTCAATTTTTAAAACGTACATCACCCAAATGACGGTCGTTGTGACGAACACACATTTCCAGTCTTTCTCGAAAATTTGCTTCCACTCTGCCCAATAATTGTTCGTTGATTAGCTCAGTCTGGTTTCTTATTGCCATCTTGATGATGTGCAGCATTTAACTTCTGTACAATTATAATTTTATACGGGCGTAACCCTAAATCCTTGTGTAAGATACGCTTTACAGTGCTCTTACTCAAAGTTCCTTAGCGTGACGCCTAGCAGAACGGCCGGGACTCTATCCAGAGACTTTGTTTTCATAACAGATCCCTTAGATCTAAATGCATTCACCCACCTTAAAATGGTATTGCGGCTCGGTATTTCACCATGGCGCCCTATATGAAAGTATCATTGAGTTTCAACCACGGACTCACCACTTACAAAAGTATCGTACGCAAATACGTGATGATCGTTCGTCCACAGTGGCATATTGGCGACTAAATGGCATGAAATGGGGAGTCGTGTGATGTCCACAGTGGCATATTGGCGACTAAATGGCATGAAATGAGGAGTCGTGTGATGTCCACAGTGGCATATTGGCGACTAAATGGCATGAAATGAGGAGTCGTGTGATGTCCACAGTGGCATATTGGCGACTAAATGGCGTGAAATGAGGAGTCGTGTGATGTCCACAGTGGCATATTGGCGACTAAATGGCATGAAATGAGGAGTCGTGTGATGTCCACAGTGGCATATTGGCGACTAAATGGCATGAAATGAGGAGTCGTGTGATGTCCACAGCGGCATATTGGCGACTAAATGGCATGAAATGAGGAGTCGTGTGATGTCCACAGCGGCATATTGGCGACTAAATGGCATGAAATGAGGAGTCGTGTGATGTCCACAGCGGCATATTGGCGACTAAATGGCATGAAATGAGGAGTCGTGTGATGTCCACAGCGGCATATTGGCGACTAAATGGCATGAAATGAGGAGTCGTGTGATGTCCACAGCGGCATATTGGCGACTAAATGGCATGAAATGAGGAGTCGTGTGATGTCCACAGCGGCATATTGGCGACTAAATGGCATGAAATGAGGAGTCGTGTGATGTCCACAGTGGCATATTGGCGACTAAATGGCATGAAATGGGGAGTCGTGTGATGTCCACAGTGGCATATTGGCGACTAAATGGCATGAAATGGGGAGTCGTGTGATGTCCACAGTGGCATATTGGCGACTAAATGGCGTGAAATGAGGAGTCGTGTGATGTCCACAGTGGCATATTGGCGACTAAATGGCGTGAAATGAGGAGTCGTGTGATGTCCACAGTGGCATATTGGCGACTAAATGGCGTGAAATGAGGAGTCGTGTGATGTCCACAGTGGCATATTGGCGACTAAATGGCGTGAAATGAGGAGTCGTGTGATGTCCACAGTGGCATATTGGCGACTAAATGGCGTGAAATGAGGAGTCGTGTGATGTCCACAGTGGCATATTGGCGACTAAATGGCGTGAAATGAGGAGTCGTGTGATGTCCACAGTGGCATATTGGCGACTAAATGGCGTGAAATGAGGAGTCGTGTGATGTCCACAGTGGCATATTGGCGACTAAATGGCGTGAAATGAGGAGTCGTGTGATGTCCACAGTGGCATATTGGCGACTAAATGGCGTGAAATGAGGAGTCGTGTGATGTCCACAGTGGCATATTGGCGACTAAATGGCGTGAAATGAGGAGTCGTGTGATGTCCACAGTGGCATATTGGCGACTAAATGGCGTGAAATGAGGAGTCGTGTGATGTCCACAGTGGCATATTGGCGACTAAATGGCGTGAAATGAGGAGTCGTGTGATGTCCACAGTGGCATATTGGCGACTAAATGGCGTGAAATGAGGAGTCGTGTGATGTCCACAGTGGCATATTGGCGACTAAATGGCGTGAAATGAGGAGTCGTGTGATGTCCACAGTGGCATATTGGCGACTAAATGGCGTGAAATGAGGAGTCGTGTGATGTCCACAGTGGCATATTGGCGACTAAATGGCGTGAAATGAGGAGTCGTGTGATGTCCACAGTGGCATATTGGCGACTAAATGGCGTGAAATGAGGAGTCGTGTGATGTCCACAGTGGCATATTGGCGACTAAATGGCGTGAAATGAGGAGTCGTGTGATGTCCACAGTGGCATATTGGCGACTAAATGGCGTGAAATGAGGAGTCGTGTGATGTCCACAGTGGCATATTGGCGACTAAATGGCGTGAAATGAGGAGTCGTGTGATGTCCACAGTGGCATATTGGCGACTAAATGGCGTGAAATGAGGAGTCGTGTGATGTCCACAGTGGCATATTGGCGACTAAATGGCGTGAAATGAGGAGTCGTGTGATGTCCACAGTGGCATATTGGCGACTAAATGGCGTGAAATGAGGAGTCGTGTGATGTCCACAGTGGCATATTGGCGACTAAATGGCGTGAAATGAGGAGTCGTGTGATGTCCACAGTGGCATATTGGCGACTAAATGGCGTGAAATGAGGAGTCGTGTGATGTCCACAGTGGCATATTGGCGACTAAATGGCGTGAAATGAGGAGTCGTGTGATGTCCACAGTGGCATATTGGCGACTAAATGGCGTGAAATGAGGAGTCGTGTGATGTCCACAGTGGCATATTGGCGACTAAATGGCGTGAAATGAGGAGTCGTGTGATGTCCACAGTGGCATATTGGCGACTAAATGGCGTGAAATGAGGAGTCGTGTGATGTCCACAGTGGCATATTGGCGACTAAATGGCGTGAAATGAGGAGTCGTGTGATGTCCACAGTGGCATATTGGCGACTAAATGGCGTGAAATGAGGAGTCGTGTGATGTCCACAGTGGCATATTGGCGACTAAATGGCGTGAAATGAGGAGTCGTGTGATGTCCACAGTGGCATATTGGCGACTAAATGGCGTGAAATGAGGAGTCGTGTGATGTCCACAGTGGCATATTGGCGACTAAATGGCGTGAAATGAGGAGTCGTGTGATGTCCACAGTGGCATATTGGCGACTAAATGGCGTGAAATGAGGAGTCGTGTGATGTCCACAGTGGCATATTGGCGACTAAATGGCGTGAAATGAGGAGTCGTGTGATGTCCACAGTGGCATATTGGCGACTAAATGGCATGAAATGAGGAGTCGTGTGATGTCCACAGTGGCATATTGGCGACTAAATGGCATGAAATGAGGAGTCGTGTGATGTCCACAGTGGCATATTGGCGACTAAATGGCGTGAAATGAGGAGTCGTGTGATGTCCACAGTGGCATATTGGCGACTAAATGGCATGAAATGAGGAGTCGTGTGATGTCCACAGTGGCATATTGGCGACTAAATGGCGTGAAATGAGGAGTCGTGTGATGTCCACAGTGGCATATTGGCGACTAAATGGCGTGAAATGAGGAGTCGTGTGATGTCCACAGTGGCATATTGGCGACTAAATGGCGTGAAATGAGGAGTCGTGTGATGTCCACAGTGGCATATTGGCGACTAAATGGCGTGAAATGAGGAGTCGTGTGATGTCCACAGTGGCATATTGGCGACTAAATGGCGTGAAATGAGGAGTCGTGTGATGTCCACAGTGGCATATTGGCGACTAAATGGCGTGAAATGAGGAGTCGTGTGATGTCCACAGTGGCATATTGGCGACTAAATGGCGTGAAATGAGGAGTCGTGTGATGTCCACAGTGGCATATTGGCGACTAAATGGCGTGAAATGAGGAGTCGTGTGATGTCCACAGTGGCATATTGGCGACTAAATGGCGTGAAATGAGGAGTCGTGTGATGTCCACAGTGGCATATTGGCGACTAAATGGCGTGAAATGAGGAGTCGTGTGATGTCCACAGTGGCATATTGGCGACTAAATGGCGTGAAATGAGGAGTCGTGTGATGTCCACAGTGGCATATTGGCGACTAAATGGCGTGAAATGAGGAGTCGTGTGATGTCCACAGTGGCATATTGGCGACTAAATGGCGTGAAATGAGGAGTCGTGTGATGTCCACAGTGGCATATTGGCGACTAAATGGCGTGAAATGAGGAGTCGTGTGATGTCCACAGTGGCATATTGGCGACTAAATGGCGTGAAATGAGGAGTCGTGTGATGTCCACAGTGGCATATTGGCGACTAAATGGCGTGAAATGAGGAGTCGTGTGATGTCCACAGTGGCATATTGGCGACTAAATGGCGTGAAATGAGGAGTCGTGTGATGTCCACAGTGGCATATTGGCGACTAAATGGCGTGAAATGAGGAGTCGTGTGATGTCCACAGTGGCATATTGGCGACTAAATGGCGTGAAATGAGGAGTCGTGTGATGTCCACAGTGGCATATTGGCGACTAAATGGCGTGAAATGAGGAGTCGTGTGATGTCCACAGTGGCATATTGGCGACTAAATGGCGTGAAATGAGGAGTCGTGTGATGTCCACAGCGGCATATTGGCGACTAAATGGCATGAAATGAGGAGTCGTGTGATGTCCACCTCAACCAGTAGTCGAGTAAAATGCGATTCAAAAATGTCCGTTTCCCGTGGGTCACCCTATATGTGTGTGTGTGTGTGTGTGTGTGTGTTCTCGCGCGTGTGTTAGCACTTTCACGTTCGCAATTTTGGTTCAGTTTGTTTCAAACTTGATATATTAATCAAACTTGATTTTATTAATTGCTTGGACAAGTCCTGTCCAGCAGAATACTTCACGGCCGTAGTACAAAATTTCACCTGGCAGACCGGTCTGTACCGTAAAGTCATACGACTTGCACGGTGGTGTTTGGCCAAACCGTTTCTTATCGTTGTGCGTTTTAATATAAATCGTGTAATTGTTTTTGTGTTGTGACGTGTGTTTTCGATGGTTTGTTAATTCTGTGACGATCTCGACAAAGAGATTTGTACTACGGTCTGAAGATGAAACAATGAGGTTTCGAAACCGCGGCAGTCTTCACGAGGTGAGTTAAAAGACATCTCTGAAGAGAATCCAAGAGGAAGGAGACGAGTGGTTTCTGAGGCAGAACGTCATAGAATGAGCCAGAGAATGGAGTACTAGCGTAAGAGGAAACAGACGGCAGAAAATAGGCCATAATACAAATTATTTATGTAGACTATCTTTCCTTCACCTTGACTACCGTTAAGTCAATTTTTAGGTCGGCATTATTAAATGCAATTTTTTTAATTAAAAAACATAACGATCCATAGACACGACATACTAAGTTACGGTTCAATTAAAAGTTGTCTTCAATAATCACATTAAAAAAAAAACTAAAGAAAGAAGGAAGGAAGACTGAGGCGTTGTATATAAACGTACCCCTAAGAAAACTGTGGGACAAAGAGAAAAAATGTGCGAGTGAGAGGTCGAGTTCCCTACTCTCTCATCACTCTTTTTGCTTCAATTTCGCTGAGTAGACTCAGATTGGCAGACTCTGTGTCACTGGACTGTTGGAGGGAACTGGAGGGGAATTCTCCTGCATGCGCGAGAAATTCTCTTTTACTAAGTGGTATTGCTATGCAACGATAACCCTTACGTGAACGCTCGCTGCGGCAGAGTGTTCAACTACAGTTAAACATATAATAGTACTGTCTATAACCGCAAACTTCATCCTTGTCGTGCAGCGTTCGTAGCGCCAGATAGACCAACTACTTGGACTTCAGCCGCTAATATCGAGCACGCTTTTTATAATGGTGGACGTACTTGTAGTACGTTTATATTCATTGACTGAGGCAAAACCAAAGTGTCTGTAAGCACTCTGCGGTCCACACTAAGGATGTTGCGGAACAAGTAAGTTTTCTCTTCGAGACAGGAGACCAACGGACATGAAAATAAACAGAAATTTTTCTATCGACACGAGTTGAGGGTTTTGTCTACCAATGCGGGCACTTCTTACATTCATCAATTTAATTTAAATAAAGTAACACGATAAAATATGAGATAAATATAATATACGCCAACATTATATTACGTTTTTGTGCTGTAGGTTGAAACGATAAATTGTTCATTAGAGGCGAGACAGTGACCTCTGTGTAATTAAAATGCGGCCGGCGCCGAGTGAGCACGGATACTGACAGAAGTGTATAATTGCCCTCCTGGGCTGCCCAGACCTGTGTACGAGTGTACGTCTCACATGCCAAAGTCAATATTCAACCTGAACCACGACCCGGGCATTTGAACATGTGTTTTAAAGAAATAAATCTACTGCAGCTGTCGGGTACAGGTTCAAGAAACGTAAAATCTGTGTTATATTTTGTTTTTAATGTCTGTCTGTCTGTCTGTCAGCGATAATTATGAAAATTACAATTAGTGGAATTTATTTATATAAGCGAATGAACAAAAAATTACAGATACAGCTTCAGGAGCCAGTTTATATAATTTAATCTACCACCTCGTCGGGCGCTAATTTATACAATAAAAAATTACAGCTACCATTTTGGGCGCTAATTTATACAATAACAAATTACAGCTACCATTTTGGGCGCTAATTTATACAATAAAAAATTACAGCTACCATTTTGGGCGCTAATTTATACAATAAAAAATTACAGCTACCATTTTGGGCGCTAATTTATACAATAAAAAATTACAGCTACCATTTTGGGCGCTGATTTATACAATAAACAATTACAGCTACCATTTTGGGCGCTAATTTATACAATAAAAAATTACAGCTACCATTTTGGGCGCTGATTTATACAATAAACAATTACAGCTACCATTTTGGGCGCTGATTTATACAATAAACAATTACAGCTACCATTTTGGGCGCTGATTTATACAATAAACAATTACAGCTACCATTTTGGGCGCTGATTTATACAATAAACAATTACAGCTACCATTTTGGGCGCTGATTTATACAATAAACAATTACAGCTACCATTTTGGGCGCTAATTTATAAATTTTTGCACAGCCTTACGTTGATTGGACCAATTTCTTTAGCAAAAAGCCAAAGCGTTGGGGCTGAAATTATTATTTCATACTTAGTGAAAATTTACGAAATATTTTGAGGTTTTATTGATAAAGTATTCGAAATTCTATAAAATTGTTCTAATTACAAAGTAATCCTCAAATTAATTTTGTTTATACAGCCATCTATGGCCTACAATTCCTTGTTAACCCCTGTTTCCTGTGTGTGTGTGTGTGTGTGTGAGAGAGAGAGAGAGAGAGAGAGAGAGAGAGAGAGAGAGTGTGTGTGTGTGTGTGTGTGTGTGTGTGTGTGTGTGTGTGTGTGTGTGAGAGAGAGAGAGAGAGAGAGAGAGAGAGAGAGAGAGAGAGAGAGAGAGTGAGAGAGAGAGAGAGAGAGAGAGAGAGAGAGAGAGAGAGAGAGAGAGAGAGAGTTTTTTGTGTGTATGAGTGAGTGTGTGTGTGTGTATGTGTGTGTGTGTGTGTGTGTGTGTGTGTGTGTGTGTGTGTGTGTGTGTGTGTGTGTGTGTGTGTGTGTGAGAGAGAGAGAGAGAGAGAGAGAGAAAGAAATAGAGGGGGAGAAAGAGAGAGTGTGTGTATGTGTGTGTGTGTGTTTTAGGTAATTATATTAATAATATCTGCTTAACTGGTGATGAAATCCATGGAACTGGATTTTCGTAACCTTCACGTTTATTGTCACACTATCCAATGCCATCTTGATTCCGTGTTCAGTGTGAGTAGACCTACCTACAGACGTGTCTGATATTGAGCGACAACAATTGTTTCCAAGCTCTTGAGCACGCAGCGGAGTATAAATATTGAGCAGTAAAGCACACGGGTTCCGCTATATAAGTGGCTTTCAGTTGCTTATCTGTTATCTCTGCTTAAATGTTTCAGTTAAACACAAGTTATTTTGGTTACGGCGGTCCCGGTTTTCAGGATGAGAGTCCAGCTTAAACAGAACCAAGTACAGTTATATTTTTACAACCTTAATCAAGAGACGTTTATTTATATTTGATCAAGGGGAAATCGGATGTTGTTAATTTTTAATTAGAAAATATTTTTAACTCTTTTTAAACATCCAACTATAATTATCTATATAGTTTGTATAGCTTTTAGTTGTAAATATCTGAAGTTGTAATAAAAAGTATCTATAATTTTGTTTTCCTTAGTTTACGCCCTCATTGGAGCACTTTAATCAGTCCATACACTTCCAAGTCCAACTAGCGTCTCTATATATTATTTCTCAAAAGTGTTTTTGTCGGTATGAAATATCATCCTTAATACTGTATCGCAATTAATGTTCTGTAGGCCGTTTTGAAAATTATTTCCACTCTAATGACAAAAAATAAGTAAATATATTAAAACTAATGTTTTCGTTAGAAAATTACTCTTTAAAAAGATGAAAGCTTATGAGGTTATGTTTTTTCACACGACAAGTTATGTGTGGCTTTTTGACGAGTCCGCAGCAGCCTCGGTGGCCTAGTTGATAGCGTACTGGGCTTTCACCCCGAGGACCCGGGTTCGATTTCCGGCCAGGGCTTGGCATTTTCATACGCTATAAATCATCCCACCGTCTGCATTAGCCCAAGTGTGCACAATAGTGGGACGTTAAACAAAAAATTCACGAGCCGCAAATTTGTAGCTATCTATATTTGTTTCTGTTGAAGTTTCGTACGGGCAAAAAGTGAACGATGGTCACGTCATAACCTTCAACATTGTTTTTAAACATGTTTTGTGAAATTAATTTTAAAAAGGGCAAAATACTGTATATATTATCATTGACAAATATTTACGTATTTCCCCTTTATTTGTTTTATTACGTAACTGACCGCTAACCGTGCGAAATATTCGCAAAGTTTACCTAGTTCTTCGAAGGTTTTTATAATTCGTAATTTAAGAAAATACAACTGTGAAAGATCTTCGCTATTTTTCAAGAATATCAGATCAAAGAAGTAATGCATAAACATTGCCCTAACTGTGCTACATTGAATTAAATTATCATGTTTAAACACCCAATTGTTGCTTCGTCTCCGAAAATTTAGTTCGAAAGCCATAACAAAAAATCGGTTTAACCCAACAACGTTCAGGGTTCCGTTTTTTTTTTTTATTTGCTCCTGATTAATCGTAAATTTCTTTTTTTTTCAAAAATTGCTCCTCCGACTTGAATTATGTACGAGTATAATTTTTGCTCCTCCGACTTGAATTATGTACGACTATAATTTTTGCTCCTCCGACTTGAATTATGTACGATTATAATTTTTGTTCCTCCGACTTGAATTATGTACGAGTATAATTTTTGCTCCTCCGACTTGAATTATGTACGAGTATAATTTTTGCTCCTCCGACTTGAATTATGTACGAGTATAATTTTTGTTCCTACGACTTGAATTATGTACGAGTATAATTTTTGGTCCTCCGACTTGAATTATGTACGAGTATAATTTTTGTTCCTCCGACTTGAATTATGTACGAGTATAATTTTTGGTCCTCCGACTTGAATTATGTACGAGTATAATTTTTGGTCCTCCGACTTGAATTATGTACGAGTATAATTTTTGGTCCTCCGACTTGAATTATGTACGAGTATAATTTTTGTTCCTCCGACTTGAATTATGTACGAGTATAATTTTTGGTCCTCCGACTTGAATTATGTACGAGTATAATTTTTGCTCCTCCGACTTGAATTATGTACGAGTATAATTTTTGCTCCTCCGACTTGAATTATGTACGAGTATAATTTTTGCTCCTCCGACTTGAATTATGTACGATATAATTTTGTTCCTACGACTTGAATTATGTATATAATTTTGTCCTCCGACTTGAATTATGTACGAGTATAATTTTTGTTCCTCCGACTTGAATTATGTACGAGTATAATTTTTGGTCCTCCGACTTGAATTATGTACGAGTATAATTTTTGGTCCTCCGACTTGAATTATGTACGAGTATAATTTTTGGTCCTCCGACTTGAATTATGTACGAGTATATTTATGTATGGCCAAAGTTTAAAGAAATTCTGACAGAGAAATTTTGAAATTTAGACTAAATCTAATTTTATTATTTTTCTGCCATTAGTTCTGTGTACTTTACGTCTGTATTTGAGGTAAAATTAATTGAAATTGTGTTAAATTATGTTAAAAAATTAACGTTTCTTTTTTATATAACGTTTCAAAAGTGCCTGAATTTTGCCTGAATTTTGAATTTCAGAAAAAAAGATTCTAACTGGTAGAAAATTTTACCTCTTTATAATTCAAATGTTACGTAATTAAAATTTTTGAAGATTTTTATTAATTATTTTTAGTACTGTTACTTGAACACTTTCTAATTGTATTTTTTTTTAAAATAAAAACGAAATTAAATTGTTCAAAACAATTATTCATAAAAATAAAATGTTGGGCCAAAAATTAAAAAACAAAAACCACACAGTTGCCACATGGCTGAGGAGCTGGAAGCCAATTTCCAAAAATTATTTTCTTTTACACTTTTTTCTCAACTCCGCTATCGTAATCAGCATGATAAAAGCTGATCATATTGTAACAGATCTCTAAAGCTGCGTATGTGACCACTTTAAATATTCAAATTACGTTAAAAACACAAAACCGAACCCTGTCCGCCGCCGTTTGGTATTTTCACTGAAGTTTTAAAACTTTAAAAATTAATTTACGCAGGTTGTAACGCTTGATTACGAAGCTTTTCAATAAAATGTTACGACTTTTAAAGATTCGAAATGACCGCCATTTTGAAACGGTCGAACGGTGCTTTAAAAAACCGATATTGTCCAAACTAATACTAAAATCGATTTGTATGTCGAATGTTAATCGAATTCCGTGTAAATTAGGAATTAAAACTTTTAAAATTAACTGAACTCTTCGCAATTTCAACAGGATTATTTTCTATCTTTTATATTAATAAAAGGAAGTGTGCGCGCGCACGCGCGAATAGGTGTGCGTGTTTATGACACAGCTTTTCAACTTAAATGCCTACAAGAAAGTCGGACATCTCGAAAATAGATTTTTTTAATTAAATAATTATCTGAAATTACATGTGGTGTTATCTAGCGTTTTTTAAACCTATTTTTATTTAGAGATAAAAAGAGAACTATTGTAATTAATTATTTCAGATTTTTTTTCTCGGGTAATGCAGTGCAGTAACATTTAAAATAATTACCGCTTAAAAACTGTTTTAAAGACCAAAATAGGCGCTTATTTCAAAATCTACATTTTGTCATGACCCCAGTAGCGCGATTTTCAATTTTAGATTTGCTAAAAATGTGGAAATCCATTCTCTGGACGCGCTAAACTTTAATTCAGATACAATAACGCACGACTGAACAACGCCAAGCTAATAAATCAAGCAGGTCTGTTATAATCTGTTAATACGCTTAGCATGAAACCTTGGCAATGGTGTGTAGCACGTTACTGAAGGATTTATTTAAATTAATTTTAAATATTATTTCTTCCTGAGAATTGAATCTGTCGGGTGAAAAATTCAGTGTGTAAATTTGTAAATAAATCGATATTACGTGGGGCTATAGCGAAGTGCTAACTTATTTATACCTTGAATATAGGGCCGTCAATATTCTATGCCCTGAGAGAAGGTTGTTATTAAGAGATCGATATACGAGTATGTCACGGTTTGGGAAAATAATTACTGAACGCTTACTTTTAATTTAAAGAAATTAACGCAAACTTCATTTAATAACAAAAAACAAAAAATATCGATCTCAATAATTATACATTTCATGGAAAGTAATGAAAGCTTTCAAATTAAATTTTGATGGTCAGGAATCATTTGATAATATCGAATAATTTATCAACTACTACTTGAATACCCGTACTTATCTAAAAGTACTTAATATAAACGTAACCTTGTAATATATGTAAGCGCTCGCTGCTGGTGGCATCTTGCGGCGAAGTGTTCAACTACAGTTAAATACACACAGAACTGTCTATTTTCTCAAACTTCTTCCCCTTGACCTTGTATCTTACAGCGTTCATAGCGTCAGATAGTCCAACTACATGGGAGTTTAGGCACTAAAGTCGATCACACGTTATATAATACACGCACACACGCGCGCGCGCACACACACACACACACACACACACACACACACACACACACACACACACCACACGCACACACACACACACCGCACACAGACGCATACACAAACACATACACGCACACACACACGCGCGCACAGACGCACACACAAAAACACACACACGCACAGCCCTACACATACACGCACAGCCCACACACGCGCGCGCGCACACACACAAACACACTCCCCATACACACGCGCGCACGCGCACGCACGCACGCACGCACAAACACACCACACACGCGCGCGCGCACAAACACACACAAAAACACACACACACACACACACACACACACACACACATACACACTCACACACGCGCGTGCACACACACAAACACACTCCACACACACACACACGCACGCGCGCGCATACACAGACCTCACACACGCGCGCGCGCACACACACAAACAAACAAACACGCACGCATACAAACACACCACACACACAAACACACGCACACAAACACACACACACACAAACACACACACACACGCACGCACGCACACAAACACGCATGCACACACACTCACACGCACACAAAAACACAAACACACAAACACGCACGCACACACATACACACACACGCGCGCACGCACGCACGTTATTCAACTGCAGTTGGACTATTGTAAAGTGTGATTTAGATTTTTAAAATTAGGATTTGAACACTGACTATATAGCCTATAAGTAAAATCGATTATAAAAAAAGACGAAATATTTATATGATTTCTTAAATTATTTTTGAATGGACCGCCATTTTGAAACGGATGGACGAATTTTGTTGACTGTTACCCAACTTGTTCAAGCTACATTTTTACCAAAATCGTATTGATTTTTTTCGTTACCAGCAACCGCTTACGTGATTATACGCAGTATTGTTGATTTTTGGAATTTCGTTCCCATGACGTCACCTAGCTTCGTGCCGCGATTAATGCCTGTTTCCAGTGGCAAGAAAAGAACAAGAAACGTTTTGACAGTAGCGTGGTCGCGTGTAAGGAGGACATTTAAACACAAATATACGAGTACTGTATAGCACGAGTGCTGTACGAGAGAGCATCACTGTACTGTACGTGTTGCCTATTAAATTACATTTCTTCAATTTTAATCTGTTTCTGTTAATAACTAGGCAGCAATAAACAGGGATAAATAATCGAGCTAAGCGTGTAAGTTGTTCACTGCTAACAGGATCGTACAGTTCATTAGGTAATGGGTTATTAAAATGATTGCGGTAGCTATGGAGAGTCATTTTAGCTTGTGAAGTTCATATCCGGTTGCAAGAACGTTAAATTATTTTAAAAACTTTATATTTACATTAATTTTAAAGCCTTATTAAACTTAGAATTAGGTTGCAAAAACATGTGTTAAAAAAGTCACTCTAATTTTTGTTTTTGTTTTAAGGCAAAAAGCATATTAAGGCTATTATCGCCTCCCTAAATGTAAGTGTGAGTGTAAAGTGTTAAAGTCGTAAGTATAGTGTTGTAATTCTAAGTGTGTGTTAGACTCGGGTACCGCGAGAAACTTCTAAATCCTCTCAATAGGTGCAGCTAGTCTGCACCCCCTGCGGGGGTCACTCTAAAATAACAGCTTTAAAGCTTTAATCTATGTATTTGTTGCTAGAACGCCTAAAGTGTCTCCGTCAGAGTGCAGCACAGTGCAGGCAATTGTATGTGCGCCAAAACAGCTGACTGCTAAAAAAACATTATTGAAAGTAATATTTAAATTATTCTGTATCCAAGAGTTAAATAATTATTGACCGAATCAGTTTTGAAAGTAGAATCGGTAAGACAATCTAGGCCAGTTCTAATATGTAAATGTTATTAAATAAAAGACGTTGCTCCGAACACCTTATCGACGTATTCAGAAAGAGACGCTTGGCACTTTACGGACACCTGATCAGACTCCCAGAAGAAAGGCTCACCAAGAAATTACTGAACTACCAGTTGAACACAAAGATAAAAATAATTGGCTCAAGGAGATAGAACAAGACCTGGAAGACCTAGGGATAACCGAGGAACAGCTCAGGAATGGGGAGGAGAAAGCCATACTAAATGACAAGGAAATGAAACTCAACTTTAGAAAAATAAGTGACCGAAAGGACATGACAGTCTCAGAAGAACTTAGGAAAAGATCACAAAGGCTGAAGAGGTATTGGGAGGAACAACGCGCCAAGAAGATGAGACCTCACTAATGACTTAATGTGCTCCAGTGTGGGCCTAACCAAAAAAAGACTCTGCTTTTAGTAAACAGTATATAGGCTACTGTACCCTAATTTAGGTAGTCCAATGTAATATAAAATCCGGTTTTAGTAGGTTTCATTTGTAAATATTTCAATGAGGTACAATGTTAGAATTCGGTCATTAATTTTATAGGTTATAATTTTAAAAACGAAAGTAGAACAAATTAAGGCGTATTTCTACGGCTTTTTGCAAAAACGGATGGTTTTGTAATAATCACTGCTCCGTTAGTCCTAAACACAGATCATTTTTATTTACGCAGTCGTGAAGGTAAAGTTATGCCATTTAAAAGAAAAATTACATTTTTCAATTTTTAAAACTTACATCACCCAAATGACGGTCGTTGTGACGAACACACATCTCCAGTCTTTCTCGAAAATTTGCTTCCACTCTGCCCAATAATTGTCCGTTGATTAGCTCAGTCTGGTTTGTTATTGCAGCCTTCAATTCTTCCAGAGTACGTGGTTTTTCTTTGTAAACATGTGCCTTAAGGTAATCCCACAGGAAGAAATCACACATGGATAGGTCGGATGAGCGTGGAGGCTAGGCTACATCACCAAACCGTCAGATCACTCGCTCAGGGAACAACGCTCGAACTGCAGGCATAGAAGCTCGGGCCGTATGAGCAGTAGCTCCGTCTTGCTGGAACCATACGTGATCCATGTTGATTTCTCATCTTTAAAGTTCTGGCCTAAAAATGTCTTATCATATTCACGTATCGATTAAAAGTCAAAGTCACAGTAATTTCATTCTCTTCAAAGAAAAACGGTCCAAAAATCCCACACTTTCCTACAGCTCACAAACGGTCACTTTTGGACTGTGCAATGGTCTCTGCTGTAGCACACGAGGATTTTCCACAGCCCAATAACAATATTTCTGCTTATTAACAACACCATTCAAATGGAAATCAGCTTCATCACTCATCAAAATTGTGGCTTTGTTTTCATAACAGATCCCTTAGATCTAAATGCATTCACCCACCTTAAAATGGTATTGCGACTCGGTATTTCACCATGGCGCCCGATATGAAAGTGACACCTGAAGTATCGTTGAGTTTCAACCACACACTCACCACTTTTTACAAAAGTATCGTACGCAAACACGCGATATTTCGTCCATAGTGACATAATGGCGAATAAATGGCATGAAATGGGGAGTTGAATGATGTCCACCGCTGGTCTCCCTCTCCACCAGTCGTCGAGTAAAACGCGATTCAAAAACGTCCGTTTCCCGTGGACCACCCTGTGATATTGAAAGCCATTGCTTTAATAACAGGTTATAAAATTAATTATTACTTCTGTTTTAACAGAAGCTCATATTGTCAAGAAACATTAGGCTTACGTGGTTTTGTTACAGTAATCTTAAAGTACAAATATGGAATTAAATATTAGTGTATTGTAGTAATTAAATACCAGCTAGTGGTATTACTTGAGGTTCTATAAACTGTTCACTGTCTTGCCGTACGTTGTCATATATTATTCGTTTCTTTTTTCCATTAGCTGCGAGATGTCGCACGGCCCCACTAGTACACATATAATAGACGTAACGTAAATTATACACAAATTACGGCGAAATTAGAAGTAATAATCAATTTGGCACTGTACGAGGTGTGTTCAGAAAGTAACGAAAATTTTTAAATTTCGCGGGCTTGGAGAGTCCGATTGTCAAACATTTTTTTTTATTATGTTGGTATACATGCCCTTGAAGTATGATAAAACTTTCAGCTGTTTTCATTGTTGACTTTGTCTGTGACAGCCACTAAGATTAGACGTGTTTTTATGAGCTCGGCGATTTTCGTTTTTTAAAAGAAATGGATCAAAGAATTTGTATCAAATTTTGCGTAAAAAATGGAATAAAGTGTAACAAAGTGTGTGAAATGTTAACAAAGGCATATGCCGAGTCTGCTATGAGTAAAGCACATCAACAACCGATGAAAACGTGGAAAAAGTGAAAGAAATGGTTATGAACAATCGCCGAATCACAATTAGAGAGGTCGCTGATGATGTTGGCATATCGATTAGATCATGTCATGACATTGTTTCCAGTGTTTTGTGTATGAAATGCGTGGCAGCAAAATTAGTTCCAAAATTGTTGAATTTTGAACAAAAACAGCGGCGAATGGAAGTTGCTCAGGAGTCACTAAATGAAGTCAACGACGATGCAGAATAACTGAAACGTATTACAACAGGTGACGAAACATGGGTTTACGGATATGACGTCGAAACTAAGGCTCAATCATCCCAGTGGAGGCATTCTGGTTCGCCAAGACCGAAAAAGGCTCGACAAGTGCGGTCGAACGTGAAGATTATGCTCACTGTTCGATATTAATGGCATAGTGCATCATGAATTCCTGCCCCGAGGTGAAACGGTCAATAAGGAGTACTAGCTACAAGTTCAACGCCGTTTGCGTGAAGCAATCCGAAAAAAACGCCCGCATCTGTGGAAAAACAATTCATGGCTTTTGCACCACGATAATGCACCAGATCACACTTCATTGCTTGTTCGTGAATTTTTGGCCAAAAACAGTACTGTAACGATACCCCAGCCTCCATATTCGCTAGACAGTTTTACAGTTTTATTCCATCTACGTTTTACAGCCGTAGATGACATTAAAAGTGCATCGCTGAAATAACTAAAGACTATCTCAAATATCGAGTTTCACAATTGTTACGAGGATTGGAAGAAGCGCTGGCACAAGTGCATAATCTCCAATGTGGACTATTTTGAAGGCTACAACATCAATGTAGAAGAATAAATAAATATTTTGTTAAAAAAATTAAAATTCTTGTTACTTTCTAAAAACACCTCGTATATACAATTGAAATGAAAACCTGAAAAAGTATTCATAGCTACTGTTATATATAATTGGCAAGATGTTTATCGCACTTTGTAGTGTAGGAGTGTATTACAAACACCACGCGTGTCGCGTGCGGGGAATGTGATTGCCTGAAATGAAATGGAAACAGGTCCTTAACAACTGGCTAAATTAAAGAATTGTTTGACAGGAAAAGAAAGGATTAGGGATAGAAGATTGATCGAGGCTTGGGGGTGAATATGTTTCTTATAAAGGCGAAGTTAATTTCAAGAAGAAGTGGAGAAACGTTATAAAATACTAGTTTTCTTAGTGTATGAACAAACTAGCGGGTTACCTGCCGCGGTTGTTTTAAATAGGCTCCAGACGGTCAATCATTTTGATCAAAATCTAGCGTCAACGATTGAATCAAGCATGATTGACCGTCTAGGGACCCGTTTGACGCTTGAGCTTGGACGGAGATTGATAGAAAGTTTGAATGACTCAAGTGGTTCACAGGTTGCTTGACCGTCTAGGCCAGTGGTCGGCAAACCGCGGCTCTTTGACTCCTTGGCTGCGGCTCTTCCACGAAATGTTTAGTGCAGGCACGGAATATTATTTATTAACTTGCCTTGTAAGAGATGAGTAAACTTTTTGAAACGCAAGCCTACAGAAATTTTTTTCGATGTTAGAAGAAGTAATTTCATTCGAAAACAAATTGTTGCCTTTTGCCGAAGATTTTGAAAGAGAAACTCTAATACACTTCCATGCCTATTGAAATATTGTCGAGAAAATAAGTCCAATATTGACATTTGCTATTTCAGAACAACACTGTTAAATATGAAGGAAGCTTTTCTCATCAGGTTCAAAGGCTTTAAAAACAGCAACGCGACGTTAGTCTTTGTTAAAAAACCTCTGAACGCCGCGGTAACAGAAATAAAGTTTTCGCCCTTTAATATTGATATTGGTAACATTGAAATGCAGTTGCTGGATTTAAACAATAAAGAATTGTGGAGCTCAAAATTCGAGCGTCTTTATACCGATTTAGAGACAACATACAAACCTGACACCCTTACTTTCCAAGGAAATGCAAGACCATTGTTCATATTAGTGGAGTATTTGTAGTTTTTCTAAAGAAACCTTTTATATTATTTAACTTGTTATATTTTTAAATAAATATTATCTTTATTTAAGTATGGTACGAAGTTTTATTTAATGTACCGTTAGTTAAACTAATACATATTTAGCAAAGGCAAGCTCGAGAGTGTACTTTTAATTCTAATTATTTCTATAAAAATGTCTCTACTAAAGCAAAGCTTAAGTTTAAAAAAATGGCTCTTTGAATAAACTTCAATTTTCTGTTTTTTATATTTGGCTCTTTTGGATGACAAGTTTGCCGACCACTGCGCTTTTTCAAGAAAACTCAATGAAGGTACTACATATGGCAGAAAAAGGAAGACGTATGCACATTTGAAGAGAAAATTTGAAAGGAGCCAATCAGAAGCGAACGAAAACGTATGATTTTGAAGAGCCAATCAGAAGCGTGCACGTCAGGTTTAATGGACACATGTTGAATAGAGGAGGGATACGAGGTGGAGATATAAAATTATAAATAGGACGGGCCATAATATTGGTGACCAGTATAGATATAGTTTTTGAAGATGGAGGTTCTCCGAAACGCGTCAACGAAAGTAGAATTGACGAAGCTAGGGAAGGCAGATCATTATACTGAACATAGTGATAATAATCATAGCAGAAAAGAAGAAGAATGTAAAAAGAGTATTATGTGTAATGATCATTTTTGTTAATCGTTTTACAGAGCGATTCAAATATTGAAAGCGTGGATACTCTTGAAATTAGTTTCTTTGATTAGTGACGCATGAACGTGTCGCGAATTCTGGAAAATGCTGGCACACGTGAAATTGTGCATAACTGTTTCAACTAAAATTTTATAGAAGTATTTACAAATGTTTGAAGCTGTAAAAAAATATATTCACAAAATAATAGTGCTAAGAGATGGAAGGAAATCGCCCCGCTACTAATTAATTGTTCTTATTAGACATTTCCAAAAGATTTTTGAACACTGAATTATAGGATTGGTATCAGTTCCCCCTTTATTGAAAATTATAAGGTACGTTTTAGATAAGTATACCAGTTATGATTAATAATATCGTTTAATCCTACCCCTAAATGACTATAACATTAGTTAAACGCGAGATTCAATTTTATATCTATTATTAAAAATTAAAACTTTGTAAGTTATGTAGTACTTGTTTTTTTATAAAATATATCTGCAGAATGAGATTTCAGTGTTCAAATTTCAAGGTTGTTCTGTGCTTTGAAACTGCGTGATTGGCGAATATGTCGACCGCAGTTCGACTGATATTTCCATCAGCAGTTTTACCAATAACACAGGCTGTGTTCTGGGCGATGCATTATTCATTGTTGCACTAATAGTAAGGACACGCGAAAAAACTATAAACTACAATCTAGTTTTATAAAATATGTTCAGTGTATTTCCCACATCAAGCAGTTTTATATAGATTTACTAATAAACAAAACATTTAAGTAAACAAAAGTTACTAAGGAAATATCTTTAGTATTTTCTGTACCGCATATGTAATTTAAGTAAATATTATAATTAACTAGCAGATACCCGTTCGCTATATTTTTTTGCTAACAAATATTGTAAAGGTAGTTTATCACTGGAATTAAAAGAGATATTGAGGGATATTTCTAGATATTGAAGGATATTTCTAGATATTGAGGGAGCTTTCTAGATATTGAGGGATATTTCTAGATATTGAGGGAGCTTTCTAAATATTAAGAGATATTTCTAGATATTGAGGGAGCTTTTGACAACGCTTCACATGCTTCAGTGCTTCGTGCCCTGTCTAGATGCGGGGTGGATAATACCGTGTGTGGCTGGGTGGGGGACATGTTGCATGGGAGGTCAGTTGTAGCTAAAGCTCTAGGCGAAGAGGTGGAGGTGGAGGTTGTCAGGGGCTGTCCGCAGAGGGGTGTTTTGTCCCCTTTCTTATGGAACCTGGTGGTGGACTCACTCCTGAATCTTCTCTTGTCAGAGGGATGCCGACGATTCAGTGGTGCTAATCCGGGGGAAGCATGGTAACACAGTGGCAGATCTCATGAAGAGAGCCTTATCACTGGTGGAAACCTGGTGTAGTCAGGAGAACCTAGGGGAGAACCCAGGAAAACTACTCTGGTTCCTTTTACTAGAAGGAGGATTACCCCGCATTTAGGAGGACTTAAGCTCTTTGGGGAGACAATTCCAGTTGCAAACGAGGAGAAGTATCTAGGCTTGGTATTGGACACTAAGTTAACCTGGAATGCTCATCTGGGGCGCATCATGGGGAAAGCCAATAAGTCTTTAATGGCAATTAGAAGAATGGTTGGCAAAACATGGGGACTGAGACCAGGAATGATGAAGTTTATCTATACTGGGATCTTTAGACCTATGGTGCTGTGGTGTGGTGGACTAAGGTCGAGCAGAGGGGGGCCAGAGAGTCTCTGATTAAGTTGCAGAGGTTGGCCTGCCTGTGTATCACTGGCTGTATGGACACTGCGCCAACGGCAGCCATGGAGATCATTCTTGGATTTCCCCCTATTGACCTTTTTGTCATAGGGGAGGCACGTAAAGCAGCTTACAGACTGCAGGGTGGTGGTGGTGGCTGGCTGCCCTCTATTTATGGGCATGCTAGATCACAGACAAGATCTTTGACCCAATCTTGATGATGGAGACTCATCAGATGGTTAAACGGCACATTGTATCTAGACCCTTTGATGTCAACTTGGCCTTTGAGGGGAGAGATCGTGTGTTGGAAAAACCTAGAGACATAGTATGATATACAGATGGCTCCAAGACAAAGTCAGGCACTGGTGCTGGGGTGTACGGTCTGAGACCGGGGTTAAAGAAAGTAATTACCCTGGGACAGCATACAACAGTATTTCAGGCTGAAGTGATGGCCATTAGTGACTGTGTTCGGGAGAACTTGGATCGGGGTTTCAAGAAGGCACGTATTCTTATTCATACCGATAGTCAGGCAGCAATAAAAGCACTTGCGGGTCCTATAATACAGTCCAAGCTGGTCTGGGAGTATTGGAAGAACCTTGACGTTCTGTCCCGGGATAACCGGGTAACTCTTCACTGGGTTCCGGGGCATAGGGGAGTTGAGGGTAATGAGGAGGCAGACCGAATGGCTGGACTTGGATCTGCATCTGTGTTTATTGGACCTGAGCCGGCTTTAGGGATTTCTCTATCGTTGGCCAGGTCCGCCATAATGATTGGACATGTCAACATCAGGTAAGATGGGACAATCTTCATGGGCATTCCCATAGTAAACGTCTCTTAAGCAAAGTTCCTTCTGGAAGAATCAAAGAAGCAGCACATGTCCTGGGCAGAGCACAACTCAGGAGGATCATGGGGCTCATAACAGGACACTGTGGTTTGAGGGTGCACGTGAACAGGATAGGTATATACCACGGAGAAACCGTGTGTAGATTGTGCAGGAAGGAGGAGGAAACTGCAGGTCACATAATTTATGATTGTGAGACTCTTGCTAGTAGGAGGCTAAGGGTTTTTGGTTTCCAAGACCATAGGGATATTCATCAGAGTATGCTGGTCAGTGGGTTGTTGGAGCTTATTAGGGGCACCAATCTGCTGAACTAGGTATTTTAAGAGGTAAATTGCACAATAGGTCAATCGATCGCAGTGCCTGGGGTTGAATTATCCCTTACTCTAGTAATAATCTTAAATCTTACACCACAGAAAATAAAATAAGTCGAGGTTTTTTCCAAAATACTAATTTTACAATTTAATAACAATTGTTAATATTATGTTAGACCAAATATGGAGACATTAGAAGGGTTTAGAAGTTTATGTATTTGGGCGAGTTTTTTACTCCAAATGTGAAGGAGAAGATAACTATTGCAGACAGGGAAAGGAAGATGGAAATTGTGTTCAGATTGTGCCAGAACACGTACAAATCAAAAGCCCTGTCTTATCAAGCAAAATTTAGACACTACACCACAGAAGTTCAACCTGAATGTCTGTATGCGGCAGAGACACTATCTGGAAGGGGACTATCGGAGATCGGAAAGGAATGAACATTTTTGAGGAAGATTTTGGGACCGAGAAGAGTGAGTGATGGTGAGTTCAAGTTCCACATGCGATCAAACAGAGCTTTATGAAAGGTTTCAAAAAATCACTAATACAATGAAGAAGAAGAGACTGATGTTTTATGGGCACATCAGCAGGATGAAACCAGAAAGAATAGCGAAAAGAGTGCTGACTTTCCAGGAAAACACAAATTCCATGGCTCAAGGAAGTCCATCAGGATCTGACTAGATGTGGAATGAACGCTGAAGAGGTACAAAATAGGGACACGTGTGGGAGGAAGATATCTGCTGCTGAGTTGAAAGACATCTCTGAAGAGAATCCAAGAGGAAGGAGGCGAGTGGTTTCGGAGGCGGAACGTCATAGAATGAAGGAGTACTGGTGTAGGAGGAAACATGGGTTAACAAGGATGAAAGATGTGTTAACAAGGAATTAAGAGTCCATAGTTGGCTGTAAAATTTTTTTTTAATTGTTAAAGTACCAAAAATATTTTAAAAATTTGAACGTTGTAACATTTTTTTAAATTGATCTGAGTGAGTTATAAACATTTTTTCAACTTAAAATAAACGTACCTAAAGTTAGGCATTTTACATGGTGAGGATAGGCCCGGCTGACTTTCCTTAATGTGAAAACGGACTATGCGTTATGTTCAGTGCAAAAATCATGTGCTGCCATATTCGAATTTGAAAAAAGTAATGAAAAATTGCGTGTCAAAATTAAATTTTGCTCAACAATGAGTGGCAGTGACGGTGATTTCCGATAATTGTAAGAAGCAGGGCACATTTAAAGTGCTTTCTGTTTAGAGAACGATACTGTTTGTTTTTCCTAACCTCTCCATACTTTGTGTATTTACTTTACTGTCTACATGAAGTAAGCGACACTATAGATTTCAGTGTATGTAAAATTCACGCTGCCTCCCACAAATAATTGGCAAAAGAAGCACGAGTCAGTCTGGAGTTTCTCTAAAAGCGACTAAATTCAATTCTTCGTCACCTTGGCAACGGGTAAATGTTGAATACACGAACGAACTAGCCTAGATTGACAGGGGGACAATCGTCGTTTACTTGTTTCATTTTGCTTCTGAATATACTTTTACTGGAGCGAATCAAACAACTCGACAGTGAATACGAAACATAAAAACCGTGGATTGCTCTTGTAGGCGTTTAACGTTCGTCAAATATATTATCGTTCTTGCTGAACAGAACTATTTATTTATATTTTTAAAAAGAAATAGTTCACGGAAAAAACTTGACCTACCTATTTTTTTTTTTTAATTCAAATTGTTTATTAGTTTATTTTTAAACGACTGTTTTTTTGCTATGCTAAATTTAATGTTATGTCTATAATTATTATAGAAATTTGCAGCTACTGGCTTATTAAGAATGGTTGCCCTTAAAAATCTTTCATATATTACTGTTCGTTTTTATACAAAAAATAAGGACCTGCGTTATTGAAACTATATAGAGTACCTACAGGTTCGTCAGAACACCAGGGAACTCTCACGCCTCATATTTTCCCGTTTACAGTAAAATAAAACCGACTTAAAACCGATAAAATATTCGTAAAAAAAATTCCAGTAACAATACAAAATATCGCCGTGAGAGTGCAGCACAATGCAGGCAATTGTCTGTAACAAAACAGCTGATCACTGTTGAAAGTAATATTTAAATAATTGGTGTATCCAAGCCTTAAATAACTATTGACCGAATCAGTTATGAAAGTAGAATCGGTAAGACAATCTAGGCCAGTTGTGAAATGTAAATGTTATTAAATAAAAGACTATCTTAGAATGAACTCCAATAGATTGACGAAACAGGTGTTTGATTTTTTCCATAATCGTAAAACAAAACCGAACTGGTTTAAAGAAATTGAAAAAGACCTAATAGACTTAAAAATTACAGAAAATTCACTGCTTGACCAAACTGCTAAGATAAGTACCAAGGACGAAAGAATAAGATTCCAAGATAAAACCAAAATAAGACCTAAACCTGTCATTTCGGAAGAGGAGAGGAAGAGAAGATCGGAAAGAATGAAGAGCTACTGGGAACAAAGAAAAGTACAGCGCGCAAGAAATGATTGATTCAGCGTACCCCAAAGAGGGTGAAACGAAAAGAAGAAGAAAAGACTATGTTTTTAGTAAACAGTAAATACTATGGCCTGATTTAGGTGTGTAATGTAAAATCCGGTTATAGTAGGTTTAATTTGTAAATACGAGTATTTCAATAAGGTACAATATTATTTTATAGGTTATAGTTTTCAGTACGAAAGTAGAACAAAGTATTGTATATAGTGAATGGCAGTGTCTTATTAACAGGTCATAAAATTAACTGTAACGTCTATTTTAACAGAATTACACAACAACCTTGAGTCTGTAATAGGAAATTCTGTGACTAAAAATGGAGAACGCTATCTATAGAAGGGAAATGAACCACGTACTCTTAGGTTAGCTTTTGCCGTGAGTCTAAAATACGTAGAGATCTCACTGCCTAGGAAATTGTGTGACTGAAAATGGAGAACGCTATCTATCAGAAACGAAATTAACCATGTACGAGTATTTTTAGGCTAGCTTTTGACACTGCTGTTAGGGTATTTGCTAATGTATTAATTAGACATCTTAATCAAGTGTAAGATAAATTCACGACACTGCAGCAGTGTATAGACTCAAGGATGGGCATGTAGTAGAAAAACGTATTCAGAGCCCTCTGATGTCGGGTTTTCGAACTACGTGCATTTTACCTTTCATTCTGACATCCTAATTTTAACATTAGGTGGGAGCTGTATGTATTATAGACTCAAGGATAAAAGTAAAGTTGTTTTTGGTGAATTTTAAGTAGCTCTTTAAAACTGATCTTCAAATGAAATATATTTATTCAAACTAATCGTTTTCCTCTTAGGGCAGCTTGGAAACTATCGATTGACATATATAGTTTATTTTAATTGTTTAAAGACATCCAAACATACACATACCCTAACGTTTATAGGCTACATACTAGAACAGGTTCCGATTGAAGAATTCATAAACGTGTTAAAACTTAACTGATAGTTACACGGTCAATCTGTTTTTAACTTTGTGACTCACTCGACCGATGGCGACTGATAAATGTCTGGTAGGAAGCAGGAAGTTGTTGGGTTAAGATTTAATTCTTCAGATAAGCTTGACTGTATAATTAAACCTAATAAAACAACAGCGTTCAGTGAAACTGCGCAGCGGAGCTCTTGATCTAGTCACCGTTCCAAGAATGCAGGCAATGAATATCTTTTTTCTTTCGCTTCTTCTTTGTTGCTTTATTGAAATTAGCAGTGTCCAGCGGCCTTCGTCAATAAGAATTCTCTGTAGGAGAATCGTTTCTTTGGTAGTAGGGAGTGTTATTGTGAGTGAGAATAGAGCCTATCAGTAATATATTTTCGACTGTAAAAAATTTTAATTATTTGACAGAGTGCCGTGTATAAATTTATTCAAGTAATGCAGTGTCTTTAATATCTGTGGTCTGCGAATGGACGAAAAGAATTCAGTGAAAACGTGTTTGCTTCAGTGTTAACTGGAATATTACAAGTAAAGTACATGTATGTTTTACCTATGAATTCAGATTATTAGTGAATGTATATAATTAAAATATAATGAAGATTCCGGAATACAAATTTAGTATAGGTATGTATATAATTGCTATTTACTCAATTAGGCTAAATATTTTAAAATCAAGTTTCCACTTCGTTTTTTTTTTTGTGTTTAACGTCTGACTATTGTGCACACTTGGGCTAATGCAGACGGTGGGGATGATTTATAGCGTATGAAAATGCCAAGCCCTGGCCGGAAATCGAACCCGGGTCCTCGGGGTGAAAGCCTAGTACGCTATCCACTAGGCCACCGAGACGACTAGTTTCACTTCGATGAATTTAATAAAAATATAATGTTAAACCATACAAATATGAACACGTTCCGTAATTTAAAATATCTTGTAAGGTGTAAGTTTGAGCCCATTTTTGTACTCATATGCGTATTCAATTTTTAAAAATATTCGAAATTATTACAAAAACATTTTTTTTTTGTCTAATGTCCGACTATTGTGCACACTTGGGCTAATGCAATGATGGGATGATTTATAGCGTATGAAAATGCCTAGCCCTGGCCGGGAATCGAACCCGGGTCCTCGGGGTGAAAGCCTAGTACGCTATCAATTAGGCCACCGAGGCGGCCTATTATAAAAAACGTAATATATTACTGTTCATTTTTCTTAAGTCACGATTAGACGAAACAAAAAAAAAAAACTTGTTTTTCAAATACAAATATTGTAGTCTAAAATTGTGTTAAAACCGATTGAGAAAAAATTTTGAAAAACGTTTTGCAACACCGTTTTGCTGAAGAGTATTACTCAACTCCCCGGACACAGTTTCCACCCAAGAAGTCCCTCCAAAGTCCTCCAAAATCCGATAATGTTTTCACTATATGAAATTAGGGAATAAATAATATAATTTTACTTTTAACCTAGCGGTGTTATATTTAACAAAACGGTGGTCGTCAAAAACGGCATCTTGAAATTTTGACGTATGTATAAAGTAGGATAGTATTTAACTTGAGTGTCTGTCTGTCCGTATCGCTGTAACTAAACTAACGGACCGTTTTTTGGCATGCTGGTCTGGTTCGTCCATTTCTCATTCTGGTAACTTTGACATTTTTTGGGTGGCGAGGCACTTTTCCGGTTCGGAACGGTGAAACTAATTCTTGTTTAGAGTTGGCCGGATCCCATTATACTCGTATTTCCTCCCGAGCAAGTTGTGGGTCTTGTGTAGTTGTGGTGTCGGGTGTTGGTAGGCTGCGTATAGTTGTGTAGAGGGTGGTCTGCCGAACAACGATTTTCGACCTGTATTTATACTCGAAATTATGGCGGGCACCGTAATTTCTCAGAATCCCATTGTTAAAACTAGAAAAAGAACGAACCGATCAGAATGAAACTTTTTTGCACGAGATGCGATGTAATGCGCCGGCAGTAGTGCCTGGGCAGAAGTTTATTAGTCTAGCGTAGTATAGACCCGGGATACACGTGCACTGCGAACTAATCGGAGTATTGGTGACGGGAGTGAATTAGGTTTCGCAGGCTAAGGCTCTTTCAAGCCGGGAGAAAAGTATGGGAATTTTTAGCGTTGTTGTTTTGGTGTCAGTAAGCGAAACTAGGTTGTGTCTCAGTTCCTGTGTTGTTTAGGCGATGACATGAGAAAAAAAGGTTTACAGAAGAAGCTCAGTTGTGAGCAGGGACTAATAGTGTGGGCCTGGATGTAATGATAACCAAGAGTGGTTGCTCATAAAGTCAAAACAACGAATTCAAGTTCAAACTGATTTAGTAGGCATATGCAAGAACATTTGCTTTCTTTAACGTTACAACTCGATTGTGTCGTTAGACATTTTGTATGTAGCGAGCTTTTTTTACAAAAATTGTTACTTTATAAGTGACAATATAGAAGGTATTTACATTTTACTGCGATTAATGTTAATTCAAATACGTTTGACCTTGCCCCTGATAATTCGTAATTTCTGTGTTATTAGAAATTGTGGAATGATCAAGATCGGACACGACAAGTCAGAGATGGCATGCACGATGCCAGTTGCGGTTGCACGCGTGTAGTGCACTTAATGTAAAACACACACGATAAGTTACCGTGTTTAATAACGAAGCACTTGTCACTTGCAATGCGTTGACTTCCACGGCAAAGTGCCGGTGCCTGGTACAGTGTACAGGCGGAGGTGCTACTACAAGTTTGTTACACAGCAAAATCTGTTCAAACGTTTCAAAATGGCGGTCATCCAGAATGTTTACACACATAAAAAGCATGTACTGAGTGATTGTTTCATAATCAACGACAGCCAAAACTATAATAGAGACTTGAAATGTTCAGGGTACCTTAGTACCACTATGTAGGTCTGCACTGAGAAACGATGTTTCCAATATTCAACCCCTACAAAGATAAAAATGGGGTGCAACAGTTTTTATTGGAAAAAATATATTTTTAGTCACATCTTCTTGGACTTATACATTATTACTCTAAAACACAAGTAATGAAATAACATTTTTCACCATTTTCCAAAATTGATCCCCCTAAAGATTAAAAGGGTGTATACAATTTTGCATTGGAAAAACGAAAATAATGAAAAACGTATTTCAGCATTTTCCCGAATTCATCCCCTAAAAGAATAAAAATGTAAAAAAGAGGTGTTTTGTAAAAGAGGTAGGCGTATAATATTTTTGTTTGCATTGGAGAAAAATACTTTTCTTTAAACTTAACAAAAACATAAAACACAAGTTATGAAACACTTATTTCAACATTTTACATAAAAGGGTAGAAAGGTAGTGTAAAATTTGCATTTGGGGGGGAATAATATGGATTTTTTTAAAAACTAAACATAAATAATCTAAAACACAAGAAATAAAACATGTATTTCATCATTTTTTGAATTCAGACCCTAAGGGGGTTAAAAGGCAGATACAAAACCTGTCATATTGTTTTAATGTAAGTACGGCCACTGAAAACGTAACCGAGCTGAGCGGAAATCATGCGACGTCGTTGGGTCGACTCTGTCTAGTTCGGTTTTGAAGCTGACTCCGCTTCCCCCACCACGCTGACCACGCCTCCAAAATTATTTTTTGTCGTTACCTATGTTACCGTTGCTAGGTTACGGTTTTTATATTTTGTAGTTTCCTATAATCCGCTACCAGTAGGCCTAAATATTTAGATTTAAAAGATACAAACGCGTTCTTTAAACTGACTGAACCCCGCTTCCGGTTCCGTTTATATTCATTCCGCTCCGCTACGCTTGACTCAGCTCAGCTCAGCGCAGCGCAGTACATTTATTGGCCACCCTGCCTTACAGTGAGGTAATAAAAACAACCGATTTCAATAAACTGGACTGAAACGCGCGCTTAGTGTTACATCGTCAGGCCTAATGGCCGCCTAATTGCACAAAAATATCACAAAATTTCACCGCAGCCTATTTCCGGCAATTGACTGAAATAACCTTAAACGCTGACACCTCCGAGATAAGGGGATTAGAGTAGATTACAATGCACGCACGGCTGAGCCACCCTTAAGTCTTACAAGTGTTAACTCCCTTCTACTTACTTCACGAGAAATTACTGGCCTCTAGCGACAAGAATACGGATTCGTTCATCAAGTCTTCACAGTTAACT
>CM040183.1:2155000-2260000 GCA_022606455.1 Callitettix versicolor | reverse complement strand
GCAACTGGATAATTTTATCTACTGGAATGTGAAAACCTGTGCGCAGTTGTTTTTGTTTTCTATTTTGTGCACTGATTACAGTACAATACAGTAATACTAGTTTTTTTTTTTGTTAACGTCCGACTATTGTGCACTTGGGCTAATGCAGACGATGGGATGATTTATACCGTATGAAAATGCCAAGCCCTGGCCGGGAATCGAACCCGGGTCCTCGGGGTGAAAGCCCAGTACGCTATTAACTAGGCCACCGAGGCGGCGTGTGTGTGTGTGTGTGTGTTTGGTGTTTAACGTCCGACTATTGTGCACACTTGGGCTAATGCAGACAATGGGATGATGTATAGCATATGAAAATGCCAAGCCCTCCGCCGGGAATCGAACCCGGGTCCTCGGGGTGAAAGCCCAGTACGCTATTAACTAGGCCACCGAGGCGGCGGCGTGTGTGTGTGTGTGTGTGTGTGTGTGTGTGTTTGGTGTTTAACGTCCGACTATTGTGCACACTTGGGCTAATGCAGACGATGGGATGATTTATACCGTATGAAAATGCCAAGCCCTCCGCCGGGAATCGAACCCGGGTCCTCGGGGTGAAAGCCCAGTACGCTATTAACTAGGCCACCGAGGCGGCGTGTGTGTGTGTGTGTGTTTGGTGTTTAACGTCCGACTATTGTGCACACTTGGGCTAATGCAGATGATGGGATGATTTATAGCATATGAAAATGCCAAGCCCTCCGCCGGGAATCGAACCCGGGTCCTCGGGGTGAAAGCCCAGTACTATTAACTAGGCCACCGAGGCGGCGTGTGTGTGTGTGTGTGTGTGTGTGTGTGTGTGTGTGTGTGTGTGTGTTTGGTGTTTAACGTCCGACTATTGTGCACACTTGGGCTAATGCAGATGATGGGATGATTTATAGCATATGAAAATGCCAAGCCCTGGCCGGGAATCGAACCCGGGTCCTCGGGGTGAAAGCCCAGTACGCTATTAACTAGACCACCATGGCGGCTTGTGTGTGTGTGTGTGTGTGTGTGTGTGTGTGTGTGTGTGTGTGTGTTTGGTGTTTAACGTCCGACTATTGTGCACACTTGGGCTAATGCAGATGATGGGATGATTTATAGCATATGAAAATGCCAAGCCCTCCGCCGGGAATCGAACCCGGGTCCTCGGGGTGAAAGCCCAGTACGCTATTAACTAGGCCACCGAGGCGGCGTGTGTGTGTGTGTGTGTGTGTTTGGTGTTTAACGTCCGACTATTGTGCACACTTGGGCTAATGCAGATGATGGGATGATTTATACCGTATGAAAATGCCAAGCCCTGGCCGGGAATCGAACCCGGGTCCTCGGGGTAAAAGCCCAGTACGCTGTTAACTAGGCCACCGTGGCGGCTTGTGTGTGTGTGTGTGTGTGTTTGGTGTTTAACGTCCGACTATTGTGCACACTTGGGCTAATGCAGACGATGGGATGATTTATACCGTATGAAAATGCCAAGCCCTGGCCGGGAATCGAACCCGGGTCCTCGGGGTGAAAGCCCAGTACGCTATTAACTAGGCCACCGTGGCGGTGTGTGTGTGTGTGTGTGTGTGTGTTTGTTTGGTGTTTAACGTCCGACTATTGTGCACACTTGGGCTAATGCAGATGATGGGATGATTTATACCGTATGAAAATGCCAAGCCCTGGCCGGGAATCGAACCCGGGTCCTCGGGGTGAAAGCCCAGTACGCTATTAACTAGGCCACCGTGGCGGCGTGTGTGTGTGTGTGTGTGTGTGTGTGTGTGTGTGTGTGTGTGTGTGCGTGTTTGGTGTTTAACGTCCGACTATTGTGCACACTTGGGCTAATGCAGATGATGGGATGATTTATACCGTATGAAAATGCCAAGCCCTGGCCGGGAATCGAACCCGGGTCCTCGGGGTGAAAGCCCAGTACGCTATTAACTAGGCCACCGAGGCGGCGTGTGTGTGTGTGTGTGTGTGTTTGGTGTTTAACGTCCGACTATTGTGCACACTTGGGCTAATGCAGACGATGGGATGATTTATACCGTATGAAAATGCCAAGCCCTGGCCGGGAATCGAACCCGGGTCCTCGGGGTGAAAGCCCAGTACGCTATTAACTAGGCCACCGTGGCGGCGTGTGTGTGTGTGTGTGTGTGTGTGTTTGGTGTTTAACGTCCGACTATTGTGCACACTTGGGCTAATGCAGATGATGGGATGATTTATACCGTATGAAAATGCCAAGCCCTGGCCGGGAATCGAACCCGGGTCCTCGGGGTGAAAGCCCAGTACGCTATTAACTAGGCCACCGTGGCGGCATGTGTGTGTGTGTGTGTGTGTGTGTGTGTGTGTTTGGTGTTTAACGTCCGACTATTGTGCACACTTGGGCTAATGCAGATGATGGGATGATTTATACCGTATGAAAATGCCAAGCCCTGGCCGGGAATCGAACCCGGGTCCTCGGGGTGAAAGCCCAGTACGCTATTAACTAGGCCACCGTGGCGGCGTGTGTGTGTGTGTGTGTGTGTGTGTGTGTGTGTGTTTGGTGTTTAACGTCCGACTATTGTGCACACTTGGGCTAATGGGACAATGGGATGATTTATACCGTATGAAAATGCCAAGCCCTGGCCGGGAATCGAACCCGGGTCCTCGGGGTGAAAGCCCAGTACGCTATTAACTAGGCCACCGAGGCGGCGTGTGTGTGTGTGTGTGTGTGTGTGTGTGTGTGTGTGTGTGTGTGTGTGTGTGTGTGTGTGTGTGTGTGTGTGTGTGTGCAGATGATGTGATGTGTATGTATGAAAATGCCAAGCCCTGGCGGGAATCGTGTGGGTGTGTGTGAAAGCCCAGTGTGTGTGTGTGTGTGTGTGTGTGTGTGTGTGTGTGTGTTTGGTGTTTAACGTCCGACTATTGTGCACACTTGGGCTAATGCAGACGATGGGATATTTTATACCGTATGAAAATGCCAAGCCCTGGCCGGGAATCGAACCCGGGTCCTCGGGGTGAAAGCCCAGTACGCTATTAACTAGGCCACCGAGGCGGCGTGTGTGTGTGTGTGTGTGTGTGTGTTTGGTGTTTAACGTCCGACTATTGTGCACACTTGGGCTAATGCAGACGATGGGATGATTTATACCGTATGAAAATGCCAAGCCCTGGCCGGGAATCGAACCCGGGTCCTCGGGGTGAAAGCCCAGTAGCTATTAACTAAACCACCGAGGCGGCGTGTGTGTCCAGGCGCAGAGTATTACTAGTGTTGTCCAATGTATAGGCCTAAGTAGGAAAACAAAAATATTCCAAGATGCGTGAGGATGTTCTAGGTGCACGACGAATGGCAAGACCGACAGTGTGTGCGACGGAAGACTACTGATCAGTCGAGAAATTTAGATGGTCATTGCGGTGAGAAGATGGGCCACTGTGGACGGTAACAACAGTGTTATCAAATTCCCCCGAACCAAATTTATCGCTCATTTAGGACTCCCTAGTAATAGCTAACTTGATTTATTTATACAAAATTATTTATACAAAATTTTTTTATACAAAATTTATTTATAATGTTTTTTTTTTTTTTGCAGAACGAGTTGCCATTAAAGTATTGGACAAAGCTAAGCTTACCGCCAAAGCGAGGCGCATGCTGGTACGTGAAATTGCAAGCATGGAGTCAGTCCATCACCCAAACATTATCAGGTGACTATATTGGGCATATTCTGAAAATCGTTATTGGTGGTTTATTAAGGTTTCTTTGTTGAACTTAATAAGTTGTATGTTTGTACAGTTTGGTCCAGAAAGGGCTGTAAATTTATAGGTTGTGCTTAATTATAGAGTGGTCCCAAAGGGTGGGAACTTTATAAATTGTAGGTTTGTACAGAGTGGACAGTTTGCACATTGTTTTTATAAGCCTACAGTTATATTTAGACAGTTTTTTAAACAGAGAATTTAATATATCAGCTGACTTTTGTCCTCCAAGACATAAACTACAAATCAAGGACAACATGAAATCATTTTATTATTAGCAGTATTTTTAACGCAAAGACTTCACCTTCAAAAACCCCTTGGGTGAACGCAGTTGCTCGAGTGAGCGGGAGTGGTCATCGTCTTAACAATATAGGAATTCATTTATCAACCTAGTTATACGAGGTGTGTTCAGAAAGTAACGAGAATTTTAATTTGTTGAACAAAATATTTATTTATTCTTCTACATTGATGTTGTTGCCTTTAAAATAGTCCCCACTGGAGATTATGCACATGTGCCAGTGCTTCTTCCAATCCTCGAAACACTTCTCAAACTCGATATTTGAGATAGCCTTTAGTTCTTTCAGCGATATGCTTTTAATGTTATCTACGGCTGTAAAACGACAGCCCTTTAAGGTTCTCTTTATTTTTGGAAATAGGAAAAAGTCACACGGAGCCATGTCTGGTGAATATGGAGGCTGGGGCATCGTTACAGTACTGTTTTTGCCAAAAATTCACGAACAAGCAATGAAGTGTGAGCTGCTGGTGCATTATCGTGGTGCAAAAGCCATGAATTGTTTTTCCACCGATCCGGGCGTTTTTTTCAGATTGCTTCACACAAACGGCTTTGAACTTGTAGGTAGTATTCCTTATTGACCATTTCACCTGGTGGCAGGAATTCATGATGCACTATGCCATTAATATCGAAGAACACAGTGAGCATAACCTTCACGTTCGACCGCACTTGTTGAGCCTTTTCCGGTCTTGGCGAGCCAGAATACCTCCACTGGGATGATTAAGCCTTAGTTTCGACATCATATCCGTAAACCCATGTTTCGTCACCTGTTATAATACGTTTCATTAATTCTGCATCGTCGTTGACTTCATTTAGTGACTCTTGAGCAACTTCCATTCGCCGCTGTTTTTATTCAAAATGCAACAATTTTGGAACGAATTTTGCTGCCATGCGTTTCATACACAAAACTATGGAAACAATGTCATGACATGATCTAATCGATATGCCAACATCATCAGTGACCTCTCTAATTGTGATTCGGCGATTGTTCCTAACCATTTCTTTAACTTTTTCCACGTTTTCATCAGTTGTTGATGTGCTGGGGCATCCAGGGCGTTCGTCATCTTCAACGGCTTCACGGCCTTTTTGGAAACGCTTATACCACTAGTAAACTCTTGCTTTACTCATAGCAGACTCACCATAGGCCTTTGTTAACATTTCACTCACTTTGTTACACTTTATTCAATTTTTTACGCAAAATTTGATACAAATTCTTTGATCCATTTCTTTTAACAAACGAATTTCGCCCAGCTCATAAAAACACGTCTAACCTTAGTGGCTGTCACAGACAAAGTCAACAATGAAAACAGCTGAAAGTTTAGTCATACTTGAAGGGCATGTATACCAACATAATAAAAAAATGTTTGACAATCGGACTCTCCAAGCCCGCAAAATTTAAAAATTCTCGTTACTTTCTGAACACACCTCGTACTTACTAACACCAAAACAACCACATTAAAAATCCCCATACTTCTCTCCCGGCTTAAAAAGAGCCTTAGTCTGCGAAACCTAATTCATTGTCAATCAAAACTTACTTCCGACAGTTCACAGTACATAGCGATGCGGTTTGCAGTGCATGCGTATCTCGGGTCTATACTATGCTAGACTAATACACTTCTGCCCAGGTACTACTGCCATTCTGATTGGTGCATTCTTTCTGTAGTTTTAACAATGGAATTCTGAGAAATTATAGTGAATGTCATAATTTCTAGTATAAATACAGATCGAAAACCATTCAGCAGAACATTGAGGAGGACCACTCGCTACACATCAACTACAAGCAGGCCTACCAACTTGTGGAGCAACTACAAAAGATACCACAACTTGCTTGGGAGGGATTCGGCCAACTCTCAACCAGAAGTGAATTTCTTTCACCGTTCCTCGCCAACCTGTGGCTGACCTGTTAATCGCCTGGACTTGTTCTGTTTCTCCCACACAGACTACAACAAAATCACTTGGCAATCATTTTAACGCAAAGCATCCTTGTTGGGGGTTAAGGTTAACTACTCCAAAAGGGAGCTCTACAACACAACAATGAGTTGAAATTGTAAATTCTATTCTTCATGAGAATTTATACATACGGGCCATCTGACTTACAATATATGCCCAATGTAACTGAGTTTTTTGTTGCTAAAGGTCTTTCATAAAGTTATGTGCAGACTGAAAATCACTGTGACCTATCAGAACACTCGTCTGTTACCCTAACAGTAAGTAAAGTATTGTTTGAATGGTATGTGCCTCCTAGATTAACAAGAAATAAAACTGACTGAAGGCCTGACATAAAGGACCTGAAAGTCTCGTAAAAACCCAAGTGCCTCTTAAAACTCCTGAACAGCTAGAAAGATTTTTTTTTAAACATCCAGTACTCAGCATGGAACAACACAAATGCGGAAAATAAAAAAAGATAATGAGTATCTTATCATTATCTTCATTATTGCATTCATATTGTGTTTTTCAAGTTTGAAAATACACAAACGCACCATTTGAAGTTTGACAGAATTATAGTGAGTGAAAAACAGAAGCTTGAAAAAGTGTCAAAAAACCACTCTCCTCAAGATAAGAAGGTGCTAAATTGACTTTCTAACAAGCTGAAAGTTCTTCACGAAATGAAAACTATATCTATATGAAAGTGTATCTACAGGAAAATTGTATCTTCTGAAAGGAAAACTGTATCTATGAAAACTGTTCCTGTATCTGTTATCTTCAAGAATTTAACAATAAACGTAAGACAAAGACACTGACTAATCTTTATGGAAAGCCACAAAATGTCTTAAAAGCCTGTAATACAAACATAACACAGAACAGACACAGCAAGAAGTGACTATGAAAAGGCGGCAATATCTGCAGACCATTTAGAACAAACATTAAGTAACAGGTATCATTGAAGAGGCTTCAGAAAGTAAACAGATTTGTGCCAGTATCTTTCTAGATGTCTTCCAGGCTAAGCTTTATAAGTTAAACAGATATCTATCACATCAGTTTTGGTAGATTTTAAAATCTTACCTGACAGACAACGATATTTCAGCAGTAAGGGAAATAGTACCTTGAGCTCAAAGTGAACAATGCGGGAGTCGCTCAAGGAAGTGTTCTTGAGCCAGTTCTGTAACTTACACACAAGAAGTATATCTATAGAAATAGTCACCACTTTTGCAGATGCTACTTAAGTGATGGCTCCTGCAGACACCATGCATCTACTATACAGTTTTAACTAGACGCCAAAGTAAGTATGATACAAAATATTTAATTTTGGGCGTGTCTGTTAAAACTGGACATAAAATAAAAAATACAAACAGTAGATTAGGTTAGGTTAGTATGCGGACTGAAGTTCTTGTTAGTCAGCCTAGACTTATTCTACTGTCACAGCAGTCTGATGCCTGTGTATGTTTATAATCTCCGAGAAAAATAGTAGAAGTCCGGACGTTTACCAGGTATGCCGCGGGCCGGTTTGGAATTGTAAGAAGTTCAAGTCTCCTTTGAAGTTGGCCGGATTCCTCCTATTTATTTCCGAGCAAGTTATGTCTCGTAGAGTTGTTCCGGGTGTTGGTAGGCTGCTGTGTAGTTGTTCTCCTCAATGAGCTTCTGGTTCGGAATTGTAAGAAGTTCAAGTCTACTTTAAAGTTGGCCTCATTCCTTCCATTTCTTCCCAAGCAAGTTGTGTTATATATCTTTCTTCCAGGCTAAGCTTTGTAAGCTAAGCATATATCTATTACATCAGTTTTAGAAGATTTTAAAATCTTACGTGACAGACATGATATTTCGCAGTAAGTAATGGAAATAGTACCTTGGGCTCAGAGTGAACAACACAGGAGTTCCTCAAGGAAGTGTCCTTGTGCAGTTCTGTATCTTACATGCAAGAAGTATATCTATACAAACAGTCACCACTTTAGCAGGTGCTACTTATATGATGGCTCCTACAAACACCATGCATCTACTAGGCCTTAGAAATTAATTGACATCAGTGTGTTAAGCTAGATGAGTCCAGAACTAGTCATGCCAGTTTTACAAACAAGAAGGTGACAAGTATTCCCACATTCTTCAAGTTTGAAGTAATTCAATTGTAAAAACATTGTTATTTTAAGCATGTAGGTTGTATTTGGTGTTTTTTTTCTAGAAGTACCCGAAGTTTGCTTCTTTATTTACATTTTAACAGTTTTTTTAATTCTTTTTATATTCTTCTTCTTTTCTGCTAGGATTATTGTCACTATGTTCAGTATAATAATCTGCGTTCTCTAGCTTCATCAATTCTTCTTTCGTTGACGTGTTTCAGAGTACCTCATCTTCCAAAACTACTTCTATACTGATATACTGGAGTATAGAAATAGTTTTTGAAGATGGAGGTTCTCCGAAACGCGTCAACGAAAGAAGACTTGATGAAGCTAGGGAAGGCAGATTATTATACTGAACATAGTTTTTTAATATTGATCCAGAAAATCATACAGTTTGTAAATTGTGTTTTGCAGAAATTTAAAGCTGGCAACTATTATTATTATTTATTTAATTAATTTTTGTAGATATATATATATATATATATATATATTGCTTTTGTGTTTTTATTTTAAGACTGTATGAAGTGGTGGAAACGTACAGCAAGCTGCATTTGGTGGTGGAGTATGCTAGCGGAGGTGAACTATTTAACAAGTTGACCACTGAGGGCAAGATGGCAGAGCCTGAAGCCAAAGCTATATTTATACAAATATTGTCAGCCGTCAAGCACCTAGTAAGTTCTTTCCATCATTTAAAAAAGTTTCACGCCTTAAAATACAACACTTCATTTTATAAGTTCAGTACTATTAAACTTTTTTTAATTATTATGGTTAAAACTGGTATTTGCACATGATTTTTTTAAACACTTTAAATCTTACTTATATTGTAAAATGAAAATTGCCTTTCATATACGTTGAGAGCGAATTGATAAAATTATGGTGCAGGAGGGCTTAAAACATCACTTACAACGAACCACGTTGATTGAGCTCTCATTCAAAAAAATTCTAAAATGGTTATAAAAGATTCATGACAAATAAACTTTTACAAGGTAAATTTGACTTTTACGTCATCAGTTGTCGTGTTTATGCCAGTTACAATCATGTCGTTCAGTTTATAGTATTTTACAATTCCATTTTAAACGATTGAAAACACAAATAAAAACATATTGTACATACATTAGCCTAAATTGTACAACTATTGAAAAATCTTTTTTTTAAAGATTGGAGTAAAATGATCAAATATGACTTTGACTTATTTTCAAACTACATAGGCTACTATTATTTTTTGGTTATGTTATTAATTTTGTTTATGTTTATTTATTTCTCTTGCATAAAATTTAAATCTAAAAGTAAGTGAGATTGACCTTGAGAACTGGCAGGAGTTCCTTAGAAAAATATTATGTCAGTCAGCTTATGTAGAAAAAAATAAAATAATTCTCAAACTTGATGGTGACTAGGTCATTTTATTTTTATTTCTATTTTCATTTGTAAAACACCATTTGCTTTTATTTGAATTTTTTTACTAATTTATCACAATTAGCTTAATATTTTTTTGTCACTAAACAATTCCAGTGACATAAATAAATCAAGGACGAATTAAAGGGGGGGGGAGAAGGGTCGACCACTCCTCCTGAGTGAAAAGAAATAAAATAAAAAATGTAATAGAGATTCTATTTATTGAGATAGTCAAAGAATTCAAATATCTTGGGGAATGGATCAGCTGGAACACCCTAGAGAAAAAAGCTATGGAATCTAGGAGAAATAAAGTTGAATTAGCCTTCCAACTTACCAAGAACACATACAGCAAGAAGTCCCTCTCCTGGAATACAAAGATAAGGCATTATCATACGGTAATTAAACCAGAAGCCTTATATGCAGCTGAAACATTATCTCTCACAACCCAGGGCCCACTTGAAAGGCTGGAGATCAAAGAAAGAAAGATATTATGAAAAATCTTAGGGCCCAAATTCAGTAACAACCAAGTACTCCACATCAGTAATGAAACTCTTTACCAAAAAACTGAAACACTATCAGACACAATAAGAAAAAGGAGAATTGATTTTTATGGGCACATCCTCCGAATGGACAAAAATAGACTAACAAAAAAAATATTTGACTACTTTCGCAATAGAAGAGGAAAAACACTTTGGTTTAGAGAAACGGAGAAAGACATAACGGAACTACAAATCACTGACACTATGCTGATGGACAGAACAGCCAAAACAATAACCAAGGACAAAAAACAACGGTTCCAAGGCAAAATCAAATCCAAGCGAAAGATCCAAATCTCTGACGAAGAAAGAAAAGCAAGATCACAACGAATGAAGCAATACTGGGCTACGAGGAAGGCACAGAACATTAAAAAGTGATTGATTTAGTGTACCCCAAAGTTGGGTGAAACAAAGAGAGAGATTCTATTTGACTTCCTTAAAGTGGAAATATCGCAGCTTAGAGGAAAGCATCAAAGCAGACATCTGATGCCTGTCACATTATACCGATCTCAACTTTGTGTGTACATTAAGTTTTGTCCGTATGTACGTTTGTGCGCTTTGAAATGCTTGCACTGTGTGTGAGAACAGGATTAATCAGTTGGGTATTTTATGTTGTTTTCCTCTTCTCTTCCTGCGTTAACTGTAACAGCAGAAAGATCTTTCTTGACTCTAAAATTCATCAAAACTTGGTTGAGAAACTGTTGTGACACTTAACTGGACTTGTTCAGGCTAATGAGGACGAGGGATCAGTGTTAACGGTAAGAGTAAAGCGACTGGAGCAACTGCAACTACATATAAAACATTCTTCTTCTTTCGATGAGTCCTGCTAGGGACCACGTGACAATTTCAATTCTTCACACTTAGCTGTTTTCTCTTCCGTTCCCTCCAATACTCCCTCATCTTTTCACTATGCAGCTTCTTTCTGTCTTCAGACCACTTCGCACCAGGTTTCTTCTGCAATCTTCCTTGGAATCCCTCCATACTCAATATCCTCTTTCTAAAAATCTCTCTGTTCAGCATTTCTTCTTTTATATTATTTCTTTCCAAATCTTTCCTTACCTGAATCCAACTAGTTGTTGACTTGTTATCTCATTTTACTGGTATTTGAGTATCTCATTTTCTCATTTTTATCTCAGTCTTGAATCATTCTTGAATCATCTTGTACATATGTCCAAAAAATTGCAGTCTTCTCTTCCTTATCGTCTCTGTCATGTCCTCTTATATAAGACATTATATATAAGTATATTCAGAAGACGGGAAGTTATGTAAATGGAGCCAATTTTGCAAAAGTTTAAAAATTAAGATCTAAGAAAATTAACTAATTTTTTTGCCTAAAATGGAGTAAATTTTTACACTTATTTTATATGCTTTTTTAGTCTCAAAACATCTTAATAGTGCTAGGTTTTTGAAGGTATTATTTCAAAAATGGTCATCCCCTTGGCGGCTCTCTTAAATTGAATCATCCAACCAATGACTCCACCCACAAAATTGCATTAATCAGTGAAATAAGTGTTAATGTTTTATCGTTTTATTAATGTTACACTTTTTGTCCAGCATGAAAGGAACATCATACACAGAGACATCAAGGCAGAGAATGTGTTCTGTGGGCCGAGAGGTGTGGTAAAGCTTGGAGATTTTGGTTTCAGCACTCAACTTGCCTCAGGTAGTCAATAGTCAATAGTCAATAGTCAGTACTTACTTCAGTCAAACACAAATAACGTTACTTTTAATGGAAATCACTCATTATTGGACAACTATATTTTGTAGTCATATAATGTGGATTAAATATAGTTTTTTCTAGTTACCTTACAAGAGTGTATAAGTACACACAAGCTAATTAGCTTCTGTCGTGAATCATATATGTGTATGTCTTCACTCTAGTGTTTGCAGTTTCGCTTTGATTTGATTTAAATTCGGCACACGAGTATTAATTTTAGTAATTATTTGGTTGTTCAAATATAACAAAATTTTGTAGTCAGTTTCAAAATATTTGAACCACCTAAATTTTTTACTTTCTTTTTAAAATATACTTTATACTATACTAGTGTACTGTATTTGGAATTTCAAAAACCAGGAATTATTGGGGGCTTTACGCATTTTCATATGTTAAACGGTAAAAATTGAATTGACACAATGATAATGGTCAGTTTCAATGGATAGTTGAATTTTAGCAAATAATATTGTTCTTTAGCGTAAGAGAAGGCAAATATACTGATTATTAGGAAAACAAAAGGGTATTAATTTATGGTATTTTTATAATAATAATTACACTTATTTACTTACACATTACTTAAATAATATGAACTAAAAAAGAAAAGAAAATACCTTGATGCATCGAATTAAGTATAATTTACAGTACTAAATTATTTATCTACAAAAACTGAAATTTATTATTATTTAAATTTATTATTATTATTTCAAAGATCTATGCAGAGAAATAAAAGCTAATAGTACCAATATACAAAATGATGTTGAGATGGATAATTGATTAAAATGTACACAAAATTGTATACACAAAAATTAAATAAACCAATGATACTGGAACATTGTACATCACAAACTGTTCAGTTTTATTTAAATAGCGTATCAAATTTTTCACCATGAATATTCTATATAAACAGGTGTTATTTTCAGCTAAATACGAGGTGTGTTCAGAAAGTAACAAGAATTTTTAAATTTTGCAGGCTTGGAGAGTCGGATTGTCAAACATTTTTTTTTATTATGTTGGTATACATGCCTTTGAAGTATGATACAACTTTCAGCTGTTTTCATTGTTGACTTTATCTGTGACAGCCACTAAGGTTAGACCTGTTTTTATGAGCTCGGCGATTTTCGTTTGTTAAAAGAAATGGATCAAAGAATTTGTATCAAATTTTGCGTAAAAAATGGAATAAAGTGTAACAAAGAATGTGAAATGTTATCAAAGACCTATGGTGAGTCTGCTCTGAGTAAAGCAAGAGTTTACGAGTGGTATAAGCGTTTCCAAGAAGGCAATGAAGACGTTGAAGACGAACGCCCTGGACGCCCTAGCACATAAACAACTGATGAAAACGTGGAAAACGTGAGACAAATGGTTATGAACAATCGCCGAATCACAATTAGAGAGGTCGCTCATGATGTTGGCATATCGATTGGATCATGTCATGACAGTGTTTCCAGTGTTTTGTGTATGAAACGCGTGGCAGCAAAATTCGTTCCAAAATTGTTGAATTTTGAACAAGAACAGCGGTGAATGGAAGTTGCTCAGGAGTCACTAAATGAAGTCAACGACGATGCAGAATTATTGAAACATATTATAACAGGTGACGAAACATGGATTTATGGATATGACGTCAAAACTAAGGCTCAATCATCCCAGTGGAGGCATTCTGGCTTGCCAAGACCGAAAAAGGCTCAACAAATGCGGTCGAACGTGAAAGTTATGCTCACTGTGTTCGATATTAATAGCATTGCTACTGATATCATGAATTCCTGCCACCAGGTGAAATGGTCAATAAGGAGTACTACCTACAAGTTCAAAGCCGTTTGTGTGAAGCAATCTGAAAAAAACGCCCGGATCGGTGGAAAAACAATTCATGGCTTTTGCACCACGATAATGCACCAGCAGCTCACACTTCATTGCTTGTTCGTGAATTTTTGGCCAAAAACAGTACTGTAACGATGCCCCAGCCTCCATATTCACCAGACATGGCTCGGTGTGACTTTTTCCTATTTCCAAAAATAAAGAGAACCTTAAAGGGCCGTCGTTTTACAGCTGTAGATAACATTAAAAGCATATCACTGAAAGAACTAAAAGCTATCTCAAAGATCGAGTTTGAGAAGTGTTTCGAGGATTGGAAGTAGCGCTGGCACATGTGCATAATCTCCAGTGGGGACTATTTTAAAGGCAACAACATAAATGTAGAAGATTTTGTTCAAAAAATTCAGATTAAAAACTTTATACTCCGGCTTCAAGATGTTGCTTGGACCTTGTTCTGACCACTATGTTAAAAATTTCAGATTTGTGCTTGTACACATGTGCGCACGCACACACACGCACACACACACACACACACACATTCACACACACACACACACACACACACACACACACACACACACACACACACACACGTCCTTTTATTAATAGATGAATAAAAAAAAATAAACTTGATAAAAGTAAATTTCATGCTTCAAAGTTATTTAATTTAAGTAATAAATTGAATTTGACAAGTAAATGAATATGTTGCCCAGTGATGTCTGATTTAATATTGAAAACTAAAGCAGTGAAGGGATGGAATTGAGTCTAATAAATATTTTGTGCATAGTAGGGGGCATTGTTATACTCTACTAGTACACTGCCTTCTTAATTTTGTATGTGTAGTCGTATAATGAAATTTCAGTTGGTAGATTCATTTATCGAACTTTCTTATTATTATCGAACTTTCTGATTTATTTATAGGTTAGTGTTGAAATAAATCAGTGTTTAAAATTACTGTAATTAATTATGAAGCCTTGTAAATAACAAAGAAACAAAAATTTGGGGGAAAACACAAACTGGCCGAGACACCAGGACAAGAGCTTCAAATCGTGACTGTCCAGATGAAACAAGGACAAATAGTAACCCTAACTAATACATTATATGTCCAATATTGGCACCAGATATATTCACCTTACTTTAGATTTACTGGTTTTTTTTTACAAAATGTATACTTCCTTCCAAAAAAAAACTATGTTGGACTACATTAACCATCTTACTTGTGTATTTCAGTTAATTTACTGAATAAATAAATACATTAATTTGTCTAAAATTTCTTTCTCAATATTTATTTTTATTTAGTAACACCTAGTTTAGCATGTTTCTTCTACTTGAAAATTTTCTAAAATAAAATATAATATTTATTTTTTTCATAGATCATCTCTTTAATATGTGTGTGTGTGTGTGTGTGTGTGTGTGAGCGCGTATGTGCGTGTGTGTTGAGAAGATGAGTGAGAGTAGTATGAGCTAGAGGTACGGTGGGATCGCTAAGCCCATCAGCTGCTCACTTTAGCTGCCTCTGCCAGAAAACTAACAACTTAGTGGTACTAAAAAAAATGTGTTATTTACTATGTTTAGGTCATGATGAGCTGTTAAAAACATTTTGTGGTTCCCCACCCTACGCAGCACCAGAATTATTTTGCGATGCGTCCTACATCGGTGCTCCTGTAGACATCTGGGCTTTGGGAGTTCTCTTATTCTTCACTACAACCGGTCATATGCCATTCCCAGCTGATTCCATCGCTGGCCTGAAGAGAAGTATCCTGCTGGGAGTCATAACATCGCCGGCACATTTGTCTCCACCATGTCGCACACTTATACGTTAGTGCTGTTGCATTTAAGAAATTATTTTTGTTTCTATAAAAATATTTTATTATATATATTATTTTTAGATTTAAAAATACAAGTATATTAGTGAGCCCGTGCTACCTGTCGCAGTTAATGGGAAAAAGAAATGAATATTATACAACAATGTACAGCAAGAAGTTGAACAGTGTTTTAACATCTCAAGTAATACCATTGGCTGATACTTAATTACTGTAATACACTAATATTTAATTTAAAGGTTGTATTTTAATATTGCTGTACATATCTTTCTAAGACAATTGTTGCAAAACCATGTATCCCTACTATTTCTCGTCAATATGAACTCTATTTAAAACACCCCGCAGGGGAGTACAGACTAGCTACACCTATTGAAAGGATTTAGACGTCCCTCGTGGTATTCGAGACTAACACACACTTACAACACTACACTTACGGCTTTAACACTTTACACTCACACTTACATTTAGGGAGGCGATAATAGCCTCAATGTGCTTTTTGCCTTAAAATAACAACAACAACAAAATCAATTAAAACATATATTATAGTTAATTGTATTAATTTTATGACCTGTTAATAAAGCAGTGTCATTCATTATTTGGGTTATTATTTTGTTCTACTTTCGTATTTAAAACTATAACCTATAAATTTAATCACTGAATTCTAACATTGTACATTGAGCCGCCTCGGTGGCCTAGTGGATAGCGTACTAGGCTTTCACCCCGAGGACCCGGGTTCAATTCCCGGTGAGGGCTTGGCATTTTCATATGCTATAAATCATCCCATCGTTCGCATTAGCCCAAGTGTGCACAATAGTCGGACGTTAAAAAAAAAAAAAAAAAAAATCTAACATTGTATCTTATTGAAGTATTTACAAATAAACCTATTACGAGGGTTGATCAAATATAAACGAGACTGACTTTCTAAAAACTTTTCCATTGGACATTGAACTCTAAAGGGTGGGGTTTCAGGTAGCCTGGGAGGTTTGGGACGGGCGTAGACGGGCAACATTTCCGTTCGGACCCTTCAGTATAAAACTATACAATGAGTGAGAGTGAAGTGCACGTTTCCGTGGAGCAGAGAATTATTATTAAGTTTTTGGCCAAGGAGGGGGTCAATCCGACTGAAATCTTTTGTAGATTGATGGCTCAATACGGGGACAGGACCCTGTCAAGAGCTCGCGTTTTTGCTTGGCACAAGGAATTCGCCAAAGGACGGGAAGCAGTAGAAAACCTCAGCCATGATCGTCGCCCGACCACTTCCGTCACGGACGAAAACATTGATGCTGTTCGGAAGCTCCTGGACAAAGACAGACGTATATCGCTGCGATTTATTGCAGATGAACTCCAGTTGAGCTATGGTAGCGTTCAAAAAATCGTTACATCAAACCTGGAACTCAGCAAAGTATCTGCAAGGTGGGTTCCACGAATTTTGACCGACGTTCACAAACGGAATCGTTTGGAGATTTGCCAGCGACTATTGACCCAATTTGAACGAGATGGTGAGGCATTATTAAACCGGATTGTCACCTGTGACGAAACATGGGTTCACCATTACACTCCCGAGTCGAATCAGGCAAGTATGGAGTGGCGGAAGAGGGGAGAGAGGGCGCCTCTGAAGGCCAAATCACGATCGTCGGCCGGGAAGGTAATGGCCACTGTATTTTTCGACAATCAAGGCACCTTTCACGTCGATTTCCTCCATCAACGACGCACAATAAATGCACAATATTATTGCGATGTTTTAGAGGCATAAAACAGTCTTTTCAGTAGGAAAAGGAAATCTAAACCGGCGAGAAACGTTATTCTTCTTCACGATAATGCCCGACCACATTCGGCGAACGCTACGAGGCTTAAACTCGATCAAATTGGCTGGGAACCAATGGAACATCCCCCATACAGTCCAGACTTATCACCCTGCGACTATCAGCTGTTTGGGCCACTCAAAGAGGCGCTTGGAGGCCAGCGTTTCGAAGACGATTCTGCGGTGGAGACCTTCGTGCTCCAATGGCTCAATGAACGCCCGAGAACTTTTTACGAAGATAGAATTAAAAAACTTCCAATCCGGTGGGAAAAATGTTTTACTCGTGCGGGAGACTATGTAGAAAAATAAGTTGTATCAAGAATAATTTGTAAGTAAGCAATAAATTTTTTAAAAAATCAGTCTCGTTTATATTTGATCAACCCTCGTACAATATAACCAGATTTTACATTATGTACCTAAATCAGGCTACAGTATTTACTGTTTACTAAAAGCAGATTCTTTTATTTAATAACATTTACTAATTAGAACTGGCCTAGATTGTCTTATCGATTTTACTTTCAAAACTGATTCGGTCAATAATTATTTAAGTCTTGGACACAATAATAATTTAAACATTACTTTCAACAGCTGTTTTGGTACACACAATTGCTAAAACTTTTACTAGTTTTAAATCGGTTTTACTTTACTGGAAAATCTTAAAATAGGAAAGTACGAGGTGTGAGAGTTCCCTGGTTTTATGATTAACTTATAGTTTTCTGTAACCTGTATATGCAGCTCATTCATTTTGGTATAAAACTGATTAGAATGCTTAGTGTAATAACATCAAAGATGATATACATTTTTATACCTCTTTATGGTTTTTTTATTCCTTCATCGTTGTCAAACCGCTATTCGCTGAGAACAGGTAGCAATTGGTTGGTGTGAGATCCAAGTTGTACGAGGGCCTGTTTTCTCCCATCCAAACGATCTGATTGGATCTTGAGTTTGAGCAGCATATTGAGAACAACCATAATTTTGTACACTACACTGAAGCTTTTTCAGTATTCGTGCAGTACGCTGCAAAGTTTGTTATTACTGACATAATATCGATTAACAAAGACGTCACAAATTACCATATTTTACGGATTATTAGATGCACTTATTTTCTTCGAAGAATTTCCACCAAAATTCAGGTGCGTCTTGTATTTGAAATTAATATAAAAATGTCCAGTGTTTGATTTAAAATTCCCGCCAGTCTTAAAAACGGCCATACCATGGGAAACCTATCTCTATCTGGCAACATTGGATTCAACTGGCAGCAGCAGCACCGATGCGACAAACATGAGTTGCGGGGATACACAAGCTTGCTAACACTGTCTCCCTACCAACCCCCCATCACAAACCCAGATCACTGTCTAGCAATGATGCAGTCTATGGTGCCAGTGAACTTGAATTGAAAGTGGTTCGTATTAAGTAGCTAATTTTATAATAGACAATAAACGAAGAATTTCTTTTAGTCTGGCTTTGCAATCTATAGTAAAAAAGTTATTTTTTTAAATTACTTAAAAATTATTTTGCATCTTATAGTCCTTAACGTTTTATAGTCCATAAAATAAGGTAAATATCTGATGGGTCTAACAGCCTAATCTTGTGTGTTCAAGTACCTGATTTGGTTTCGTTTTGATTAAATAGTAGAGTATTTTCCTTTCATTGACTGCTGCTTTGATTCTGGAGTCATGTTTCATTATCTAAGACAATGTAGTTAAAAAACTCATTAACAATCTTACGCACTTACACATTTTGCTAACACTCATAGCCTCGAGGGACACAGCCTCGTATATCTGGCAAAGAATGTGTGCCGCTGATGCATTCCTTGCTGTAAAAAAACAAAATGGAAGCTGTATTTTATGTAAACAGGCTGCTAAATTGTTTTAAATAACACAGTCATATTATAAGCCATTTAAAATGCTACAGTTTACAATGCTGGTTTTATAATGGACATGCTGGGAACTATTGTGTTTTTATAGGTGCACAAAATTAACATTGCTACAGCCAATAAAATTTTACTTAAAAAATAACCCTGTTTTATATTTTTATTTGTTTACATTTTTAGGAGCAATCCTTCGTCAAACACCATCTGATCGCTTGAAAATAGATCAGATTTTTGCATCAGAGTGGTTAAAAGGAGTGTCTGTACCCGGAGGTGTGTGTGAGCCGTGGAGTATGCTGCCCACGTTTGGACCTGAAGACAAATTAAATTCTTTGGAAAAACAGGCCAGAGAAAGGTTAAACCACTTGGGGATCACATCCGAAATGTTGGAAGAACATGTTACCCAAAGTGCTCGAAGTCCAGTTATTGCAACATATCGAATAGTTATCCACAGGCTGCAGAATAATGCTCAGCTACCACCGATAACACCTGTTAAGGCGCCACGATCTCGTACTTGTGTATTGTTATAACTTGTTTAATTATGTACTATATTCAGATTGATCTACAAAATAAAAATACGACCAAAGAATATTAATTAGTTATATTGTTAGTATGGTTCGAATATGTTAAGTTTTTATTTGATGTAATTGTTTTAAATACGTTAACAACCTGGCTTCAAAATCGGAGAGTAAATATAAATCCAGCAGAATCACACCGTGTCACTTTTATGCTAAAAAAGGAACTTGTCCTCCTGTGTATTTATATAACACACCAATCATCAAAGTAATTGAGTAAAATATTTAGGCCTACAACTAGATGGAAGATTGACATGGAACCATCGCGTAAAAACAGATCATCTAGTTTTAAATTTTAGACTCGAACTTCTCTATTGATTTCTAAATTGTATTTTATCTCTATGTCAAAAAATAACAATTTACAAAACCCTGCCAAGACCAATTTGGACATATGGCACACAATTTGTTTCTGCAAAAAAAAAAAAAAAAAAAAACAGTTTACAAAAGATTAAATTATTTCAGTCAAAGTGTATTATTAATTAAAGCACCTTCAATGTTAGCAACTTACAGTAACTCTACACACAGACTTCATTGAACAGTTAGCCCGCTTACACTATTCAAGATCTCATAATGAAATTCAGAACCACGGAAATCCAAAAGTCAGAACAATTTTTAATAAAACATTAAATCTCTCACAACTTTGGCAGCAATTGAATAGAGACCATCTGGACCAGCATCACTGAAAATTGGCCACCGGGCAATAATTCATAACAATTAATCATTTTTCATTTGGTTGTTTTGCAATTACATATAAAATATTGTTAAAAAAATAAATTTGAAAAATATGCATTGTTAAATCATTGCGTTAACATAAATAAATGAGAACTATTTTGTGTAATTATGTTATAAAAAAATTGAAAATTTTTGGTGTAAATATTTTGTATTTTATTATAAAGTACATTATAAAATAATAAGTAATGTAATATTATGAAAATTCTTTTCCATAACTTGTTTCTGCTTTGTATTATTTTCCAAGTACTTTTATTCATCTAAGACTGAAACCTATTTTTATATTTGTACTGTGTGTATTTGAATTAATTTAAAATATGACTAGAAAACATTATTGGTTTTCAGTAACAACTCACATCACATTCAGTATTACAATAAAATAATATATATGTAAAACACAAAATGTATTGTCAGAACTGTATTTCTGTATTTTTGTAATGTAAATAAAATGTGTGTACCCTTTTTATAAATTTGTTGCATTTATATTACAATTTGTTTTCACCGTTCATTAAATTTGGAAGAAAGAATCTAAAAATAAATATGTTTATTAAAATAAGTTTTTAGTAATATCAAATGTGGTCAAATGATACATGGTTTCTAGACTCTTTGATGTCAAGAACATTTGAGGAGGCAGACTGTGTGTCGGGGTATTCTGGAGACCTAGCATGGTATACTGCATTATACAGAACGTATATAGAAGGTGTTAAAGCATATTATTTTTAAAAATATTTAAAGTTCATTAACTTCAAAAATAGGATGTAATGTTTTATAATTTTTAATATTCAGTTCGTAAAGGTTACCCATAAGAAGCAGAAGTAAAAAATTCTTTTGAACGTAAGGTAAAACATTTTACTGTTTTTTAATGATGTTGTTAGATTAGAAATTGAATTAACAGGTCCAAAAATCAACACCTCGCTAAGAGTACTAATTGCCTTACCAGCACTTTCATTTCCTTAACATTTTCTTAGTACATAGCATTCTTAAACTGATACAGTCATTGTTTAAATGATTATTATGAATTTTATTTTATTTTAAAATATTCCTCACTTCAAACCATTTTTAATTCAAATTTACAAGAGGCAAATAATATAATAATTTAACCCATGAATTATAAATTGCAAAGCAATAGAAAAGAAAAAATAGACCAGGAGATATGAGATTTGTAACGTGTATGTTGACAAATGGATATGAAACCAACATATTTACTTTAAAAGTAACAAATGTTTCGTTATTTCACATTATCAAGCAATATATATTTTAATAAAAGAAGTGTGTATATCTAGGATGGTTAAAGGGGGATGGTTATCACCAACAGTGGAGGGTTCAGTGACAAAATTTTGAACTCAATGAAAATGGCAAGTTTTAAGGCCTACTGAGGGCAACTTTTTCTGTTACCTTATGTTTTAGAAAATCTGCTTTATCCCCGCCGGGGAGAGCAAACTAGCTGCACCTATTGAGAGGATTTAGACGTCCCTTGCGGTACCCAAGTCTAACACACACTTACACTTACTGTACTTATGACTTTAACACTTTACACTCACACTTACATTTAGACAGGTGATAATAGCCTCAATGTGCTTTTCGCCTTAAAAAAAGAAAAATCTGCTATAACTTGAGCGATTAGTGAGAAATGAGGATTATTTTCAGGTTATTCATAGTGAGAAATTTTAGATTATTCATATTAAAATCTTATGAGTTATATTTCAATATTAATTGCATACAAAATACATTTTACTGAATATTTGTTATATTTTTGCATACGAGGTTTGTCCAATAAATACGCGAACTGGTCGAATATGGTGGCCATTACAGAGAGTTAAGCCACAGCCACTGGCCTCACGTGTTGTCTGGGACCCAATGAGCCGTCAGTGCTTGGCAGAACGTTACGCTGTGCAGATCTTGCGAGTAGAGTTATTTTTAGTTTTGCATTATTTTTTTGTTCGTCGATATGGAAATTGACCAATTCACTGAACAACGAATTAACATCAAGTTTTTTGATAAAGCTTGGTAAAATTACCAAGAAATTGCTGAAATGTTGAGAGTTGTTTATGGTGATAATGCTATGAAGAAAACAGCCATTTTCAAGTGGATTAAGCACTTTAAAGAAGGTCGAGAAGACGCCACGGATGATGCAAGAATTGGACGACCTTCAACCTCTTGTGTGCATGAAAACATTGATCGTGTGCGGCGTCTTGTCCTTACTGATCGCCGAAAAACTGTCCGAATGATAGCTGAAGAACTAAATTTAGGAAAATCAACAGTGCACACAATCTTAACCGAGCATTTGGGCTTAAGAAAGGTTTGTGCGAAAATCGTACCAAAACTGCTGACTCCGCATCAAAAGTTGAGAAGAGTCGAATGTGTTACTGACTGGAAAAATTCCATGGAAAATGATGTTGGATTCTTAAATAGGGTTATCACTGGTGATGAATCGTGGTTTTTCAAGTATGACCCGAATCGAAATCGCAAAGCATGGAGTGGAAAGCAACAGGTGAAGCTCGAACAAAAAAATCAAGGAAAAGCCGATCAAAAATCAAATTCATGCTCCTGGTTTTCTTTGATATCAAAGGTGTTGTTCATCATGAATTCCTTCCTGAGGAAAAACGGTAAATTCTGAGTTCTACCTTAACGTTCTCAAGCGTTTGAGAGATCGCGTCGTGTGCAACCACATTTGACTCAAAACGATGGATGGATTCTTCATCAAGACAATGCACCCGCACATTCGGCTTTGATTGTTCGCCAGTTTCTGGCTAAAAATTCAATCACTATCCTTGATCATCCCCTTATTCACGGACCTCGCCCCTGCGACTTTTTCTATTCCCTAAATGCAAAAATGTGATGAGGGGACAGCATTGGGAAGATGTGGACACAATAAAACAAGAAACGACGAGGAGACTGAAAAGCCTGACTTCCGAGGACTTCCAAGGGTGCTTTGAAGAGTGGAAAAGAAGATGGGATAAGTGCATAGCAGTGAATGGAGAGTATTTTGAAGGGGACAAAATCAATGTAGATGAAATTTTGTAAAATAAAGTTTTTATGACCTTAGTTCGCGTATTTATTGGACAAACCTCGTATATCCCACCACACACACTACTGAACTGAGTAGTAAAATTAGAACAGCAATTGAAATTCAACTTATTCTTAATAAATATAAGTGATATTTAAGTTTTTAAATAAAATAAGACTACAATTTACGTAGCACAAGTCCTATAGTGTACTGTCTTTGTTACAGTCTGCCTGAAGTATGTACAATTAAAGTGTGTATTGTTGTAGTTTTTTATGTATTGGTTTGTGCCTGACAAGGTGTGTGTACATGCTGAAACATTCTTAGTGAATGCAAGACAAGGTGCAAAAACGTTTTTGCGAGGCTTTTCTAATAGATACAGTGAACTCCCACACTAGTGAGTAGATCATCACCATTCCAGAATATCTGAACTGGCAGTGTTCAAATGAGTAAACATTATTACACTAAAAGTAGTCAGAAGGAATGAAGGGGAAAATACATAACATTTTGAAATTAAACACTATTTAAGCTAATTATACATAAATATGAAATAATAAGTAATAAAACATATATAAACATTACTAAACCAAATTTTTTACATGAATGGTATTTTTCAAAACAAGTCCCAAGTTACATTTATGGCACTCAAATGTCATTTGTGTAATTACAATTAATATCATTCCAATTAACATTTTTTTTTCAAGGCAGTATTCCATATTTGGCCAACTAGGCTCATGCCTAGAGCACAAAATTAAAAAAAAGTGATAAATGATCAACGGAAAATAATTGGAGGTAAATTACAAAATAATTAATACATTTTTTTTAACAATACCAAGTACACAGTAGATGATATGTATTACTGCTTCAGTTTGAATAGAAGCCTATAAATTTTAAAAAATATCTTTAATTTTAACTATCAGTCTTTTATTTCAGGTTCATACACTATAATTATTTGTTTCACGTTGTATTTTCAATTTGTGTCTTTAAAAATTCTATACTTTTTAAAAGTATTGATGACAAGGTATTGATAAATAATAAGTATCTGTACAAGTATTGCTGTTCATATACAGTAGATATTTGTTGCTGCATTTGCTATTTACAACTATAGTTGAAAATAAATCCAGTAGAAAGCATCTAAGTTTACATTTTTCAATTAACTGATCATTTTAATTCACATATCTGTCACTTCCATACTTTTTTTACAGAAATGAAATTATAAGGGCTGTGACATAACCTTCTTCTTTTAGTTTTGTTTACTAGGTAGTCAAAAATAGCTGGCAATTGTGATGTGTTTGTGTTTTGTGTTCATTCAGTTAAATGTTATGATATATAAAAATACTCATGATTTAACAGAGAATATAACTATACAGTCATATTAGGACATTAAGTGAAATAAAGTGGTTTATTATAGTTTAAACTTAATGTTATTTAAGACTAGCTGCACCTATTGAGAGGATTTAGACATCCCTCTTGGTACCCAAGTCTAACACACATTTACACTTAACAACACTACACTTACAACTTTAACACTCACATTTACATTTAGGGAGGCGATAATAGCCTAAATGTGCTTTTCACCTTAAAAAAAATGTTTCTTCAATGAGAAATTAAAAAACTAATCATTTTAAATTAAAAATTGGTTGAAACAAAAAATTACTTTACCAATAAATCCTACACATTATTTATAATGAAAGTGATTTTTTCAGATTAAAAAAAAGTAAATATATTTAAATATAAAGTTACATAAGTAATTTTCGGATAAATAGCCTAGCATTTTTATGTAGGACATGCTACTGGGCAGGCTAACAGACAAAGGGTTAAGGGCAACATATTTGATTGAAAACTAATTGTATTAAGAGAAAACTAATACATCTAGATCTCTTTATTACATTTTTATCTTTTTTTACTCTTTATTTTCTTTGTTAGATATTTAATACTCTACCAAATATTAGAATTACCATTCTACTTATATTAGAAAACTTCAAAAAGGTACAAATGAAGATAATGAACTCTTCAAAATTTCCAGAACATGAGTCAAACTGACACATCTAAGTAAAATAAAATTGTTCTTGTGTTAATTTTTCAGAACAACAATAGAAGTGCAAATTTAATTAACAACAATGATGTGTATAAAATGTTTCGAGGTCTCCTTTGCTGACCAGTACTATAGCAGGTTATCTTATAAGATAACTTCACCATGAACAGGTGTAGTCTTAAGGTAAGCAACTACAGTGCAAGATTTACCAAAAATCTAAGGCAGAAATGTGATTCATTCAATAACATTTTCAGTGGGTTATTTTGCAGTTAATATTTTTCTTGTTGCAATACTTCAACAATTTAAAAAAAAAATTGTAACTTATAGTTTAACTTATTTTGACAAAGTTTTGCAATATAAATATGTAGCCTATCATAAACTCTTTTCTGAATAAAATTTTAAATTATACTTTTAAAAATATATATTTTGTTTTCTAATTTCTTTTCTGTAAATGCACAAAAAGGTTAACTTATTCGATCAGAAAAACATATTGAAACAACAAGAAGTAGCCTACTTATCACTAATGGTTAATTAAAACAGGTAGCCTACATTCTATTTCTTTAAAGTAAAACTTACATTTTTTTAATTTAATAATTACTAATTTGATTTTAAAGTAAGTTGAATAAGTTAAATTTTACATGTTTCAGTATTTTGTCGTAGCATGCAGTTTCTTGGCTGTAACAAGGTGTTCTCCAATTGGAGAAGAAAGTAACAACAAAAGGTAAAATAAATAACTTTTATTTCCAATATTAGCGTTAATAGTTGCTGTCAAAATAAATTTTGATATTGAAAGGAAGCTGAGATATAACTTTTTGTTTAAAACAAGTGAAGGTCATTGAAAACAAAATGCTAATACTGAAAATGTCCATGGAAATACATAAGATAAACAGAAAAAACAGAATGACAGATTTAAAATAAATGGTAGAAAAGCATTAGGATTTAAATCTAATTCCCCCAACTCATAAGCTTAAGTGAAAAATACTGGTATTTAAGATTTTTTCATTATAGAAATTTTTTAAAAATTATAATTTGTTGGAATAATTATTCCAAAAAAATGTATGTTTCAGCAACACAACTGATGATGCTGCACACAGAATGTTAGTGTGGCCTCCTCGTGTCACTAGAAAAAAGTGAGTAAAAAATTTTAAAAGTTAATACTTATCAAAACATTTTTCTCTCTCTATTTGTTTTACCCAACTTTGGGGTATACTAAATCAATCACTTTTTAATGTTCTGTGCCTTCCTCATAGCCCAGTATTGCTTCATTCGTTGTGATCTTGCTTTTCTTTCTTCGTCAGAGATTTGGATCGTTCGCTTGGATTTGACTTTGCCTTGGAACAGTTGCTTCTTGTCCTTGGTTATTGTTTTTTCTGTTCTGTCCATGAGCATAGTGTCAGTGATCTGCAGTTCTGTTATGTCTTTTTCCGTTTCTCTAAACCAAAGTGGTTTGGCTCTTCTACTGCGAAAGTAGTCAAATATTTTTTTGGTTAGTCTATTTTTGTCCATTCAGAGGAAGTGCCCATAAAAATCAATTCTCCTTTTTCTTATTGTGTCTGATATTGTTTCAGTTTTTTGGTAAAGAGTTTCATTACTGACAAAACATTTTTATTTAACATAGTTTAATTATAATAGTGACACTACTACAAACTATAGACATTTTTTATTTTCAAAGTAAAGTATTCTTTTCTCATTTGATACTTTAATTATTTTTGTAGTTCTTTAGCAACGTAACTATTCAGGTTGTTTTTATCAACATACAAACAAAATTTATTCAGAATTGTTATGATATTTTTAATCAGTTAATACTTTTTCTACTTTTATTCATTGAATGCAATGTTGCATTGAAAAGTATGCTGTACAACAATATTATAATATACATCAGTAATATCGTAATATATTACAGTAATATAGCATAATATACAGTATAATATGTAGGCTACAATATAAATTACAGTATCTAGTGTAAACGTAAATAAATAGAATAATTTTTAAAAATGAGCCTGAACTTCTTTCACATGACTTGTTCAGGCTACCTACATTATTATGTTTTAAATTTGTGTAATTATAGAAATTTGACAAATATATTTGTTAACAGATTTGCTACTTGTTAACAATTTTGATTATCTATAGTATTTTTAACTTATTTATGTAAAAAAATATATTACAATATGCTTAGTCGGAATGCAGGTAGTATTTAAAATATATAACCATTTTTTATAAGAGTTTCATACCTAATATCGCCATTAGTTATTGGTGTTGCATATTTTTTTAGTATTTCTTCTGACACTGAAAGCTTACGGACACCTGGGACTCAAGAAGTACCTGAAGCAACTATATTGAGGTAAGACTATGACTTTAATTTTGACCCTGACATCAGCCTTGACACAGGTCTTGTGTACTATCTAACCATAGGAGCATTTTTATTTGTTTTGAGACGTGTTGTTTATTTTTGCTTGCTAACAACGCATACTTGAAAAGTTGGAAAAAGAAGGAAAGGTGAAAAACTTACTTTATTTCCATGCATACCATCCATGTTAGTTTAGTTAACTGAATTAGATACCAGAACTAAACTAACATTGTACTATTGCTCAGCAACAGTATACATTATTTGTTAGGCCATCTCACTGAATTTGTATTCAGATGTTGGTACTCCTGACCCTGTGCACACTTACATCACATATTTCAGAACTTCACAGCAGGTCAGAAACTATTGTTTCTGCACAACCCCTGGACGACTACTGAGCATTTTACAAAGTAACAACTACTAAAATTTACTTTTCAGCCTCTATAAATGTATTTTATAATAATAACACATTACAAAATCATATGTTTATCTAGCAGAAATATGAGGTGTGTTCAGAAAGTAACGAGAATTTTTAAATTTTGCGGACTTGGAGAGTCTGATTGTCAAACATTTTTATTATGTTGGTATACATGCCCTTGAAGTATGATAAAACTTTCAGCTGTTTTCATTGTTGACTTTGTCTGTGACAGCCACTAAGGTTAGATGTGTTTTTATGAGCTCGGCGATTTTCGTTTGTTAAAAGAAATGGATCAAAGAATTTGTATCAAATTTTGCATAAAAAATGGAATAAAGTGTAACAAAGTGTGTGAAATGTTAACAAAGGCCTATGGTGAGTCTGCTATGAGTAAAGCAAGAGTTTATGAGTGGTATAAGCATTTCCAAGAAGGCCCGTGAAGACGTTGAAGATGACGAACGCTCTGGACGCCCCGGCACATCAACAACCAATGAAAACGTGGATAAAGTGAAAGAAATGGTTATGAACAATTGCCGAATCACAATTAGAGAGGTCGCTGATGATGTTGGCATATCGATTAGATCATGTCATGACAGTGTTTCAAATGTTTTGTGTATGAAACGCGTGGCAGCAAAATTCGTTCCAAAATTGTTGAATTTTGAACAAAAACAGCGGCGAATGGAAGTTGCTCAGGAGTCACTAAATGAACTCAACGATAATGCAGAATTACTGAAACGTATTATAACAGGTAATAAAACATGGGTTTATGGATATGACGTCGAAACTAAGGCTCAACCATCCCAGTGTAGGCATTCTGGCTCGCCAAGACCGAAAAAGGCTCGACAAGTGCGGTTGAACGTGAAGGTTATGCTCACTGTGTTCTTCGATATTAATACCATAGTGTATCATGAATTCCTGCCACCAGGTGAAACGGTCAATAAGGAGTCCTACAAACAAAGGAGTCCTACAAACAAAGTCCTACCTACAAGTTCAATGCCGTTTGCGTGAAGCAATCCGAAAAAAACGCCCGGATCTGTGGACAAACAATTCATGGCTTTTGCACCACGATAATGCACCAGCTAACACTTCATTGCTTGTTCATGAATTTTTGGCCAAAAACAGTACTGTAACGATGCCCCAGAATCCATATTCGCCAGACATGGCTCCGTGTGACTTTTTCCTATTTCCAAAAATAAAGAGAACCTTAAAGGGCCGTCGTTTTACAGCTATAGATGACATTAAAAGCGCATCGCTGAAAGAACTAAAGGCTATCTCAAAGATCAAGTTTGAGAAGTGTTTCCTGGATTGGAAGAAGTGCTGGCACAAGTGCATAATCTCCAATGGGGACTATTTTGAAGGTGACAACATCAATGTAGAAGAATAAATAAATATTTTGTTCAAAAAATTAAAATTCTCGTTACTTTCTGAACACACCTTGTATACAGCTGACAACCTATATACTAAACAATTATTTTTTTATATTTTAAAGTGTAACTTATTTATTATTTGGGAAAAGTTTAAAATACCATTTATTTTTTTGGCTTTCATTACAATAGTTATAAGACTAATTAATTAAATATTTTATGAAAACTCAATGGAAATTCTTTTTTCAACTCGATTTCTGAAAAGATTATTGCGGTTTTATGACTTGTATTTTAAAAAATAAGGGAAAATAATTACTACTTTAATCAGAATTTGTATACAATAAATTATTCATTAATTGCTCACAATTGTTGGTAATGTGTAAAAAACAACTTGGTCATCATACTTGGAGAAGTTTGTAAATAATAATTTATTGATGGCAGCGAGTTTATGACGTCAAATGAGCTTTAAAAGTGATAATTTTAAAATGTTGTAGTATGAAAAAAGCAATTGTTTAAAAAAATAGTTTCACAAAAGTAAACATTTACAACTTAATCATGTTATCATTTGTATGAATTTTGACTTTACAATGCAGTCAGTGAAGAACAACGTAGAATTAAATGGTTCAAATATTTTTTTTTCATGTGCAAAGGTGTATGTTATGCTATTAGAAACAGATTTTTTGGAGTTTTTACTTATAAAATATATTAAAAAAGACATTTTCCAATATTTTGAGAACTAGCAAAAATATAAAAATATTTTATTTCAATACATAAATGTAAAAAGACATAAACAGTAAAAAGAACTACACAATTTTTATTTATAAATTTTGTTTGTAACTGCAGACAATATAGGATAAAATTAGGATTTTTTTTAAGTTTTACAAATTATTGATTTTATTTTCAAAAGGATTCAGAAATGAACAATATTATCAAATGTATTATAAAATACAGTTCAGTATGTTGAAAATAATAACTCAGATACATGAAACAAAATTTAAGGTATTTTAAGTTAGGTAAAAGATCCTGATCTTTTCAGTTCCTACTAATGGTTCACACTCTCCCTATATATATTTTTCAAATTTTCAATCGTTAATAAAATACTTTCTATTCATCCACTCAAGTTCAAATACTTTTTTCAAACTTGTTTTTTGTTGTTGTTATTTTAAGGCAAAAAGCACACTGAGGCTATTATCGCCTCCCTAAATGTAAGTGTAAGTCTAAAGTGTTAAAGTCGTAAGTTAGTGTTGTAAGTGTAAGTGTGTGTTAAACTCGGGTACCGCAAGGGACGTCTAAATCCTCTCAATAGGTGCAGCTAGTTGCACCTCTGCGGGGTTTTAAACTTTTAGTGGATGACACTTGATGTTAATACAATTTTTTTCAAATATTAATTCATTAATTAAATTTAATTAATTAATTTTAGTCTTATATGACAGAAAAAAGTTCTCTTATATAACACATTTAGCAGGAATTTAGGAATAAATTGTTAACCTAAGTAGGAATTGACTTTAAAAAAATTATATTACTTGTTTTACATAAAGTGATGCCTATGTGTGTTTGTTGGTGACAAACTCGTAGCTTAAATTCCTACTTTAGAAAATCACTTAGATTTTTTTCTAAACTCAAAAAAATAGGAAAATATAGTGCTTGATTTTAATTTAAAATGAGGGGGAAAATTAAAATTTATTAAGCACAAGTACAAATATACATTCTCAAAATCATAATACTAAAACATATTTAGTATTGTACTAAAGAAAACAATACTAATTACAAACTTTACATGTGATTTTTTTTTCAGTTAACGTAATGTTCTCCATGATAGGGCATGAATAAGTTATAAAATTCTGAGACCAGTAGTTTATATTTTCAGTACAAAATAATAAAAAAAATGAAATTCAAAATATTTTATGGATTAATAAGAAGGTTTTGCAAGTTCAACAAGACTACATCCAGTGATTTGAAATTACAGCCGATTGCTTTTGGTGGATCAAATCTCAGATGTGTTTCATATGATCGTAACTAAAAGTTGTAAACATTATTTTTTTCCATAGAAAGACTAGGCAATTAAGTGTTCCCTGTTTCTCATAAGGTTCCAGTTCTTCCTAGGACTTTTTTTTTTTTTTTTTGTTTAACGTCCGACTATTGTGCACACTTGGGCTAATGCAGACAATGGGATGATTTATGGCATATGAAAATGCCAAGCCCTGGCTGGGAATCGAACCCGAGTCCTCGGGGTGAAAGCCCAGTACGCTATTAAATAGGCCACCGAGGCAGCTAAGTTAGCAAGTAACAATTGACATTAGGAACAATACTCTTTTTAGAATTCTAACATTGTTTTGTATTCTAAGTGGCCATACCAGTTCTACTTTTGCTGCTGAACAACTATCTCCAGCACAGATTGACCAATTTCCTGCTTTTCCTAATAGTATATTGAATCAATGCAATGATTGATTAACATCACATAATCTGAGTGACAAACAGTATCTTAATCAAAGATTTAAAGGTTATCGTAACATTGTTAAAAGAAGAGATTTCTTCTGTAGATACCTTCTATAGGTTTCTTTTTGTGACTTACAAAGTAAATACAACTAGCGTCCTTGAAAGATTTATGCCTATTAAAAAAAAACACAATACTCTGCTTAGTTTTTTGGAACCCCAACACTATTTGTTCAATTTTTGGTAACATTGTAAAGTACGTTTGTATCAAATCTGCCTGGACTGTACTAACAACGACCTTTTTTTTTATTAGAAACACAAATGATGAAAAAGCACAGGACAGATCCAATACAGCTACAGATGAAGTAACTTTACTTACTTCAAAAGAAAATAATAATTTAAATAATGAAAGTCAGTCTTCAAATCACGAGTAAGTTTCCTTCTGCTTATAATATTTTTCTAAGTAATTAAAGCAATGTTAATGCATATTTTTTAGTGATTATACCAGTATTATGTTGTAAAATTTTATATTCCAGTACGATGTAGTGTTGACAGTCCAAATTTTTGGAAAAAACCAATTGTAGATGACAGTTTCTGACTCGTAATTGATATTAATATTGGAAGTTTTATTGTGAAGTGTTAATGAGTAGTTCAAGAATAGGGTACAGACCAATGTAGCCAGTAAACTCACCTTCCTTGACATTAACAATTTATTATCTTCAGGGCAGTTTATGAATTACTGTTGAGACTGATCACCAATAATTAAATCCTAGAATGTATTCCAATCATTAGTAACACTGTCAGTAACTTTGAACACACTTCTAAATACATACAGTACAAAACATTTTATCAAATTTTTAATATACAATGACGCACACAGATCTCAGGAGATAGACACCTCAAATGTTAAAATCAGTCCAGTAGAGAAGGCCTGGCGACTGCCCCTAGTTTACCTCAGTATAATGTATAATTTAAATAAATATTATATTTCAAAATCTTAAATATATAAATATTTTAGAAATATGTCATTCATATAGGTACTACCCTATATCTATTTCAAATTTTATTTTATATAATTAATCTACAGATAATGTTTAGGCAATATTCTTTTTCCAGTCTTTGTGATACAAATTTCGTTGTACTATATTTATTTTCAAAAGTTATGATATTTATTTTAAATATTTTTTTAAAGGTTTAACTAAACAAATGCAATGAATTCATTAGAATATTATTATAATATAAAGTGTAATTGAAGAATAGAAATAACAACTAACACCTGTTTTTGGTGGTTCATTTGAGTTGGTTAATTTTTAAGACTTCAAGTTTGATTTATTTGCCTTTTGATTTAAAGATTGTTATTTTATTCTTTGTTTTTATTTTGTGGTTGATTAGAATGTGAATTCAGATTGTTTAATTTGAGCATTATTATTATCCTTTAACTATATATATATATATATATATATATATATGTGTGTGTGTGTGTGTGTGTGTGTGTGTGTGTGTGTGTGTGTGTGTGTGTGTGTGTGTGTGTGTGTGTGTGTGTGTGTGTGTGTGTGTGTGTGTGTGTGTGTGTGTGTGTGTGTGTGTGTGTGTGTGTGTGTGTGTGTGTGTGTGTGTGTGTGTGTGTGTGTGTGTGTGTGTGTGTGTGTGTGTGTGTGTGTGTGTGTGTGTGTGTGTGTAGTTCTTATACTAGTAATTATTTTTCTTTTAGTTTATTATGTCACAGGATTTTGAATTAAGGTTAAGGTGAATATTTCCGACCAGTTAGCTAAACAGTTATTATTATTTATGTTTCTAAATATAATCAGTTTGTTCAAATTAATAATTTTAAGATTTGTGTGTTGTTTTTTTGTTTTGATTAGTATTTATTTCATTTATATTTGATTATTAGTTTAAATTTAAAGATTGAAGATATTGTAATAGCAGTTTGTTACTGAAAAATAATTATATTTTTTTCATTGAAAATGAAATTTTTTAAGGTAACATCTGCAATTTTTTAATGCAGATTGTTAATTTTTAATTTTTTATACTCTGTAATATACTAGACAAGCTGTTCATTTTTCTCTTACATTGTTTGTCTTCGACTCATTCTGTTCTTCATTCAAGAATATTCTTGTTCCTACAATTGATTTTGATTAATATTTTTTATTACTTCAAAACACTTTTTATTTCTCTGAAAATGAAAATAAAAAGCTATCTTCTCAATGCATACAAAAACATTTTTCACCCATATTTATTTTTCAGATTTCATACCATTATTAATAAAAATGTTAGGATGACAAACTGGGTCAATAATTTGCCAAAAGAAAGGTGAGTTAGCATCAAAGTTTGTTTTTGAGTCAACTATGATAACACACCACAATGTCATTCTTAACTAATTGCAGTTTTAAACACTTTACTTAGGAATAAATTAAGGAATAATAAATTTAAAGAAAGTATTTCAAAATTTTTATAATTTGCAGCAGTTAAATTTGTTTAATTTAATATATTCTTTAAACATTAAAATTTTCATTCAAAATCTTAATAAAAAATATGTTACATTTCTATTTTTCTAGGTTAATAAAACGCCAAAAAGTATTTTTGTTTAAACTTAAATATTACCTAATACAAGGTGTGTTCAGAAAGTAATCTTTTGTCATCTTCAATGTCTTCCCGGCCTTCTTGGAAACGCTTATACCACTCGTAAACTCTTGCTTTACTTATAGCAGACTCACCATAGGCCTTTGTTAACATTTCACACACTTTGTTACACTTTATTCCATTTTTTACGCAAAATTTGATACTCATTCTTTAACCCATTTCTTTTAACAAACGAAAATCGCCGCGCTCATAAAAACACATCTGACCTTAATGGTTATCACAGACAAAATCAACAATGAAAACAGCTGAAAGTTTTATCATACTTCAAGGGCATGTATACCAACATAATAAAAAAAGTGGTTGACAATCGGACTCTCCAAGCCCTCGAAATTTAAAAATTCTCGTTACTTTCTGAACGCACCTTGTATTTTATTAAGATTTTTTAAAATACTTAGTATAATCTACATAGTTTTGGAGTTTGTTTTATAAGTATTTTGTATTACTTCATTTGAAATTTCAATTAATGTAGGTGCATTAGGCCTAACAATGAATATTTAACAAGATAGCAATTTGATGTTCTTATAGCAATCCTGAACACGCTCACGTGGACATCGATTCTATCCAACTGACTACATCAGAGCCACAGATTATACCTTCGGTGGAAACCGTTGCTGTTTTTAGGTACTAACTGTAACATTTTTTAGCATTAACCTAAATAAGTTTATGTATTCAATTAAGTATTACCTATACTAAATATTACTATATTAATGTAACCACTTTTCTTTAGCTAGGAATGAACAAAATTGCAAGTGAAAAAATATCTGTACCTGCAATTAAAAAAGGTTTGGATATGGAATCTTTGGCTAAATGTGCAAAAGCTCTATACCAACCATGTAGTGCGAAGCTGGTGTTATCAGTTTCGAAAAATTAATTGAAAATTTTGTAACTACACATAAAAGTTAATCTTACACTAATTGCAAAATAATTAGAATATTTTTTAAAGTTACAAGAATGAAATACAACCATAGGTTCATAAATAAGTAAAAGCATATTTTAATGTATGTCGTTAATGAAATGAAATACAAGTTGATGTCAACTTTATTATTTTATTATGCCAGTATAGAAACATTCAACAGCGATGTATATTTCTTAGTCCATTTTCTAAAAAAATTAATCTGTTAGATATATCACGGTTACAGTAATTTGAGGTTAAATTTGTGACAGTTTTTGTCTTTTTAAATCATAGCCTTTTTTTTCCTTTTATTTTGTTCTGCTTTATGGCTAATTGAACTTGCCTGCCTAATAACATAAGTTCATTTTCCAAAAACATCATTAAACTATGTGCTATAGTATAGTGTTGTGCATTACATGCACTAAACTACTATTATGCAGTACAAATATTGGGGCAAAATATTAAACATTCTCAAATTGTATTATTTTAAAAAAATCTCTACCAATAAAAGATCAAAAAAGTGTCCTATTTTTTACAAACTTTGGTTGTGTGCAAATAATACAACTTGGCTTGTCAGCAAGCCAAAAAAAAATATATTCTCTGCTTGTATATTACTGATGTTATACCACAAATATGGAACCTCAACAATTATCAGTGCCAATTAAACCGTCTATGAGCTCTTATTATTGTAATGTACTCAGAAAAAACTAACCTCAACTAAAACTGAACCATAACTTTAAAAAATATACTATGAATTAAATTTTACTTAAGAAATTAATTTTGATAGAAAGCCTGTAAGTTAAAACATACTTCTTGTTTGGGATTGTGTCATAAATATTAAAATTTACAAAGCCAATGAAAATAAACTATTGTTTTATTTAGCTCAATGTTATATTTATTGTTAATATTGTGTTTTTATAAACGAGAAGAGAAGAAATAATATGTAAAGTAATTAATGCTTTTGCATCTGAACAAAAATTAAACTTTGCTACCAGTAGGTACAGCAGTAATGTAAACCAAGAAACTGTTGAAGGTAGTTTTAGTGCTATCAAGATATTATCTGTGTTATCACCCCAAAGTGCATGTTCTGAAAAACTTAGGATAAGCAAAGTAGTTCACTATCTACTATTATTATTTTTGTTTTATAGGAATGTTGGAACACTGGAAAGTGGCAATAATACCTATAATGTTGAAGTAGAGGAAATAACCACTAATATTACAGAAGTTCCTAAAAATGGGAGTCAAGCTGCAAGTGAAGAATCAAAATTAGAGTAATTACATTTTTTATAATTTGCACTACAATAATTGCTTGTCATGGTTTAAGTTGGAATCAAATTTCTTAAATTTTTACACGACGTATTTTTATTTGAAGGGCCACAGAACGAACATAGTCCTGCACACCACAATTTTGTAAATTAAGTTTTTTAAGTTTCAAGTCGATTAAATAATGTAAAATTGGTATAAAAATAACTTTCTTAATTTTTGTACATTTTAAAACAGCATTCATTACATATTCAGAAATAAAAAACAATACTTAACAGATGAAACATGAACAGTTAAATTCAAAACAAAAAGATGTCAGGACCTTGATCGTTTTTGCCAGTTATGATCATCTTTTGGATACTCGATGTCATCTTTGTCTCCTTCGTCCAAACCAAGGGCTGGAATCAGTAAATCTTAGAATGCTTGAGAATCGGCACTGGTCAAGAACTGTTTTAAATGTAATATATCCTTTAATTTTGCGGGTTTAATGGGCAGCTTTCCATTGAAAAGCTCTTTCAGTATGTTTGGGTCATTTTGCTTGTTAGACTTTCTTAATTTCTTGTTTTATGTGTCTTTATTCCTAACAAAAAAAAGGTTTCAAACATCTACTCAAGTAGTTTGACTATAATACAAAATCTTTGATCGTTTTCCTCGTGGGCCCTTCATTTGTATAATGTACTGCACTAAAAAATTTTAATTTAATACTGCGATGAAACACAGGTTACTGACTTTAAAATTTTACTTTTTATTTACCAGTAACTTCCAAAATTTCAACTTTTTTGTTCATTAGCAGGTTTTAATGACAAGAATGACAAAAACAAAATTGGATTAATTGACCAACCAATAACAAACTTCAATTACATAAAGCTTAAAACTTCATAATCTCCTTTCTTTATGCTTCACATTAACATAGCAGTTCAGTTACTGAGACAGCAGTTTGCTACAACTCTAACATGAATTCAAGTTTTATTCTAGTTAATACTATTAGCTTTTTTGATTCATTACCTCAGTCTCCTATCTTCATTAGTCTAAAGTAGAGATTTTTGCAAAATAGTTACATAGTTTCATACAAATTAATAAGGGTTTTGAAATAAAAAAAGCAGCTTTAATTCACTGTGTAGCATTACTGCTCACTTTTGGTTTTGACCTTTACACATCATTCATCCTTTACAACAGATAGTATGTCAAATATATTTCTTGTAAAAGTTGTAAATAACCTATAAAACTGGGAGTAACATAGTTCTACAATTGATACAATTAGTTTTACACTGTCACTCATTGAAACAAATCACTGAAAACATGCCTTGACACGCTCCGCCACACCTTGCCAAGGTCCGCCAGGCCCCTTCCCATGTCACGCCTTGTCATGTCTCACCATATCTTTCCACGCCTCGCGATGAAACGCCACGCCTCGTTGCGTCTTACCACGCCCGATACGCCACACCTCTTCACGCATCGCCACACCTGACCTCGCCTCTCCACGCCATGCCACTACTAGCAACACTTCGCCTCGACTGGCTTCCCCACGCCTTCCCACTCCTCGCCAAGAATCGATAAGCTTTGCCACGCCTTGCCATGCCATGCCATGCTCCGAAACACCTCTCGACTCCTAGCCACTTTTCGCTATGCCTCGACATGCCTTGAACACCCTGCCACGCCTTTCTACAAATCACCACACCTCATAACGTCTTGCCACGCCCATCACGACTTGTACACCTTGCGACGCCCCCGAGCCTTGCCACACACCGCGCTACCACGCACACCTCCCCACTTCTCCACACATTGCCATGCCCCGCTTAGCCTCACCACGAATCGTTACGCCTAGAACGAATCGCCTCGCCTTGTAACTTCTCGCCACGTTTTGCTACAGTGTGATAGGCAACGCTAAGCCTCGTCTCGTCACACAACGCCAGCCATGAATCACCTCGCCACACCTTGTAACGGCCCGCCAGGACCCACCACGTCAAGCCGTGCCTTGCCACGAATCGCTGCGCTTTGTAATGCTCTGCCACGCCATGCCAAGGCCAGCCAGGCTCTGCCACGCCTCGACAAGCCCTTCTATAACAATGATAGGGGGTATCCCCGAGCGTGTGCCCATTATACCCCTATACGCTGCGCTTGCCACATCTTACTGCACCTCGTAACGCTCTGCCACGGCCAACCAGGCTCTGTCACGCCTCACTTAGCCTGGCCTGGCAACTTTTCTTAACGCCTACATACTCCTCGCCAAGGCCCGAAGGCCCTGACACGCCTTGCCACATCTCGCGCCTCCCCACGTAACGTCCTGCTACGCATTGAAACGGCCCGCCAGGCGCCGTCACGCCTTGCCATGAATCCCTCCGCATGGCAATGACTCGTAATGCCTAACTACACCTCGCCGTGCCTCAACACACCCGCCATGTAATGATTCGCCTTACCATTACTTGCCAAGGTCCGCCATGTCTCGCCGTGAATTGCCACGAGTTGCCGCACCTTGTAACGCCCTGCCACTCCTTGGCACGGCTCGCTAGGTGCCACCACACCTCACTATTTATCGCTCCGCATTGATACGACTCCTAACGCCACATCTCACCACACCTCGCGGTGCCTAGACACGCCCCATCACGCCTAACTACACCTCGCCATGCCATGAATCGCCTCACCATGGCCAGCCATTCCCCGCCACACCTCGCAACAAATCGCCCACCTCGTAACGAACTGCCACGACTTGCCACAACCCGCCACGCCTTGTTACGTCTCGCTGTGCCTCGCCAGGAATCTCTGCGTCTCGTAACGCCCTGCCACGGCCCGCTACGCCATGCACGCACCACACCCCTCCTCACTTTTCACCACGCATGGCCAAGCCTCGCCACGAATCACCTCGCATGGCAACTACTCGTAACGCCTAGCTATGAGGCGCCACGTCTCCCCACGCCTCGTAACGCACATCACGTTTTACTACGTCCCGATATGCCCTGCTACGCCTCGCCTCGTCACGCTCCGACTCGCCATGAATCGTCTCACCACGCCAGGTCTCGCCGTGCCTCGCTACGAATCGCTGCGCCTCATAACGCCCTGCCACTGCCAGGCAGGCCCTGCCACACCACACCTTGCAACATCTCACCTCGCTACATCTTGTAACGCCCCGCCTCGCCTCGTCACACCCCGTCATGCCATGAATCGCCACGCTACGTAACGCTCCTCCACGCCTTGCCATGAATTGTTATGCTCCACAACACCACGGCCACCCACTCACACGCATACACACACACACACACACACTGTTTTTTTTAAAATGGTGGAAATTTAAAAATTAATAAATGCATAACTTTTTGATCTTACAATTTCTGTAGCTCTATATATGTAGGCTGTTGTGTTTGCAAAAATTCTTAAATATAAAAAATTATATATATATATATATATATATATATATATATATATATATGTTTAAAATAAAAATATATTAAAAATGTATGAAACTTAGAAAATTAATAAAATTAAGAATTAAACTATAACTTTCAAAAACAAGCTCTTATTTATTTACTTCTTAAAAAATGCTTGCATATTATACAAGCTTATAATTTTAAAATTATACATTTCAGGCGCAACTTGCAAACTCCTTCAACATCTAGTGGTATCATAAAACTGTCCAAACAAAATGAAAGCGATGAAGAAGCTGAAGTGCAGAAAACACATATTTCTGAAAGGTAATTACACTGAATAATATTAAAGGTTCTTGGATTAATTTAATAGGTTTGTTTAGTAAATAATATAGCTTGATAACTATATGGTAATGATTTGCTTGTATATAGTAATTACTAGTATTACCTGTCGCGGCTTTGCCTACAAAACTTAAACTGTTTCAGTAATGTAATAATTTAGAAACATAAAAAAATATAATAATAAAAGCTTGATCATCTAAACTCGTGATTATTTTATAGTGAATATGAAAAAATATTATAACCTGAATATGTTGTTTTATTGTCTTCAAACGTGTTCCATTCGAATTTAAGAAAATCTGATAAAAAAATGTTGAAATATGTGTTTCATAGCATATTTCTACAATATATGATCCAAAACAAATATTTTTTCAATACAAAATTGTATACCCCCTTTTTACATTGTCTACACCCTTTCAATCTTTTTAGGGATGAGTTTTGGGAAATAGTGAAAAATATATTTCATTACTTATATTTAAGAGTGACTATATTATGTTTTAAGAAGGTCAGATGAAAAACATATTTTTCCAATAAAAATTTTTGTACCTCATTTTTACTGGTTGCGCTTGCACATCTTACTGCACCTCGTAACACTCTGCCACGGCCAACCAGGCTCTGTCACGCCTCGCTTAGCCTGACCTGGCAACTTTTCTTAACGCCTACATACTCCTCGCCAAGGCCCCAAGGCCCTGACACACCTTGCCACATCTCGCCCTGCCTCCCCACGCGACTCGTAACATCCTGCTACGCATTGACACAGCCCGCCAGACGCCATCACGCCTCACCACGAATCCCTCCGCATGGCAACGACTCGTAATGCCTAACTACGCCTCGCCGTGCCTTGAAACGAACGCCATGTAATGATTCGCCTTGTAACGCCCTGCCACTCCTTGGCACAGCTCGCTAGGTGCCACCACGCCTCGCTATTTATCGCTCCACATTGATACGACTCCTAACGAAACGTCTCACCACGCCTCGCGGTGCCTAGACACATACCCCATCACGCCTAACTACACCTCGCCACGCCATGAATCGCCTCACCATGGCCGGCCATTCCCCGCCACGCCTCGCAACAAATCGCTTCACCTCGTAATGAACTGCCACGCCTTGTTACGTCTCACCAGGAATCTCTGCGTCTCGTAACGCCCTGCCACGCCATGCACGCACCACGCTGCCACGCCCCTCCTCACTTTTCACCACGCATGGCCAAGCCTCGCCACGAATCACCTCGCATGGCAACTACTCGTAATGCCTAGCTATGAGGCGCCACGTCTCCCCACGCCTCGTAACGCCATGTTATGTTTTACTACGTCCCGATAGGCCCTGCCTCGCCTCGTCACGAATCATCTCGCCACGCCAGGTCTCGCCGTGCCTCACTACGAATCGCCGTGCCTCATAACGCCCTGCCACTGCCAGGCAGGCCCTGCCACGCCACACCTTGCAACGTTTCGCCTCGCTCCACCTTGTAATGCCATGCTTCGCCTCATCACACCCCGTCATGCCATGAATCGCCTCGCCTTACCACGCTTCGTAACACTCCTCCACGCCTTGCCACGAATCGCTAAGCCCACCACGAATTGTTATGCTCCACAACGCCACGGCCACCCACTCACACAATCATACGCATACACACACACACAATCATACGCATACACACACACACACACTGTTTTTTTTAAAATGGTGGAAATTTAAAAATTAATAAATGCATAACTTTTTGATCTTACAATTTCTGTAGCTCTATATATGTAGGCTGTCGTGAATTGCAAAAATTCTTAAATATAAAAAATGATATATATATATATATGTTTAAAATAAAAATATATTAAAAATGTATGAAACTTAGAAAATTAATAAAATTAAGAATTAAACTTTAACTTTCAAAAACAAGCTCTTATTTATTTACTTCTTAAAAAATGCTTGCATATTATACAAGCTTATAATTTTAAAATTATACATTTCAGGCGCAACTTGCAAACTCCTTCAACATCTAGTGGTATCATAAAACTGTCCAAACAAAATGAAAGCGATGAAGAAACTGAAGTGCAGAAAACACATATTTCTGAAAGGTAATTACACTAAATAATATTAAAGGTTCTTGTATTAATTTAATAGGTTTGTTTAGTAAATAATGTAGCTTGATAACTATATGGTAATGATTTGCTTGTATATAGTAATTACTAGCATTACCCGTCGCGGCTTCGCCCACGAAACTTAAACTTTTTCAGTAATATAATAATTTAGAAACATAAAAAAATATAAGCTTTTGATAAAAAGCTTGATCATCTAAACTCGTGATTATTTTATAGTGAATATGAAAAAATATTATAACCTGAATATGTTGTTTTATTGTCTTCAAACGTGTTTTATTTGAATTTAAGAAAATCTGATAAAAAAATGTTGAAATATGTGTTTCATTATTTGTGTTTCATAGCATATTTCTAGAATATATGATCCAAAACAAATATTGTTTCAATACAAAATTGTATACCCCCTTTTTACATTGTCTACACCCTTTCAATCTTTTTAGGGATGAGTTTTGGGAAATAGTGAAAAATATATTTCATTACTTATATTTAAGAGTGACTATATTATGTTTTAAGAAGGTCAGATGAAAAACATATTTTTCCAATAAAAATTGTTGTACCTCATTTTTACTGGTTGAATACTGGAAAATCGTTTTTCAGTGCACCCCTACATGTGGCAGTAATATTGAAAATTTCAAATCTTTAGCTATTATAATCTTGGCTATACATTGATTATTAAAGTTGGACTGGATAAGCAGTTTAATGGCGTTAAATTGAAGTTTTTGCAAAGTCCTTTCTTAGTGCACTCGACATTGTTGTAAGAAGGTTCTGAAAATGTCAAGTCTCTAATTGTAAGAGTTTTGGCTGTACGTTGATTATTAAATTTGGACTGGGTAAGTAGTTTAATGGTGTTAAAATCAAATTTTTGCAAAATCCTTTCTTAATGCACGCCTATATGGTAACATAAATGTACTCTGAAAATTTCAAGTCGCTAGCTAAAATAGTCTTGGCTGTACTTTGATTATTAAACTTGGACTAGGTAAGTAGTTTAATGGTGCTAGCTGCACCTTGAAAATAGTCTTGGCTATACGTTGTTTGTTAAATTTGGACTGGGTAAGTAGTTTAATGACGTCAAAATCAAAATTTTGCAAAATCCTTTCTTATTGCGCACCTATATGGTAAAATATCCTGAAAATTTCAAAGTCGCTAGCTAAAATAGTTTTAGCTCTGCATTGATTATGAATCAGTCAGTCAGTCAGGACTTCTTCTTTTATATATTAAGATTTTATGACCACTGTATTGTAGTATGACACTGTTTGATACATGTTTTTTCTCTTTATCATGCTACCTGTGTTAACACATTTTCATTGGAAAGTAACCTGTTGGAGTGACCATTATGGTAAGATCCAGACCTGCAATTGTGATTGAATGCTGATATATATATATATATATATATATATATATATATATATATATATATATATATATATATATATATATATATATATATATATATTCAGTGAAACTTGCCAACAATGGACACTGCTCAGACCATATAAAATGTTTTTTGTTGGGAAGAGTACAGTTAGAGCCTATTGTGTATAGACTAGCTGATTACTTAGGGCAGTCTGTTAAATGTATATTTTGTGATTTATAACAACAAAAATTGTACATTTCAATAAACAACAAAAATTGAACTAGTTTCTTTGCTAATCAAATTGAAAAAATTTTCAATAAAAAATTAATGTATGTACATTATAACATTGATTATGACAGTGAAATCATATTTTCAAAAAAATAAATTATTAACTATGTTAGCGAGAGATAATTTTTTAAAATTTAATTCTAAAATGTTTACACATATGTTACTTGCATATTAAAAAGTGTTTCGTGATGTTATTAAATTTTGTTACATCTTGGAAATTCACTTAAAACATGACAAGACAGCTGAGGACTTCCATTATTAGATACATAAGTATTTGTAATTTTTTTGTTTAAACAAGTTTAATTAAGTTTTAAGTGTAAGAAATATTTTGTTGCTTTACAGCTTGGAACACAATACAGAAATATACGGTAAAACTGCAGCAGAAGAACTCGCAGGACTATCAGTTATCGATGTGTTGCTCCGTAAAAGGTAGGCATAGTCCTAGGCAACACATTTATTTCTTCTAATTTGTAATATAATTACTAGTCAGCTGCAAGTCTTATTGGTGGATTTCCTAAAGAAAGATTAGCTACTGTTTGAACTCTTACAGTAAGAACTGACCTGGGAGTGTGACAACACTTAACCTATAAAACATTATTTTGGGCGTATATTTATGACTTAGCAAATGTTACTTAAGTTTACGTATGCTATAAATTTTTGAAAATTTCTTAAATCATGCCAAAGAGATTGAAGAGATAATAACTGTTATAATAATAATATAAAAATTTGGGTTTACAACTTGGGTACAGAAAAAAATTTCTGATATAAACATAGAAATAGTAACTTACTTTATTATAAAAAATGAAATTAACAATCCTGGGCTATAACATACTGGATGGGGAGAGAGAGAGAGAGAGAGAGAGAGAGAGAGAGAAGAGGATAGTAATACAATCATACATTCTTTCCTTATATAATATTTACTCTTTTATTATAATATGACTGAGCAGGGGGAGAGCATTATCCATTTTCAAGGCACAATGGACATTTTTGAAATTATCCATTTTATATAATAAGACAACTTTATAACATTTTTTTTGTGTTTAACATACTTTATAATCAAATTGTTGTAGGCTTTTGTTAATCTATAATTAGGCTACATAATTACACAGCTATTGTTTAATCTCAGTTTAATCTAACTTTAAACAAGTCTTGTATTTTTTTGTCTACTTGAATGAAATAAAAACAAAATAAATAACTTATCTATTTATGTTTTTAGACGCAAATCTTCAACAGTAAAGAGACACCAGCCTGAATTTGATAGCAGTGCAGAAGTTTTAAGTAGCCAAGAAGAATCACAAGAAACATTAGGATTTGAGCAGAATTCCAGTGCCAACGCAAACATTCATAATGTAACTGTATTAAGTACTACAGAGGGTACCAAACCAAACACAAGTCAGAGTGCAAAACACCCAAGTAACGGAACACATTCAAGTGTTGTACGTTCGAAAGATAGAGAACTACAAAGTAAACAAACAGATAATACTAACGCAACAAATTCTGAACTTCAGCTAAGTTATATCGAAGGCAATCCAGTTTATTCATTAATCAATTCGTCTCATATTACAAATCACACAACTCATTACAATAATTCATCTGAATTTATAAATTCTGGTCAGAAAGGTGACGACATTTTACAAGCACGCAATTCTGAAAAAAATTTAACATTTTATGAGTTGCAAGGTGTAAGTTCAACAAATTCAGATTTAACTGTTAGCGATTTGTTGCCGACCAATGAAAGCCAAGCTCCGAAGCATGAAACAGTGGGTGAATCATCCAATAATAAAACATCAGCAAGAGGAGGAATAAATATTTCTTCTAGTGGTAATATAAGGCGTTCAGATGATGCTAACAGTACAATAATACCCAACAATAACTCTACTCTAATCCACACTGGTAATAAATTTGAAAATGTATCCCTTGTAACATCCCATGATTCTCCAACAAAACATTCGGCAGATCCGAGCAGTTCTGGTCACAATATTACCAATGAAGAACTAAACGCTTCTGCTGAAATTACAAAAAATACTTTTAACATTCCTCAGTCAAATGTACAAGGTAAGAACCTACACGATACTAAAACGGAAAAAAGTTTAAATGAAGCGAATGCTGGCACGCATAACTTAACCTCAAATAATCCACTTTATTCTACTTCTCCAGCCAACAATTACACTGAAAGTAATTCAAAACAGCAAAATTCAACAATCAATGGAACTATAGTTTCAGAACTGCATACTGAAGATGTTACACCTCAAGTTTTTAATACTACGGAAAAAGCTGTCAAAGTTGAAAAAGTCTCCACAACAGAAAAAGAAACAATATTTGAAGGCTTTAAATCTATTGCAGAATACATTGGGTTTAGTGCTTAAACAATTATACTGTAATAATATAAAATATTTATTTTTAATGTTAATCTGTTTTGTTTTATAAATTCTAAAAATGTTATAGTAATTTATTTTTAGGAAGGAGATTAATCTTCTTTTTAGGTAGCCCACTAATACTAAATATACTTTTAATATGAGGTTGTCCGTAAAATAATTTTTCACAATGAAAAACATGTTTATTTGCATTGAATAATACATTTTTGGAAAGCTTACACTTTTTTCTATTTTTCGACATAATCACCATTGAGATCGATGCATTTTTGCATACGGTGAACCATCTTTTGTATGCCTGAGTCAGGAAACTCTCCCGCCGCGTCGCGAAGGTAGCTTAAAACGTTTTCTTTCAGCTTCTCTCCGGTACTGAAATGCGTCCCACCTACCGTTTCTACAAATTAGGGAAGAGATGGCTAAGTCCGGGCTGTAGGGCGGATGTGTGACAGTATCCCATCCAAATTGGTTGATGAGATCGGTTGTTACACGGGCGGTGTGCAGACGAGCGTTGTCTTGATGAAAGCAAACTCCCTTCGTGAGCATGCCTCTCTTGTTTTGAATCGCACTGCGAAGGTTCCTTAACTTCTCACAGTAACGATCAGCATTGACTGTTATGCCAGTATCCATGAATTCGAACAACAATAACCCTTTCCTGTCCCAAAACACGCTCGCCATGACTTAGCTGGCAGCCAGTGTTTGTTTGAACTTCCGCGGCTTCGGCGACTCTGGATGTTTCCAATGGCGTGATTGTTCTTGCCATCGGTTTCGTAGGCGTGAAGAAATTTGCGGACCGCATCAATCCGTTGCCATTTGTGGTCTGCTTGGGACCCATTTTGCACAAACCTTGCTATACCCTAAATGATCTGTCAAAATTTTATCAATCCATGTCTTGTTGACATCAGGGATCATCTCGGAGAGCTCCTGAACAGTCACCCTTCGATCGTTCAGCATTGCTTCTTCCACTTTTTCAATCGTTTCGTCCGAAACGCTGTTCATCATGAACGTCTATACGTCCGTCTTTGAATTTTCTGCACCATTTGCGCACGTGTTGTATGCTCATACATTTTTCTCCGTATACTTCACACAGTTGTATATGAATGTCCACCGGCGCAGTGTTTTTTGCACACAAAAAATAAATTACAGAACGTAATTCGCACCGGGCGGGAGACAGAAAAGACAACTCCATTATTAACGGCTACCAAGCCAAGACTGAGCGATCGCGGAGTGGGGTTTGGGAGTGGAGGAACCAAGACGCAAGCCAAGGTCACCGGATCTCGCGTAACAACGTTCGCAGCGGCTATAGCCCCTTGGGAACCGTACTTTACGGACAACTCTAGTACTTCTTGTCTGTACAAAATGCGTAGTTCATATCGAAAAAAATTATTTTTATTGATACTCGTTTATCCGTTAAGTACCTTGAATAGATTAGAACTTATAATCCCTAGTTTGTGTGTGTGTGTGTGTTGAGTAGATGAATGAGAGCAATATGAGCTAGAGGTACGGTGGAATCGCTAAATCCATCAGCTGCTCATTTCAGCTGCCTCCGCCGGATTTTGTTTTATGTACAGCCCAATAAAAACCAATAAATTCATAACTTTCGTAAAGTTAACCGGGTAAGATTTTTGAAATTTTCTAATTTGAGTCTCTATTTACTAAACTGAGTATAATTTTACTAATATTTCTGAACTTTTGAAAACTTTTGAAAATATTAAAAGTTTCATGCAGTACAAACAACGCTGGCGCAACCGTTTCACCTGAACTGTTCACCTGCTGTTCATCATGAACATCTGTACGTCCATCTTTGAATTCTTTGCACCATTTGTGCACATGTTGTATGCTCATACATTTTTCTTCGCAGATTTCACACAGCTGGATATGAATGTCCACTGGTGCAGTGTTTTTTGCACAAAAAAACGAATCACAGAGCGTAATTCGCACCTGGCGGGATACAGAAAAGACCATTATTAAAGGCTACCAAGCCAAGACTGAGCGTCGCAGACTGCTCGCGGAGTGGAGGAACCAAGCTGCAAGCCAAGGACCCCGGATCCTGCGTAACAACATTCACAGTGACTATAGTGCCTTGGGAAACTTACTTTACGGACAACCCTCGTATATATAAAGATCTAATATAGTTTTAATATAATATTGTTTGTATTTTAAGACAAAATTTTATAATGCAAATAATATTAAATGTTGTAATCAACAAATGTAGTTAATTCCACTTGTGGCGGTTTGTCCATTAATATGGTTGGTTTACTTCACTATATACAAGTAGAAAGAGAGAACATATTTAAATGACAAAGTGAATTTTTATTTGCAGAAATAAAATCTTTTCCATACTATGCTATTACATTTCTTCTTCCCCAAATGTCTTATAACAATTGGCTGGTTACCATACAACTCATACTACCCTAATTAGTCATACAAGGTTGCCTTAGTCATACAAGGTTGCCTTAGTCATACAAGGTGTTTAAACAGTGTGTACAGTCTATCGAAATGCTTCTGTTGAAAAATTAAGTTTTGTGTTATTATTTCTTCATGGAATCACAATAATTTTTCCTTGTGCACAGTGAAAAACCTACACCTTTCAGTATTTAAATGAAGTTAGGAATAAAAAGAAGAAAAATAATAATGTAGCTATAAACTACAATTTTCCTGCATAATATAAGCATTCACAATTTGAGTATTTATCACGGGTAGATCCAGTCAGTTTAAAAGGAGGGGGCTGACCCAAGGATAAACCCAGTAACACAAAATATTATTACAATTTCCAATTTCATAAGTTTCATGAATATTGCATATGTGCCTAAGCATATTCTTTGTTCTACTTCAACTAGATCTGCTTCAGGGTAATAAATTAAATCTTTATGATAAAATCTAGAAATTATTTATTGTAGTACACATAGGTTTTTATTTTGGAGAGCTCCTGTCACACGGAATACATGAAATTAAACTCAGAAATTAATATAAATTAAAATTATAAAAGAAATAAACGAAAAAAAAACATTTTTACTAATTTCATGGTTGATAATTCATTTCAGGTAGTCTTTCTTTTTTTTAACTTTGCAAATTCATCAACGATTTCATGTGCTGTTTTTTCATGCACACTCATACCAATGCATCCACTCCTGACTAACAAATGTCTGTGCAAATGTATGCCTTTTTCCCCCTTTTCCTTCAAGGATAAGTTAAACTTTAATGTGTCCCACTGTACCTATACATACAGGAACATTCATTGAACCTCTCTTTTAATATAAAAACTAAAATTATGCCAATAGTTGGAATTTTTATTTTACTTCATTACATGACTAATTAAAAATTCATATTTCCAGGTTAACAGAAATTCGTAACCTGAGATTACGAATGATTAATATACAGTACCGCAAAAAGAACTCCACAATTTCAAAACCATGCAGCTAAGTGGTGTTTTTTTTTTTTTTTTGGTGTTTAACGTCCTTTGGTGTTTAATAGTCCTACATCTGACTATTGTACACACTTGGGCTAATGTAGATGTGATGATTAATAGCATATGAAAATGCCAAGCCCTGGCCGGCAATCGAACCCGGGTTCTCGGGGTGAAAGCCCAGTACGCTATCAACTAGGCCACCGAAACAGCCACTACTAAGTGGCGGAATAATGTAGAGTGGTGGGAGTAGTCATTCAACTTCTGTGTATATGAAATTGTCAGTGAGAATCATGCATTTGCAGGAGTTTATTAAAAATGACAGATCACCGATAGCAACACAGAGATTGTTCCACATATACTTTGGGCTTGGTTGACATGACCCCGTTCCCAATAAGAAAACCATTTAAACATGGACTCAGAATTTTAGAGAAACAAGTTCTGCTTTAAAAAGGAAATCTCCTGACCACCCTCGCACAGCAACATGACCGGAAAATGTGACTTTAGTAAGGAATGCAATTCAGCAGTCTCCACGGCACTCACAATGAAAACATGCAACTGCCCTACATTTATTGTATCAAAGTGTTCGCAGAATTCTACACCTACATCTAAAATTGTATCCTTATAAGGTTAAGATGGCTCAAGAATTAAGTGACATTAAAACCTGTGTGAGATTGTGCCAAGATATTCTTCGAAACATGGGCAGGATAGATGTTATTCTCTTTTCAGACAAAGCCCATTTTCATCTATCAGGTGCAGTAACCAAGCAAAAATACTGGTCTCAAAACAACCCCCAACTTCAACAATGTTTACTATGTAGCTCGTAAGTGACAGTTTGGTCTGCAGTTTTTCAGTAAACAGTGATTGTTACTGTGGGATGTGATGTTGCAAAACTTTCTCCGGCCAAAAGTAGACAATCTTTTTAATGAATACGGAGTCGAAAAACTACGGTTTCAGCAAGATAGTACATCGTACACATCTCGATGTTCACTTGAAATCCTCAGACACGTTTCCTGGGCACATTGATATCGGGTGGCCTCCATGTATCACCTCGTATTGCATAGAGGTATTTATTGCAAATTTATGGTCACCTGATGACACCCTGCAATAACTCAACTCTAAGGTGTTTCAATATCACCCCAGAAAGAAGCAATAAGGAGGTTGTTAACTAGGTTGCTACCATTCCACCCGAGATGACTCGCAGAGTAATAGAAACGTTTCGAGATAGGCTCGATCAGTGCATCGACAATGGAGGCCGCCACTTAAATAGTGTACTGTTCAAAACTCAGTAATGTAAATGGCATTTTGTTTATTTCAATAAAAAATATTTGTTGATACCTAATAAGGTTTTGTTTTTATTTACACCCACAATAGGTGAGTTTGTTTTGCCGCACCCTGTAAATAGTTTAATTAGAAAATTATTATATTAAAATGAATATGAAACCAATTAAATTAAAAAGTAAATAAAGATAAATTATTATTACTATAAACACAATAATATTTCCTTTTAGACATGGGTAAATTATCAACATATATTACATGACATTGCACATTATCAATTTTATTTATTGATAAATCTTAATTATTGTAGAATAGTTAATTTGTCTACATAAAACTGAGACAACCTAACAAGACAATATTCAACCCTTGTTTTTGTTATATTTCAGACTGGTGATGTGTGTATGGATTCAGAATAAAATACTCACTGATTCCAAATATCAAACTACTCAAAACACTCCGATTATTGAGTTATTTATAAAGGATATCAATACAGAAACAAAGAATTCAAAACAAAACATTCCATGTGAATGACAAGTTCATTAATTTGATTACTTCAATTGACAATTATCGCATTAAAAAAGACGACAGTGTTTGGATTCTGTAATTAGTTTACCACTGTAGCTTAAATTTTTTAAATCCTTGAATAATATTTTGTTACTTGAAAAGGTAAAAGTATACTACCATTTAGTTCAGATATAAACAATAAACGGTACTTTATTAGGTTTTGACTCATGTTGTTGGAACGATGCGCATATCGTTCATAATAAAAAAAAATTTGAATATATTTGGAACCTACAGTTCCCACATCTAGACTGGTGATCTTGGAATGCACAAAATAATTTTGCAAAGCTCATTTCGAATTATTATTTCAAATATTTACTTACTGATTTGATTCTGGCAGTTCTGGTTCTTAATACTTTTATCATCCGAATATCAACATCACTAGTTCACACTGCTAAAGCTAAAGTGACTACCTTTAGCTACAAATACGACAGCAAACAAAACAAACGGTTGAAATTTAAGTCTATCTTAACTGCTTGTAATGCCCTATTGTATAGGGACCTAAAATTTAAACAAATTGAACATGATGTATTTATATAACAAACAACACAATAATTGTCTAAATACTTTCTCAATGGCATTTATTGTTGAAGCCCAAAGTGTAATAAAATACAGAGAAACTGATTTGCAAGAACAAAATACCAAAGATTATGTTAAAAAAACAGAAACCTGGCAAGTATTGATGGTTTGAATTTGACACTGCTAACAGAAGAAGCATTGGTAAGATATTTTAGGCAGCAGAAGCAATATAAAAAGGAAATGTTCTTGTGTTTGGACAAAACAACATTCACCGCTTTCACCTCAAGATAATTACATTTACCTTTGATACCTTTGAAAAATTTAGAAGTTAATAAAAGAATTTATATAAAGATGAAGAGTGGTTCAATTTAAATGTAAACAAGAATTGTAAACAAAATTAATTAAAATTTTAATTTGCTATAATATTTCATCAGAATACATAGTACACATCTGCTTTAAAACTTACAATATTTACAAAATAGCAATTCTTTGAATGCAGTGTATGTAGTTCCTTAGCTATTTTAATGTAAAGATATCTTACAAATATATTAAAAAACACTTTTTTGTAAACAGCAATAATCATAGGAAAAAAAGAAACTAAGCTTGTTTTGTCAATAAAAATAAATAACACATTTTCTACTTACCAATTTAGACGTAATGTATACATAAATATACTAAACTTACAAATAAACTATGCAATTTATAATTGTAATACATACGCTATATCACGTTAATGTTGTTTCATTATTATAATCTGATAGATTTCAAACACATGGGAGTTGACGCATAAAATATGAAGCGCAATTACACTGTAGTGTATTAAATTAAATTAATATGCAACGAATGTATAAGAAATAATTACACTGAAAGCAAATTGCATGTTACATTAAATTCTTGTGAAAAAATAAGTTAGCACTAAGCAAACACTACCTCCATATATAATACAACCTTCTAACAACAATAAGTTTACAGATGTTCGTCCGACTAAATTTCTTGTATAATTACGTAGCGACCCGCATTTAATAAGTTTCAAATATTGATTCTATCTAATTATATGTATACTTTTTTTTACAAATTTATGCAGATGAAAGCACACGTAAGGTAGATGTTAATAAAAAAATAATAGTGTTAAGGGAAATGATCCATTGTAATTAAGCAAATAATTATATACATTTCAACCTTACAAGGAAGTGCGTGCATTGCCTAAGTACACACTCTCACAATCACCTTCAGCGAATTTGCTGTCCTTCAAACATATCATTTCAAACACCGTTCAAAGTAAACAGAACCTACATATCCCCCTCGCATCGCTTTTTGTACATTTTGTTCAAATAATCGACGGTTATTTTGCAATACTTCTGCAGCTTCCTTATTTAATGGATCCTCAGGATTTGGTTCCTGAAAAAAAAAAGTTAAAACCAATTAATTTGAATTCAATGTATATTTTTTTCTTTGTTAACAACTATTTTATTAAAACGTATGTTTCTATTTATGAGAATTTAATTCTCTTATTGTCTAGAGATAAAAAATTCATAATTAATACAACTTATGATGTTTAATGAGTAAATAATTTTTAAATTACAAAACCTGGACTGTTTTTCTCGTATTTAAGTACATTTATTTAACATATACAGTTACACTTACTGCAGAATGAATTATTTGAAATTAATGTATAATATTTTAGAACAGAAAAATGGCCAAAGTGCAGTCATTTTTAACATCATTCAATATTAAAAATTATTTTTGTCTCAGACAATTATTCGATGAAACAACAAAAGTGGTTTTATATTTTCTATTTAACTTGCACTACAATACTTATATACAAAACCTTCATTAAGTTCAAACACTTAATCACAGTATTTTACAAGTTTTTAATACAAATGTCAAAACACAAGATTACAAGCAAAATGCCCACAGCAGCATGCTGTCTGAGTCAAACTAAAGTAATTAATGATGAGGCCATTAGCAGTGCGATGTCAATTAAAAAAATCATTTTTTTTTACAAAATCTAGAAACCTTTTGATTTGAAATACATATGGATATTAATACTCTGTATTATAGTCTGATAAATACTACATAATTCTATAAGGAAATTTTTTTTTTGAAATTAATATGAAAATAAGGAGACAAGTACATAAACACATACACACAACACACACACACACACACACACACACACACACACATGCATGCATGCACCTGCACACACACACACACACCAATTCAAAGCTAACATGCTAATATAAAAAAAAATATATTTCATATATTATTATGCTAAGCATACTGGTCAATTTTGTACCAAAAATAAGGACCATTTTTTTTTTTTTTTTTGTGTTTAACGTCCGATTATTGTGCACACTTGGGCTAATGCAGACGATGGGATGATTTATAGCGTATGAAAATGCCAAGCCTTAGCTGGGAATCGAACCCGGGTCCTCGGGGTGAAAGCCTAATACGCTATCCACTAGGCCACAGAGGCAGCAAAATAAGGACCAGTGTTACTGGAACTACATATATGGGGTACCTACAGGTTCGTCAGAACACCAGGGAACTGTCACGCTTTATACTTTTCCTCATATATTTTAAGGCTTTACAATAAAATAAAATAAACTTTAAACTGATAAAAGATATGTAAACAACATTCCAGACACAGTATGGTGTGAGAGTGCAGCACGTGCAGGCATGGTGTGTACTAAAACAGCTGATTGTTAAACAAAAACATTGTTGAAAATAATATTTACATTATCACTGTATCCCAGACTTTAATACTTATAGACCAAATAGAATTGGTAAGATAATCTAAGCCAGCTCTAATATGTAAGTGTTATTAAATGAAAGACTTTGTTTTTAATAACGAGTAAATTACACTGTAGCCTAATTTACCTGTGTAATGTAAAATCCAGTTATAGTAAGTTTCATTTGCAACTATTTCAGTAAAGTAAAATGTTGGTATTCAGTCATTAATTTTATAGGTTATAGTTTTAAATACGAAAGTAGAACAAGTAAGCCCTATTGTATTAAATAACCTAAATATAATGAACAACATTGCTTTAAAATAATTAAGAACTTCTTGTTGTGCATTTTATATGGAGACTCAGTAGTTGATGTGCCTAAAGCACAGGTAGCCGCGAAACTATCGCGTAGAAAAAAACGTGATTTCTAAGTTATTGCAATATTGAATGTTTAATAAATAGACAGCCGCCTCGGTGGCCTAGTTGATAGTGTACTGGGCTTTCACCCCGAGGACCCTGGTTCGATTCCGGCCAAGGCTTGGCATTTTTTCAGATGCTATAAATCATCCCGTCTGTATTAGCCCAAGTTTGCACAATAGTCGGACGTTAAAAAAAAAAAAAAAAAAAAAAAAAAAAAAAAAAAAAAAAAATAATAATAAAATAAAGCACAGGTCAGTTTGCTGTGTTCCTGAACTGCGCACCTTAAGGTTCTTAGTTCTGACCACAGTTCCTCCCATTGCTTTTTCCTTACCGTTAAAGCTGATCCTTTGCCCTCATTAGTCTAACTGGCATAAAGTATAGATGTTTACAAAAGAAAGAAAAAAATGTATATTATTTGTTTCTTTTTCCCATTAACTGCAAAGGTTACATGGGCTCACTAGTATGTTTATAAAAACATAACTTCGTTTTAAAAAGTAAGTTCATGTTCAAATTTAAAAAATCTTCAATTAAAAAGTATGAAAGTAAAAAAGAAATATCAAACAAATACAACTTTGACTAAATTAATTTCCCGACTTTAGGCATTTTTTAGCAAGTTTTCTTTAGACATACGCAACTTTCATATTTATTAAAATGGCGAAATCAGAATTTTAAAAAGGGTCAGATAAAGAAAAATACTTTTGGAAATCTGCTTCTATCATGTCAGTGAGACATAACTTTATAAGTTGTTCCATGACTGACATTTTAAAAATTTCCATTATATTCCTTTACTTATATACTGATTTTTTTTTTACAATAAAGCTGATTTTCAAACAACCATTCCTTCTAATAACGTTCCTCAACTTAAAGTTTATTAATAACTTATGTAAAATTTTTCTCATGAAGTACCAATGTCCCCTAGTAAAGTATGAATTTAATTACAAAATTAACAAAACAATTGATATTTCATTAAAAAGTTTCTTTACCAAAAATAAATATTGTAGTCCATAAACTATAGAATTAATAGTAAGCACAGGCTTCCAGTCTTCTCGTAGAATATTTAAACAAACGTTGCCATCTAAATCGATATTCGGGTGATAAACTGGAGTCTCACACTTTACTTTAGGAGGCTCGTGTGGGTAGTTTGGCCCCACTTTAAAGCTGAACACAAAGCGACCGCCTCTATAAAATCCCTGAAAGCAAGACAATCATTTTTAGTATATGAAGCGTTTTGAAGGCTTAATTAGGTACAAGTACAATGCTCATAATCAGTTCCCAAATATACAACAACTAAATGAAACTAATTTAAGCGAACTGTACGATGTACGTAAAATTAGACAAATGTAGCTTTTGTAAATAAAATACATTGGAATATTACATAAGCAGTAGACTACTGCATGCCTACATATATTTAACAATAATAGTATTGTATTTTATAACACTAAAAATTAAAATTTAAAATTAATTATAAATTTTAAAGAAAAAGGAAATTTTAAATTGTTATAAAAAAAATTAGGCTTCAGCCTTACTAAAAAAATAACAATAAGCTTCAAGACAAGGATTGAACAACTTTTGTTGTTTTTTGTTGTTATTTTAAGGTGAAAAGCACATTGAGGCTATTATTGCTTCTTTAAATGTAAGTGTGTGTTAGACTCGGGTACCGCGAGGGATGTCTAAATCCTCTCAATAGATGCAGCCCCTGATTTGAACAATAAAAGTAGCTCTAAAGATTTAACGTTTCTTACACTGCAACAGCCTGATGGCTTTACTGATCATTTGTACTCACACGCCAACAGTATATCTTTGAATCTGAAGAGGGTATCTCAGAGAGACTTACAACTGTTTAAGAGCGTATCTTCGAATCAGTATATATTGAACTGCATAACTCCCAAGGATTAAACCCATATACAGTAGTACCTCGCGATACAATGGGTTCACAATACGATGTGTTCAAGATACGAAGTGGAATATCGCAAATATTTGTGCTCGCGAAACGATACGTTTTTTGCGATACGATCCCAATATCTCTTGCCGCTTGAAATTGTTTTGAAGTTGGCGCGCTACGGGCAAACCTCACGCGTCACTCAGCAAGCCTCAATACGTCACTATTCAAGCTGTTCTGCTATTGGTCGATGTGACATCTTCCTTTCTCTATAAATCCTGTTCTCCTATTGGTCGGCATCACGGCATCGTAGGATACCGAGTCCACACAAAGCGTCGATGTGATATCGTTCTCTCCTTCTCGAGACCGCGTGGCGTTCGTACAGTTCATACGATATTCTTGTGATTGTGTGATCGTAATATTATTTTGTGATAAACTTTATTCGCCATGGGTCCTAAATGTGCTTCTAGTGCTGGTGGTGATAAGGGGAAAAGAAAGTCATCGATAACCATGGAAGTGAAGTTGGAAATTATAAAAAAATACAAAAGTGGCATGCGCATCATGGCTATTGCTAATGAATATGGACGAAACCAATCGACGATTAGTACCATTATAAAGAATAAAGAAGCCATTAAAGCCAGCAAGTCTGCAAAGGGCGTTACCACCTTCTCATACAATAGAACTGCCCTTAATGACGAGATGGAGACTCTTCTTCTTATTTGGATAAAAGAGAAGGAAATTGCTGGTGATACGATAACACAAGCTGCTATATGCCATAAAGCCACTGCGATCTTTGAAGACCTCGCAAAAGCCCAGAGAGGCGAAGGGACATCAACACAAGAGGCCCCAACGTTCAAAGCATCTCATGGGTGGTTTGAACGATTCAAGAAAAGATCGGGGATACGTAACGTTTATTGTGTGTATGTGGTACTTAATATACTATTTTGTGACTAATTATTATTACGTATAGACGATTTTGGTGTTTATATATGGGGCGTTGCACGAATTAATTAAATTACATAAGATTACATTGTTCATTATATGATTTTTTTACGATATGATCCCGGTCCAGGAACGGATTAAGATCGTATCGCGAGGTACCACTGTAGTGCTAAATTAAATATTCTACAATCAACTCCAGGATTAAAAAGGAATCATTTTCAAATGACCAATAATAATTCAGAGACTGAAAACATTATCATTATTACTGAAACGCCATTTGCAATCTGAATATATAAAATCTACAAAGAATTTTTTTAAAAGGATGTTTATTTATTACCAAAATTTCCTTTACATACAGTAATAATTACATAGAAATATGTATGGGCATAAATACCCGTACATAGGCTGGTCCTCACATTGATATTTATACTTAATATTAAATGTTATACTACCTATATTGCGTACCTATCTACTAAAGTTTTAGAAACTATCTATTATGCATATGTGCACAGTTTTATTAACTAAAGTCTAATTATTTGGAGTGGTGCATATATATCAAAACGTAAGCAACTTGTAAATCTGCAAAATAGATTAAAGTTGTTAAATAACAGTAATATTTCAACTGTTGGTGAGCTGTATGCAGCCAAATGTGTTGTTTCACTATTAATACTTAAGTACTACTTTTTGTAACTCTACCTGAAGATCAAGAAGCAAGGTCATTTCATATCCAAAACATTAAAAAAATATATATGAAAATTTTTTTATATACACTGCAATAAAATAGTTTAATATTACCGAATGATTTAAAAGTGTATGACAAAACAACAAAGAAAATAACATTGAAATACTTTACGTATAACCTTTTTTTTTGTTTTTTGTTGTTACTTTAAGGCGAAAAGCACATTGAGGCTATTATCGCCTCCCGTACGAGGTGTGTTCAGAAAGTAACGAGGATTTTAATTTTTTCAACAAAATATTTGTTTATTCTTCTACATTGATGTTGTCGCCTTCAAAATAGTCCCCATTGGAGATTATGCACTTGTGCCAGCGCTTCTTCCAATCTTCGAAACATTTTTCGAACTCGATCTTTGAGATAGCCTTTAGTTCTTTCAGAGATGTGCTTTTAATGTCATCTACGGCTGTAAAACGACGGCCCTTTAAGGTTATCTTTATTTTTGGAAACAGGAAAAGTCACATGGAGCCATGTCTGGCGAATATGGAGGCTGGGGCATCGTTACAGTACTGTTTTTGGCCAAAAATTCACGAACAAGCAATGAAGTGTGAGTTGGTACATTATCAAGGTGCAAAAGCCATGAATTGTTTTTCCACAGATCCGGGCATTTTTTCCCCGGATTGCTTCACGCAAATGGTGTTGAACTTGTAGGTAGTACTCCTTATTGACCATTTCACCTGGTGGCAGGAATTCATGGTGCACTATGCTATTAATATCGAAGAACACAGTGAGCATAACCTTCACGTTCAACCGCACTTGTTGAGCCTTTTTCGGTCTTGACGAGCCAGAATACCTCCACTGGGATGATTGAGCCTTAGTTTCGACGTCATATCCGTAAACCCATGTTTCGTCACCTGTTATAATACGTTTCAGTAATTCTGCATCGTCATTGACTTTATTTAGTGACTCCTGAGCAACTTCCATTCGCCGCTGATTTTGTTCAAAATTCAACAATTTCTGAATGAATTTTGCTGCCACGTTTCATACACAAAACATTGGAAACAATGTCATGACATGATCCAATCGATATGCCAACATCATCAGCGACCTCTCTAATTGTGATTCGGCGATTGTTCATAACCATTTCTTTCACTTTTTCCATGTTTTCATTGGTTGTTGATGTGCTGGGGCGTCCAGGGTGTTCGTCATCTTCATGGCCTTCTTGGAAACGCTTATACCACTCGTAAACTCTTGCTTTACTCATAGCAGACTCACCATAGGTCTTTGTTAACATTTCACATACTTTGTTACACTTTATTCCATTTTTTACACAAAATTTGATACAAATCTTTGATCTATTTCTTTTAACAAACGAAAATCATTGAGCTCATAAAAACACGGGTGTAACCTTAGTGGCTGTCATAGACATAGTCAACAATGAAAATAGCTGAAAGTGTTATCATACTTCAAGGGCATGTATACCAACATAAAAAAAAATATTTGACAATTGGACTCTCCAAGCCTGTGAAATTTAAAAATTCTCGTTACTTTCTGAACACACCTCGTAAGTGTGAGTATAAAGTGTTTTAAAGTTGTAAGTGTATGTTAGACTTAGGTATTGTGAGGGACGTCTAAATCCTCTCAATAGGTGCAGCTAGTTAAGTATAATCAATAAACAATCCATGAACACATTTAAATTATGAACCAGGCATATACTATAGTGTACATGTATACAAATCTTTTGTATTCCTTTAAGTTTTAGTGTTCAATTATTAGTTCTTAAGCTATGGCTCCTGAGCACAGAGAGGCACCTCCTCTCTCTTAAGGACATATATATCCTTATGGAGAAATATGTATATATAAAGCCAATACATAAATACTTCACAGATCTAGGAATACATAAAAATAAATGATTTTTTATTTCAATTCAACATTTTTAAATTATATATAAAGCAAGTAATAAACTATGAAAAAAGAAAAATCTACCCTGAGTCACATTAATATTTTTAGTTAATCAATAATGTTTCTAATTTTTTCTTTATCTTTTTTTAAGCACTTTTTATTTACACTTAAATTTTTTAACTTGTTAGGTAATTCATTAAAATACATGTTGGCATAATACATATAGCTTATCTGTCCAATAGTTAAAAGTACTTATGCACTGCAATACTTTTAAACGGAATATTAACTGGTTTTTATACAAATTAACATTTTAGTTCATTCTATTGACGAACAATAAAATTCACTACAAACACCTTTCTAATAAAAATAAATACTTTTTATCTCAAGATGTTAAGATAAATATTTTTAAAGGATGTTAAAAATGTTTTTTTTTTTTGTTCACAAGGACCCAGGTGAAAAAATGAGGGACTACATCAACGAAATTCTGTCCAAAGGTTTTCAATCATCCGCACAATGTTCCTTGTACGTAGCACACAACTAATCTATTCATACTCTCAGGCGTTAACAATGAATAAACGAGATAGAAAGCTATAACCAGCATGTTTGATTTTTTTTTTTTTTTTATGAAGGTAGGAAGATATATAACTGACTGAAGCAATTTAATATCACCAAATTTTTGTTATCACAATAAAACAGAAATTAAGTACATAAATAAAACATGATACCACGATTTTAATGTGCGTGTATGCACAAATTTATTTTATATTGTGAAATCACTTGTCCATTGTCCACGAAAACAAAGTTTCCCTACTTCCAAGGTAGGCTGCATTACTTTTTTAACACTACATAAAAAGTGCTCGTTCAGAAAGATTCCCAAAATCGACTGACTGGAAATGGGTTAAATCTATTTATTCCAAACAAAATTAAAGCTACCAGTTTACCCAACTGTTACAGTGTCTCTAAAACGGCAAAACAGTAAACAAGAGGTGAAATTTTTCATGCATGTTTCAAATTTCAGTATAGCTAGGACTGAAATTTTTCAATAGAGATTTGGGTTCATGTAATAGGTTTTCAATAAACATATTTCAAAATTGATCACTTGGGAATGGGTTAAACCTACAATTTTGCTTTCGAGAACGATTTAGGTAACAGTAAATGCAGCTTCATGTTATTAAATTTATGGGTTCATTTAATCATTTATTTATTGATAGGTCTACATAGCATCATTTATTTAATCATTTTGTAAACATGTTTTGAAAGAACCGTTGCAAAGCTCGGCTACACAGCGTATGGTTAATAAATTTACAGAATTTCAGCCATAATGGGATAAATGAAAAATCTTGTACATTCAAGTTGGAATATATTATTCCTACTTGAATTATAATTAGGCCTAACCTAACCTAACAAAGAAAGTAAAACTTTAATCTTATTTTAAACACTGCTCACCTCATCCGGACAAATAATCAGCTTGAAATTTAGTAAGTCATCGGTTTCTGGAAACTCAGTGTTGCAAGTCTTCGGAAGATTCAGTTCATTAATATCTGAGGGAAAAACACCAGTTAGGTCTGTTAATTTTTAAAGATTTGTTTACATTAAAAATTAATCAACAATTTATACTTATTATCCTTATTACTTATTACACTTGTTATCCTTGACCAGTAAATGGAAAATATATTAATATATTCAGAAATACCCCATTTTTTAAAATTTGAAATATGATAACTTGATATTCATAAAATCTTTAATCAAAATTGTTAAAAATTATTTTTAATAATCAATTTTCAAATGAAAAATAAGTACACTAACTTAAATAGTATAACCAGAAATAAACGTATACTACTACCTCAAATATGTAAAATTGTTGGTAGTAAAATTAGTTATATTAAAGCAATCCATATATATAATATTTTTCCTAAGCATCACAAAATATTATATAACACTAATTCTAGGAAGAATAAACTTAAAAAATGGATTATTAAATCTACAGTGTAATTACAAACTTATAAGAATATCTTTTTCACCATAAAATTTGTTTGTATTTTTTAAACTGTAATTATATTAAAGTTGTATTAATTTTCAGTGAGATATCTTCTTGCTATGATGCTATGACAACAAACTTATGATGTTAAACATTTTATATTTGTACTTATTTATAAGTCTTTTCATATTTACTTTGTTATAAGTTAGTTGTAAGTTCCTTTCCTACACACAGATTTTCTATATCACTGTAGGGTTTACTATGGTATTATAATGTATTTTACTATGTATACATTTTGGAAAAGATAAATAAATGCTGTAATTATTTGAACTTATAGAACTGCGAAAGGTTGAATAAATATTTGTAATTTTTCTTAACTACAAGTTTTAGTTTGAAGTTTGTTTTTTATAATAATATAAAAATCAAGTTGCTGAATTGAAAGAAGTAAAATTAATCTATTTGTCTTTAGGTTTTGTTTTCATTATATTTTTTACACTTTTATTACAAATTAGCCAACTTATATATTTGCAAGAGACTGTAATAATCTAAGCACATTTAAAAATTAAGATTTATACACTATTATAAGGAGTTTACACCTTAAGTAAGTTATGGAGTTTGGAACTCGTAAGGTCGCACAATGTTGCTGCTGTCATTTAACAGTGTTTTTTAACGACATCATCTAATTACTTGCTCATCTAAAGGCAAAGGTACATCACACTCTAGCCTACTTTGCACCATAGAATTTGAATTATAATATCTACTTTTTTGTATTTATATATGGTACATTATATCAGAAGTCCGTTTTTAATCATTAAACCTCAGTTGCACACACCGTGCAGAGAGGCTCCATAAGAACAGGTAATTTTGTTTTTGTGCTACTGGTTATAGATTTGAAGACCATGCAGCCTTCCATCTTCCCCCTCCATATAGAAATGTTCGTTAATGATTGATACTTAATACAAATAATACAATAGGAGTGCAGACTAGCTACACCTTTGAGAGTATTTAGACGTCCCTCGCGGTGCCCGAGTCTAAACACACTTACACTTACAACACTACACTTAATACTTTAACACTTTACACTCACACTTACATTTAGGGAGGTGATAATAGCCTCAATGTGCTTTTCGCCTTAAAATGAAAAAAAAATAATAATAAAAAAATAAAGATACTTAATTGGGCAGTTGTTAATGAATTGTTATTATGTAATCCTATGATTAATTCTGTTATTGCCGATCAACATCCTGCAACTGTGCATTAATAAGAATGATTTATGTTAAAAAAGCTTTAGTTAAACACACATCATGGTTTTGTGTGGATTTTTATATTATTGTACAGCTGAGTGATTAAAATTATGTTTTACAATAAAAAAAATATGATTTCATAAAATTTGAACAACTTTCACCAAACCTATCTAATTTTCTAAAAACCAATAATTCATCAGTTTTTGTGAATGCTAACGAAAATTTTCTACTGTTTTTAATTAGGAAAATATACAGGCCTATTTTCTTTAAAAAAATTCTCCGATATTGGTGGTTATATAAAACTTAACTTTAAAAGCATAAGGCTAATATTATACTTTTAATTCATACATCTCTGCAACATTTAACTTAATACCGCATTTGTTTATAAATATAGCTTTGTAGGGTGTGTGTGTGTGTGTGTATATATATATATATATATATATGTCTGGTGTGTGTATGTATATGTGTATATGTATGTGTGTGTATAAGTTTGTGTATATATGTGCCTGGTGTGTGTTTTCGTGCATGCATTTAGGTTAATGCACATGCATTTAAGAGTATCTTGTTCATTTTCCATGTAGGGTCTCTTATTTGATAGAAACACTAGGCCTACTCCAACAATAGGCATGTTGGGTTAGGTTTCTGCACTATTTTTTACATTATTTTTCTAATTAGTAACTGACACCTCATTAATCGTTTATGTAAACTCTTTAAACCCTTGCCTACCATTTTTATTCTAACCTAACTTGTCCCTGTAATGCCCACATATTTTTTTTTAACCTTAGGGCTTGAGGTTACATACTAAAATTTTGATAACGCAAATCATCCTGGGTCATTATTTATAACATCTTTTATAAAAGAAATTCATGGATAAGTTATAAACATTTCTTAATCAAAGTTTCAATCTGTCAAATCAACACAATTTCACAAAATAACACTAACATTAAATTATCACCTCACTTGAAGACAACACACAACTGTAAAGTGGATTGTAAATAATAAATTAACTTTTATCTTTCTCTGATTTAACTCAATGCATCACACTGAGTTAGTTAATTTTCTGTGAGATGTTATTTAAATGAGCCTAAAACATTTAAATGTTTTAGAGTAGTAAAAAACTAACTCAATTTAAAATTATATTGAACCAAAAAATAATAAATTAAGGAATAGATTAAAAAAACATAGTTTGACATATTAGGAATTACATTAAGTCCAAATAACCTGTCACAGCACAATAAGTTGGCCTAGACTAATTAAATTTTTTTTCCATGATTAAACATAATCTACAATAAGCCTTATCAAAATTTTCTTTCCTACAAATTAAATACAAAACAAAATCAATTAGGTTACATATTGCAATTTTATTATGCAAACCTAGCAAAAGTAACAATTAAAAGAGATAACCCTACTCTTTTTCACCACAAAATAAAAAAAAAATAGTAGTTGCTTACCTTTTGTAATCCTTAATTGCGCAGCAGATGCCTTTTTTTGATTTCCTACTTTAGGTGTTTCTCCATCCTTTTTTTGTTGTTTCAAAGAAAATAATTTTATCATTGTGAATAAATAAAATAATAGGCTGAAAAAACCTAGGCTAAATCAAAAGTATTAGCTCAATATAAAGACATGAAGAGGCTATAAGCTTATAAAATAAATTTACAGTTAATTATCGTATTGACTAAACTATTTTCTCGAATTAATAAACGAAGTATGTATAAACTCGATAGTATAATCTAACAAATAAATTGGTCGATAATTTTATGAAAAATTTACTTTGTTTTCGAATCTGACCAGCAGCCTATACTATAGAGTATAGACTTTTCTGATCTGAAACGAAACGGACGATTATGATTAGAACAGAACAAATAAAACCACGGATGCAAAGACGCATCTGAACCTGCAACATGAACTAGGGCAAGGAAGAGCCAGTAGCCATAGACATTACAATATTACAAATTGAAAATAATTATTATTGTTTGTTTGCTACAATTATCACTTTTCTTTTCTTTTGACATAAAAAAATATGTTGTAGTGTACCACTACCACCTAAGAGACATTACATTATGTATGAATGGCATGTAATAAACAGAATGTGTTGGTAAAGCATAGATTATACTAAGATACAGTATGTACAGAACTATGTACCAAAAGCCTTGTTCGGACCATGCAAGTAATTTAGTCGAGTAGATAGTAATTAAACATCTATGAACTGACCCAAAAGCATTCGCACTTGAATCGTGTACAGTTCATTAGTGAAATGAAGTAAATCAAAAAAGGAGTTTGAAAACTTTTTTTTGGTGTTTAACGTTCGACTATTGTGCACACTTGGTCTAATGCAGACGATGGGATGATTTATAGCGTATGAAAATGCTAAGCCCTGGCCGGGAATCGAACCCGGGTTCTCGCGTTGAAAGCCCAGTACGCTATCAACTAGGACACCGAGGCGGCTTGAAAACAAAACGTATTTTTTTAACTCAAGCGAGTATTACGATCTCGCTATACATAAGGTCGGCTATACATATTAGAGGTGGGCGTTTCTGCTATTTTTACAAAACGTCAACAAACGTTTGTTGAGGAAAAAAGCTGCTTTTTAAAACAGTTGGAAAAAAATAGGTTTAGAAAACTGAAACTCAACGTTGCATTAGCAGTTAAAACATAAAGCACATACATTCAGTTTTCTAAGACTACTTTTTCATTTCCACTCCCATCATGTCCTTAACTGTTTTGGGGTATAAAGCATTTAGAAAGGATAAAAATAATCCTTATAAGAGTAGTAATAATTAAATTACATTCTCAAAACATAATAATTATGTATGCCATTTTATATTTACAAAATGCAATGAATTTCTAATAGAAGCACTCTTTTTTACTTAAAAATTAAATAGTCCTTTGCATATTTGCCAAAATGCAAACGATTTAGAATATTTTTAGTTGATTAAAAAATATTGATGATTGATAATAAATGTAAATAATATGTTTGAATAAAATTAGGTTCCGTATCTACAAAATGTGAGAGGTTGTTACTACAATTCACAACAAAATAGAGATAAACGTTGACATTGACCAAACAATTTTTACTTCACTTTGAATTAAAGTGAAAAAGTATAAAAGCAGGTAGAAGAAAAGCAGTTAGCAGGAAAACAGTTTTAGCGCTTGTGGCAATGTTCGAATAGAACGTGGGTGTGGTAGTGGGGAAAGTTCGTTCCTTGTTTAACAAATCATAAACCAGTCCAAATCAAACTGCTTGTTTTCGTTTGAAAAAGTAGCTTGTTTGTCCTTTATAGAAAAGCAGTTTTTTTAAACAGTTTGGTGTTTTCTGCCCCACCACTAATACATATAGTGGTGTATATTGGAGACAAATACTTGTACAGTTGACCTGCACAGGTAAATTGAAGCACTATGGATGACACTAAGCAGGCTGCCAGACCTAAACAGCCGAACCAGTTAGATTCGAAAAATTTTTTTTTTTTACCTGTGTATTGATAATAACTGCGTTTCTGTGAAGAAAATTTTTGTTGTTGTTAGAATAGTATACAAAACATAATTATTTCAGGCATTCATATTTATGCACTGAAGCAAAGAATTTTAAAGTAGCCTTTTGTGCCGAGGAATCTCAGTTCTCATAATTGTATTGTTCTTTTTAATTATTATAGGTGACACCAATGAAAGAAATTTCACTTATTTTCAAATAATCTCCTTCTCCATTCAATTCTTGTAATAAATTGATGTGTGTAGCAATTTCTTTTCAACAACCAGTTTTTACATGACTTACAGGGTTTTCTTTTTTTTTAACTAGTTGCTAATAATAACTGACCATCATGATCATGTCATCTCGTTGTGTAAATGCCATGAGTTCAACTCATGGCCCATACAGGTTTACTGTAGAGAACATTGTGTTTATTAATGGCCAGACTAAAAAGAAACAATAAAGAATAACAACACACACACACACACACACACATCGTGCTCACCAAATCCCGATATGTTCATTGTATTTTCCAGATGAACATAACATTCAGATTGCTTGATTTATTTTTATAGAGTGGGGTTTCAATGCTCCGTAATCACTCATATAGTAAATATTTTACAACAAATTTCAAAATTGTATCTGTTCCAACGTAACGGCCTATTTGCAGCAGCTAATGAACTAAAATCAACAGGTTTGCACTTTAGTGAATTAATCACGATGCAGTAAGTGTGAAGGTGTTATCCAAAAATATAATGGATGGACTTGGCTAAATCAATTAACTACTTGACTAAAATTTTGTTTTTCAGACACATTTATTTAATAAATAACTTACCATTCAATAAAATTACAGGCATAATCCGAACCAATCTTAAGAGCTGTGAGAGTAAGCAGTTTTTTGTGTATTTTACTTTCTTATTGAAGATTTTTTAAACAAAATTATAGAACGCGCATCACAATCGCAGTGATCGGAAATTGTCTTAAAACATTTTGAACAAATACTAACAAAGGTTAAACACAACATAATCCAGCCATAATTGCATCAGCTGTTAGACAATGAATTACAGACGAGCATGCTAGAGCGGAACTGTGTCGCTAGTGATGTGGCAGCAGTAGAACAAAACGGTACTTACTTTCCGGACATCAAACGTTCAGAGTGATCCACACGGAAATCATTGGTATTCCAAGATACGTAAACACATTAAAAGACAAGAATGTATTCTAAACGAATTGTTTAGTTAATAATGTAAAAAGGTAAAAAAAAATCTTGTTTAATTATAAATAAAAACTTTTTATTTCTTTTGGTTTCTAATTCTTGTAATAATTTAACAAGTTACTTTGTGTTTTCTTTTTTAATGTAACAATAACATAGTTTTTATGATTTAAATTAGCGTTGTGATAGACATCTATTAAGAGCAACAGTAAATATTATTATTTTTTAAACAACCTTATACCTTAATAACATATTAACATTTAGAAAATGTAATATTTTATATATTTAAAAATAATGTAATTTAAAAAATCTTTTCCATTAGCACTAACAGAAAAACAATAGAATGTTTCGTATATTTATAAATATTCTATACTGATTACTGTTAAATATTATTTCGATAATTATTTATTACGTAGAATTTATTAGCTTTTTATAATAAGTATAACGTGCATATTTTAAAGAAATAGCAAACTGGCAATTTTAAAACTTCTTGTATATTATTGTAAGAAGTGAGAAAAGATCCTTAAATGTCGATTATAGCTTTAAATATTAGATATTAAATTGCATTAATATATTTTCTATACGAAAAGAATTACTTTCTTTAATATATATGGATACAACATTTAAGAAAGTTAGCGTGTAATAAATTGACCAATATTTTTCTCCTGAAAAAGTTTCAAAACAACTAATATTAGTGCTAAGACCGGCTGGGTTATGAAAATAAGAAATATAGACGTAGTGTTAACGCTAAACTATTGCCGTAACACAAGTTAGACAAATACAAAGAAGATGCTGTACAAAAAGAAGTATAAAATGTTTGAAACAAAAATAAGCAAGACTAGAAAAACGTCTTTTAATGAGTTACGGAATGATGAAAGAAACAAATCTTCGACTGACTGAACAATACTGTTTACATTTTATTATTAAATCCTATCAATAAATAATAAATATTACAAGAATACAAATATTAATTAGTAACACAAATAGCTAAAAAATATTTACAATTTTAAATTTTATTATAAATAAATACAATTTTCTTAAATAAAATAAATAGTAATCCCTGTAACGGACAACCTTAAATTTATAAATTTTTTTAAGAAATGAAGAACGTCATTTATTAAAACATAAAATTTATTTTCTTCAACGATTAATGAGGAGTATAGAGAGATATAGAGACTGTAAGATGCGAATTATTAAAACAAGATGATTTGGTTTCAATACAGCAAAATGACGACAATTCAAATTAATCTGTGTATAGATGGTGAAATAAACAATTTGATAATTGTCACAGAAAATTATTCACCGTTGTCAGAAAAATCATAATCGTTGTGAAACAGAGCAAACAATTATGGACTGACAAATCATGCTGGAGTTTAAAAAATGACTAAATAGCTTGAAAAATCATCACAGATAACTTTGCAAATTTAAAAAATAATAAAGCGCATCATGTCATATTCACGCCCAAGTACAAGCGGCTGTGTTCGTAAACAATGTAACTGATACTAACTGCAGGAGCTACTTTCAACAAATTCATAGTAATCCCTCTATAAAGTCCAAATACTCCTTCTTGTTGATAAATTTCTTTGAATAAGGATGTCCAAGTGTGCTGCGTTTGAGCTGGAAAAAAAATATTAATTGTAATTTAACATTAAATTATTGGCTTTCACCGAAATAAAACAAAATAATTTTCAACACATAAATTCTGTACTTTTCCTTGTTACTGAACTTTCCAAGACAGAACAAACTGTTAACAAAAAAAATTGAATTCAATAAAATATTTGGTTGAGGTACAATAACTGGAGTAAATTTTGTCTTGTAGTAAATGCGTAGAATGAATCCTAAGTGATTGTTATTTGAAAAGTGTTAAGTGATATGCTTACATATGCTCGATATGTGGGTCTGGGCATACAGTAATTTAAGTTTAAAAACACTGATTTCGATTAATAAATTAACAAAAATAGCATATCTATTTTATAATTTTAGCAAATTTTTTAAAAGCTATTATAAACAGCTAAATTTATTTTTTTTTAAATTAACAATTTTTTGAAATGACTGTTCACTCTTGAAACACAATCTTATGCTGGGATAATTTTTATTTATAGGCTTATTAATGAAACCAAACCACTATGTAATAAATTGCAAACGTTACTATAACTATAACTAAATAACAATAATTATTATTATTATTATCGTTCAGCGATAAAAGTACAAAATACCTAGGGGAGAAGAGCAATAAGAACACTGAATAGCATCATATAGGATAAATACAGTTAGAAAATAATTAGAACAGCAATGTTATAGTAATACTGAGGTTTATTTTGCAAACTTTGATCCATATAAATTATAAATGATTAGACCTTCATGAATATTGTTAACACATGAATGAAATGAGCAATGAAACACGTTTTTGATCTGAATAGTGCATACAACAAACAAGATTGACACAACGGGTGCTGAGAATCCTTTCAAAGTCTCAAAAATGACTGAATAGTCTAAAAGTACCAATTTAGTGCTTATTTGTATGAACAAGATGGTATTGTATTTTGTAACTGTTATTGCAGAGTGTTACATTGGGATAATTAACACTTTTACTTTGTGTGAATTATGGAGAAGGTCAACTGTTATTCAAAAAGATGGGGCATATTTCAATGGGTTCTCTTTGCATTCTGTTTCCCACTTGTCTTGTTTCCAGATTTGATGATGTTGCATGGTCTATATGTTCTAGGTATATAAAGACTATTTTTTACATAGCACCTCAAGGCAAATGTGTATTAAATCAGCCGTTTACAATAAATGAATTAAAAGAAAGGACTTATTCGTGTCAACAAATCATAGAAATTAACTTCTGCTGGTCTGCAAAAAATTTAGACGCCCATTACCTTGAATAGTTGCAACAATGCACAGATTAAATCAAACATTTATTTTCCATAAATGAATATTGTTAAATACCATGAATTTAAGGATGTTTAAATGTCGCTAAATAGTTATCAAGCAAAACTAACAGTGTTTTCATTATTTTGAAAATGTCTAACTTTTAACCGAACACTTCATAATAAGGTAGTTTAGTTAAATTTTACATCAGTTGAAAAATAACTTCTGTTAAATTTGACTACAACTAAGTACTGAACAGTAGCCCTAATATTACAGAATGAGACATAGAAAACATGACATAAATAAAAATTTTAAAAAACATATTAAACTGCTAACTGCACGTGAGCTTAGTGTGGTGTTATATAGCTTTTTATAGGAGCCGCCTCGATGGCCTAGTTGATAGCGTACTGGGCTTTCACCCCGAGGACCCGGGTTCGATTCCCGGCCAGGGCTTGGCATTTTCATACAATATAAATCATCCCATCGTCTGCATTAGCCCAAGTGTGCACAATAGTCAGAAAAAAAAAAAAAATGTAGCTTTTACTCCTGTTATTGTACAGCCTGTTCCTTATTACATACCATATTTTTCGGACAATAAGATATTATGGACTATAAATACACCTTAATTTTAAGCAATTTAAAAAAAAATATTATTTTACCATTTTTATTACTAGATTGCAAAGTTAGACTAAAAGAAATATTGTATTGTTACTGATAACACAAATCACTTTCAAGTTCACTGGTACCGTAGACTGCAATGACGCATAACAGGCTAGACGGTGTTCTGGGTTTGTGATGGCGGGGCGGGAGGGAGACAGTGTTAGCAAGCTAGTGAATCCCCACAACTCATCAGTGCACTGCTGCTGCCAGTTGAATCCAATGTTGAAAGATAGAGATAGGTTTCCCGAGGTATAAACTGAGGTATTTATTTGGCCATTTTTAAGACTGGTGGGAATTTTAAATGAAACAATGGACATTTTTATATTAATTTCGAGTATAAGACGCGCCTGAATTTTGGTGGCAATTTTTCGAACAAAAAAGAGTGTCTTATAGTACGTAAGATGTGGTACTTATCTTTGGATTGTATGCTTGAATATTTTTAAGAAATTACATACTGGTAACTAGAAAAGATTTAAATTTCATATCTGACGGAAATGGAGATTGGTTCAATTAATCTAATGCGTTATATTGTTGTTATGATTTTGTAAACCTTGAATAAAAATGGTTCAAACATTAAATCTAAAACTAATGCAAATCATTAACATATGATTTCTTTTTGTCTGTCGGGTAATAAAATTAAAATAATAATATTTAAGTACTTACGCTTAGCTTGCAATTTGGTTCGGACTAAAGCTAATGGGTAACTGCAAACTTGGCCACAGGTGCTGGATACGGTGCCACAAGCAAGCAATAGAAATGGACTAGGTGCTTCTGAATGGTTTTTTCTAAGATAGTGATTTTTTAGAGTCTGAAAAAGAACAAAATTTAATATAATAAATGAAACAAGATAAAACCAAAATAAAACCTAAAGCTATCATTTCAGAAGAGGAGAGGAAAAGAAGATCAGAAAGAATGAAGAGCTACTGGGAACAAAGAAAAGTACAGAGCGCAAGAAATGATTAATTCAGCGTACCCCAAAGAGGGTGAAACGAAGAGAAGAAGAAGAAATGAAACTATCGTTCAGCCATAAAAGTACAAAATACCTACGGAAGAAGAGCAATATGGACACTGAATAGCATCATATAGGATAACCGTGTATCAAATTTTTTTTTTTTATTATAAGGTGAAAAGCACACATATTATCGCCTCCCTAAATGTAAGTGTGGTGTAAAGTGTTAAAGTCGTAAGTGTAAGTGTGTGTTAGACTTGGGTACTGCGAGAGACGTCTAAATCCTCTCAATAGGTGCAGCTAGTCTGCACCCCCTGAAAATAAATAAACATAGAATATATAATACAATTATAAAAAAGTATAATCTCATATGGAAGCAGAGTATGGTCACTGAAACAAAAAAACAGAAAAATGTCTTGAATCTACAGAAATGGGCTATTGGCGAAGACAACAAGGCAAAACAATTTCAATGGTTTGGTCATGTGCAACCGTGGACAAAAATTGACTTCCTAAATAGATTTTAAAATCGTAAGAACATGGTCGCAAAATAAAGAGGAAGACTGAGACTTAGTCGGAGAGAAGAAATCGATAAGGAAGTGAGAGAGGGGATTGGATCATGATCCGTAGAACGACAGAGAAAAATAGAAGGAATCAGAAGACATCGGAGAACGTTTTAGGCCGAAAAAGAAACAATAATAATAATAATAATACAAGCAACGGTTTCAAGACAAAGTCAAATCTAAGCGAATGATCCAAATCTCTGACGAAGAAAGAAAAGCAAGATCACAACGAATGAAGCAATACTGGACTACGAGGAAGGCACCGAACATTACAAAGTGATTGATTTGGTGTACCCCAAAGTTGGGTGAAACAAATAAAGAGAATAATACATACAAAATAAAATTGAAAATATAGTTTTATATATATTCACAGATTGTCAAATACTTGAGTACTGACATTTAGTGTAACTGCTTTTAATGTAAGAATAGTGTTATAAAAATTTAGAACCCCTTCCCAAACTAAAATCCTAACTTTGCCCCTGCTGACTGCATAATGCTTTGCAACAATCGAAGCTGTTGTCGCAGTTGGTGTTATAGAAGTAGCACAACTAAGTAATACAAAACAACACAGCTAAGTATATATACAAAACAAACACAATTCACCTCGTATACTGCTAAGTCTATTCCAGCATAAGGAATGATGCCAATCATGTTTGGAATATAGCCTCTGTAAAAACTCTTCAGTCCTTCTTGGCTAAAGATTTTTTTTGCTGCGTCCACTAGGCTCTTATATTCTCCAGTCTTGCCTAATGCTAAGCGTGTCTTCATAACCTAGCAACCAAAGAAATACAAAAATAAACTTACATATTTAAAAAAAAATCATGCAATTATTTATCAATGTAGAACTTAAACATATACTGCAGACAAAAATTAAAAAAATAAATTATATAAAACATTAAGATTTAAACAAATCTTTAGTATTACGGTCTATTGAGGTCTTGTTTGGTACAGAACACACTGTAAGCAAATTGTGATTCCTCTTAAACAGGATAACTTCTCAGCTGTTAAATGAATTGGAACCGGTGGACTCCTGAGTTATCAGAACGAAGGTAAATGCTTCATGAGAGCTCACATTGGATGCAAATCATGAGAAGCCTTATCAGTACAGCAAAAAGTAATTCCTGTACTAACACTGATTATTACATGGTGTAAACATTCTTGCAAGGAGTGGTTTCAGATTTTCAAACACTCATTTCCCAGGCAGCATCACCACTGGTGTTTGGCAAAAAGCATTGAAGAAAATTTCCCTATCAAGGAGAACAATCTCCCAATGCAACAACTGGAAATTGGAAAATATTCAATTGTGAAGTAATGTTTATCAGGGTGAGATGGCAATAAGAACATTTGACACATCATTCTCTGGGTTGCGATGATATTATGTCTGTAATAACGCAGACATTGCGGTAGTAATACTATTGCTATACATTCATGGAAACTGACCACAATTGTATTATTGTTTTCCATGAGAATCAATATACTGTACTAATATTTCAGAATATTGGGTAACTATACTTCATAATTAGTGAACAGGATTTAACGAGCTTTTGACAACACCACACTAATTGTTTAATCACCAAAGCAGCCTTTTGTCATGGTGAAGCTATGAACAAATGGATTAACGTTAAGCTACATAGGATTGTTGGGTTCTCCCTACATGAGGAAAGGATATCTGGATATCTGCAGAGGAGTTGTTTTGTCCTCCATGTTTTGCAGATAATTTCTCAGAAACCTTAATGACACTGGTGTGTGCAGCACTCAACAAGTGTGTAGCATGTTCATATCAGTATATGACGAAGTAGAAATTACCAGCTGTTGAGAAGTTTGCATCAACAATCAGACTTAATTAGCAACATTTGCATTAACAAATTTAAGCGACATTGTGAAGGAAAGTTGTGTTTCACAGTGGACTGCATCTATTCCATTCCCTCTAACACTAACGCTATGGGGATGATACCTGAAGCTACTCATGTGGGAGTTATACTAGATCACAGGATCACCTGTAAGTGTGCAACAACTTACCTCCAATGGATAGATCATCGTTTGGCTAAAAACTCCAGCAAATGAGCCAGCAAAAAAACGTTGGTAAATGCCGAGTTCTTTGTTACCGGTTTTGCTCCTAATAAATTTTTTGGTTTGTTCATAGGCCATGAACTTTAAAGCTGACTCGGGAGCAATTTTGAGAACATTGATGCCATTCCCTCTCCACATTCCTCGCAAGCCTCCTTCTCTCACAAGTTTTTTAACACATCCCTTAATGCACGTGTCTTTCGTTCCGTAAACCTAAAATTAAAAAATAACTGTTGTAATAATCTGCAGTTTTACATTTTTATTTTAGCTGCTAAAAGATGTTTTCATTTATCATGGTCTAATACATTTTGTTAATTCAAATTAATCATTGCACACAAAAATTATTTTAAACATGACAATTTAAAAAAAATATGTATTTTTTTCAAAAAGAAACATTTAAAACTCATTGTAATCTAATGTGATGTATATAATTTCAAAAACACAATAATTACTGAACACGGTTAAAAAAATTTGGACTATACACAGTGCAAAGATTTAAAAACACAACTTTTCCATGCCCTCCTTGAAATCTGACATTCTGAAGCAAATTTTCACCCCGATAATTACAACACTGTTGAAGATAACTTTTCAGAAGTCAGTTTTCTGTTTTTATTAACTATTAATTGGAAAATTTAACGTTATTTTCAGTTGTAGAATGAATTAAAATACACCTACTGCATTAGACCATAAGAGAAAATAACAATATAATACAGAAATATATTACTTACTTGGAAGAATACTTTTGCTCGGTCCAGAGGGGCTGTACATGTCCTTGATACAGCACCTGCAACACCTCCTGCCACTAGGTGGCGCCACCACATTCCTGTTTGCATCTCTTTTTGTGTGAAGTCATCTGGAATGTTAAGATCTTCGCCAATATCCAGGTACTGTAAAAATTACAGAATAATTATAATTTGACTGAAAAAACATTAAAAACTCGTAATAATCAAATGGCTGATTGACTGAACATAACTAAATTAAAAGTTTATCTTACAAATAAAATTCATATTATTTAGTACAGTCTATTTTTTTTAAAGTCCTGAGACTAGTAAATGAATTTTAAATAGCATATTTTGAACAAGTAATTACTGTTCTTGAAGCCTTATTTAACCAATTAAACTGCCCTTGTTGTATTAATCTACATATTCAAATTCATCTTGGTTAAGTCTTGTTCCACCTTTTGTTTTTGTTTTCAAAAACTACTATAATTCCAGAAATAGATAATATATTGAGTTCAAATTTGGCACACGCATTTAGTATATTGTGATTTATAAGTGTACCCAACACGTAGACATTATTTTTATAATTTTCAAAATGGCGGCTGATTAAAATTTTTCAAGTCAAATACCTTTGAAACAGGAAATTTTATAAAAATGTTACAGAAAGAAAATATTTTAATTTTTTAATGATAAAAAAAAATTTCTGTAGCTTAAAAATTAATCGAGTTATCCTCAAAAGACTGAAAACAATTTCCTGGCCAATGTTTGTAACACTTAAAATTACCATAAATCCAAAACATTTATTAGTTTTAATTTTTTTTAATAAGCAGGCCTTCATGCACCAGCACAAACACAGACACACGCACGCACCCATGCTCCATTTTCAACATAAATTTATATTAAAGGCAAAATAGATAAAAGTACATTGCCTACATTATTACTGATATGAAATGATATGCACTGAACTATTAAATCTTTTACTTTATTTTTAGAAGATTGTTCATCACACAATGAAAAAATATCCTACCCTGAGAATTTTCCAAAACCAAAACTAAAAGTGTACTTGGTTTATTTTAAACTAGTACATATTTGTACCTACATATTTATAGAACATATATAGGCCTAAATGTGAAAAAGTGGTAATTATCATTTAAGTTATAATTAAAAAGGTTCTTAGGTACAATATCACGTAACAAATTTGTAATAAATTAAATAAGTCTACATTTTCTGTATGTTTAATCACGAGTATAAAATTAGAAAATTAAGCAGGGACCACTTAACACACTGAAATATTCATAAAAACAGTTGAATAGTTTGAGGTTAACAATATAACAAATCATGAATAACAGAGAAATGTTTTCCCTTTTCATTCCTTGAAAGCCAATAAATTCTTATGAACTCAATATCATTTTACATAAAAAATTATTATTTTTGTTTTAAAAAAATACTTATACGATCGTATTGTGTGGATAAAATTTACATTCTGTCCTTGCTGATACAGATTACAACAAGGTGGATTAGGTAAACCATAAAATCAAATTTTGAAGGAAAAAATTTAAAAAATTATTTTTTATACTAAATATTTTTTTAAATTTAATAAAAAAATCAACGATCGTGAGTATTTTTACAAAAAATAATAATTTAAAACAAAAAAAGTCGTAAACAAACCATGATTTTTTAGCGTTGTTTTAACTCACAAAACTAATAATAGCACTGAATTACTTAATCAAACTACAGCATGTATTTTGCAAGACTGCAGTGATGTAACAGAAACGAAAAACGTTGTCACACCTGATCGAACATTTCCTCTCGGAAATCTGTAAGGCACGCGTAGGAACACAATTCCATAGTTATACATACAAGAAAACACTAACTTCATGTAACAGTTGACTGGGCGAGATAAGGTTAGAAAAATGTGATCGGTAGTGAGCGCGCGAAGTTCACAGATACAGATAGCACCGGCGAACAGCTGATATTTGCGCAAAATCTCATAAGTGTGACGTAATACATTGATCTAGGCCACTTATTCAATTTATTTAATCAAATAAGCGATTACGTACTTTAAACTGATAGGTTTACTGTCCGACACGCAATAAATGTATTACAATTAATATTAATTACAGACTCCCTATTTATATTTGTGCCCCTTCTAAACGCATGACTCGCAATTAGGAACACATCGGTGCGCTTGTTGTATTTTCTGTTTTTAAGGCGCGCGATAACTTAATAAATTATTTTGATATTTGTCAAAATATGACGAAATAAAATGTTTTTATTTTTTCCCCGTTTATTACTGTAATACATTTAGTTTAAATAATAACCGTAAATTACTAAAATGATTTTAAGCTATATTTTTCACTGAACTTCAAATAAAAGCAGGCCTATCAATGTTTATTTAATTTTTGACAAATTATATTTTGTTACATAACCTAATTAAAAAAAATATTCAAGCGAAAATCTGCTAAACAAATATTCAAAAATTTAATATCTCTTAAAGATGGTTAATTTTAAAGTTTCAACAATCTAATATAAATCCTGTGATAGGCGAAGTTTATAAAAAATCAATAACAAAGTACAAAAATTGCTTGCGAAAAATTAAATTGTAAAATATATCTCCGCGTAGGCCGTATAATTATCGCTGTGACACATTTATTAGAGGCCTAAATGTAGGCACTACTGTGTATGTACATAGCTCGGATCAGTCAGCTGTTCCCATTAACAGCTGTGACACAGCTATTGTAGAGAGTTTGTTATTTCAAATGTGAGCTCGACAATATCCTGAAAGTCTGCCAGACTTTGTGAACATTGTATTTGCAGCACGATTGTCACCTATCAAAATTCAATTCGGGAAGATTTCAATCGAATCTTTGACGAAATCAATGTAACTAATGTTAATATCGTCTGAAGAGACAACAAATAACCGTATTATTAATTTATCAGCGTTGAGCCACGCCCTGGCATTATCTTTACACACCATTTTTATTACAATAAACCTAAAAAATGCTAGACCTTTTAGATTATATTTCGCTGTTCCAGTTGAATATACAAGCAGTAGGCCTGTATGTGATATCAAAATCGATACTCTTTCAAACTCTAATAAAGTTTTATATTACAGTATTACTATTCGTGTTAATACGGGTAACCTAAAAGATTAACGGTAGGCAATATCTATATGAAAGTGTTTAGAGCTTTACGCAGCTATAAAATCCGTATACTTAAATGACAAACACGGATAATCTTGGACGTGAATAAAATTCTACAATGTCATAGATTAACAGAATCGCTCTTTAAAAGATAACTAATCTTGTAGGCAGTGACAGTAAGCCATGATTCGAATAAAATGTAATAAATATCCATTGATTCAAATCTGTCCCCCCATTTACTCTTTTTTAAATCCGTGTTCGTCACAGCGTAAATTTGCAGCTCGAATTTCTGCAAACACTCCGGAAAGGGAAGAGAGTCTGATACAAAACCTTACGGAAATATTTAAAAATTAAAATAGCCTAGACGACATGAACAAACACTACAAATTAGCCAAGCTCGGTGTTGTTAAATGCTTTAGTACACTAGTACGACTACACATACAAGCACATAGACGTCCATTTCTAGTATCAGATCCATAACGCAAAAGCCACAAAAGTCGACTGGCCAACGATCAGTTTTGTTGTAAACACGAAGTTAGTTAAAACAAATTACTGCATCTGCTTTCATTGCTCACTATAGGAAGTATCAAGGCTTGATAATAAATATTGTGATCGTGAAAACAATCGATCTTGACAATTTTGAAGTTTGTGAAAAAATTGGTTCCGATTCCGACTTTCGCTTTTTTTTAATCGCAAAGTTATTAATTTTGATGTAATCTGGTATGCAGGTTTGCTCATATCTTTGAACTATTATTAAATATTAAAAAAAGAATTTATTCAAAACAGATTACAAAGATTTATATAAAAATATTGTTTATCTCACAAGTAGGCAGGTAAATCAAACCGTGTTAGGCGAAATATTCCCAAAAATCCGAAGAAAATGGAAAATACGTTCAACAGATTTTGCTCGGATTTCGGTTATAAATTTTCCAAGACATTTAAATGGAACAAAAGAAAAATGAACCATGGGAGCCCTAGTTTATTTTTCTGTATACTCTAGAACCGTTACTTTTACTTCAATTTTAGCATAATTTTTTTAGATAGCTTCGAAGTAAGTGATATTGTTTCAACTCTCTAAGTACAGTACACGCAATAATTTAATTATCGAAATACGTACAAAATTCGCAATTGTGCCAATATGGTAAGACTACTGATTAGTTTTACCTTAACAATTTTATTGAATACATACGTGAATACTTCCTAGAAATTATTTGTAAATGTTAAAAATCTTGTTTTTTCATTAAAACAATCAATGCAGTACTGTATCGTGGTTAGTAGGGGATTCCCACACAGTAGGCCTACTAAACGTTTCCTCGGACGACCTTGAAATAACAATTTCCTTGAATTCCTAGAAAAATCCACACTCTCAACATTCCTACGTCATATCCATTCCGATATCTCTTATTCACTGTATTACTTCCTCGTTTATACAAGCCGCTTTATTTGTCTTAGTTCGGGTCAAATTCTAACTTTAAAAAAGATAATTTACAACTTTATCACAAAATGTTATTTATTTGGACAGAACACGTAAACAGTACGGTAATGTTAAAATATGTCATTTGAAATCTGTAAAAACGTCAGACATTAAAATGACGGTATCATTACGGTACAGGTAAAAGTTGTTTAAATTTAGATACATTGGAACCGGTCCAAAATGGCCGTAGGAAGATATTCTCGCCAAAATTATAACCTTCAAAGTTAATTTAATTGTCTTTTTATACATATTAAGCAATTATTTTTTAATAGCGAGACATATTAAGTTTAAAATCTCAACAAAATGTACAAGATAACATACTTTTATTTTCTAGGCTTAATAAATCTGTACGATAAATTTTTAATCATCTTACAGAACATAACCTATAATTTTAAAAAAATAGAGACAATTTAATCTAGGCCGCAGTAAGTTTAAAGATTCGTTGATCATACAAAGTTAAAGGTGACATGACGTCATAGGCCTACAACAAATTCACGATAGCAAAACAGGCTTTACAGCGCTTTATGTAACTAATTGTTCTGATAAAGTAGCTACTTTATTACAAGAGCTACGTCACAACACAATCAGCCTAAATATGGAATATTTGCAGATTATTAGCTAGCGGTAATTTGAAGGCAAGAAATTACCAACCGCATTCCATTTATAAAATACTTATTAGGTTAGGAATACTGCAGTATACAGTAAAAATTGCAATATATCGGCTATCCTAATAATGTACCAAACCGAAGCTATGCGACTCACTGATTTTTTTTTTTTTAATTAGGTCTAAAGAATTTTGTAAGTTTTTCAGTTTGAAAAAATTTAAAACGTGTAAATGCTTTTCTTTTTAGTAGGGGCCTATTTCATTAATTCTTAGCGAATTTTCTTTTGGAAAGAGTAGGTATCGTTTATCCAGCAAATCCGTCCAACCGTATCAAAATGGCGGGCATTCCAATCTTAGAAACATTATAACCTTACCAATCACTTTCAACATCCGTGAATAACGGAGATTCATTTTCAGTGTAATTAAAAATATTAATTTATGCAGATTACAAAACTGAAAAAAGCTGTGATGTTATTTTTCGTAATCGCTTCTATCACGTCAGCGAAACATCACGTTCACCGATTATTTTCACTTTATTTAGCTCTGAAAAATAATGTTTTATATTACAACATATGTTAGATTTTCTATAGGCCCCGCCTCCTCGGTGGCCTAGTTGATAGTGTAGTAGGCTTTCACCCCGAGGACCCGGGTTCGGTTCCCGGCCAGGGCTTGGCATTTTCATACGCTATATATCATCCCATCGTCTGCATTAGCCAAGTGTGCACAATAGTCTGACGTTAAAAAAAAATCAACTATCAATAGATTTACTTGATTAGTATCGCAATGCTACTGATAAGAACATCGATGTTTTGTGTCGATATATCGATATTTTAATTAAAAAGGCTGGTGGTGTACCTTCTCACTGATCTACTGGAGCACATTTTGCTTCTGTTATCAGCAGTTCAGCTTATCACTACAGAAGGTGACACTCTGGCTGTCTGGAGCTCGATTCCCGATGTCAAATTGCCAATGCTTTATTTTCCGTTGCCTACATATTCACTGACTGTCATGGCTGGTGGAATGAGTTGGATTTTGCTATAGAGGAATTTTTCGAGTGATATTTTTGAAGTGACTACTTCTTACGGCGGGGTATGGATGTATGTTTTGCACGGGAAAAATTCAGTTTGTCGTCACGCATCTCGCTCTTTTTAAAATGTATTTTTGAAGTGAAAACTTGTATGTTCGCGCCATTATATTACTTACCCAGTCCAACTTAATTATTTAGTTTTGTGTCGTGTTAACTGTGTAACAGTGACGTTTTATACCTTTATTATATATTGGTAGGTGTGAATAATAAATATTTAAATTATTTTAAACGCCATTATACTACTTACCCAGTCCAACTTTATTTAGTATTTAGCTTTATGACAAGTGTTAACTGTGTAACAGTGACGTTTTATACGTTTATTATATATTGGTAGGTGTGAATAATAAATATTTAAATGCCATTATACTACTTACCCAGAGCAACTGAATTATTTAATATTCACTTTTGTAAAATGTGTTAACTGTAGGCTACAACAGTGACGTTTTAATAATATTTTATACTTCTTAATATTTTAAATTTGGAAGTTTGTGTGTGTTTTTGTTTGTTATTCAATCACACATTAACTACTGGACCGATTGAGATGAAATTTAAAATGAACATGGTTTAGGTACCTGAGATGGACATACATGTATTCCCGTTATTATTATTTATTATAAAATTATTGTTTATAAGCTTACAATTGCAATGATTTTAATTGAAACAATCTTATAATTCCAAACAACCTGCCTTTCCAAATTAAAATATTGCAGTTTCCATTGAAGTTGGCATTTACAATGACAATAAGTCACAGGGTCAGATATTAAGAGTAGCAGGAATACATTTGGGACTCCGTGCTTCTCCCATGGTCAGTTATAGCCTATTCTGGTGTCGAGTAGCAAAAAACCATAAACATATAATATTGTATTTAGAAATATATTAAACTGAAATGAACGTACTCGTGATTTTGAAAATCGACTAAAAATTTTATTTTGTGGCGTAAAATATAAGCCATAACTCATGATAAGAAGTAGTCACTTCTGTCGGCAGTCATGCCACTGCCACTTTTTTAAAAAATTTTAATTCGTATATTTTAGTTTATCTACACATGTTTTTATGTTTGCTGCACTTAATTCATTACTATTCTCAATCCACAAAAGAGAAAAAAACACTTTTAGGTTTTAATATAAAGTAGCCTACTTAAAGGAATTTTAGGTACTTATCAAAGTATGTGTAGGCCTACCTATATAACTATAATTTCCATGTTACGTTATTGCATTCGTGATTTTAATCACATGTTTAACTGTCTTATTTTAAAAATCCTAAAAAACATCGATACATCGATGTTTTAAACATCTTTGCCCTACTACTTAGCACAACGCTACGGCGCCGGCGCCGGCGATTGCCTACCTTAGATACAAGACGTCGAGCCAGGAGGAAGAACTCTTCACAGATCTCACAATAAGGAGGACTGTAAACTAGCGGCTGTTTCTGTTGGAACGCCATGATGTGATGTTTAGATGTTATTTCACTGCACTCACTGGCTGACCGCCCGACTCCACAACACCGAGCGAGCGAGACACACTGGTCGCACAGACCGCAAATCTACACTGAGGATTCTTCCGTTGGGACGCCGCACTTTGAAACGCTCCCCCCCACTCTTCAGTCGTCAGTCGTGTGACGTAGCCGTGCTTTCGTTCGGAGCTACAAAACCTAGGCCTATACTGTATTCTAATGTAATTAGATGCACACAAACCTGTAGTTATTCTTTCCAGTTAATTTCAACGTCAGTACACATTTTTATCTTTCGTGAGATAAAAAAAAAAATCGTTGACGTTGGCTGAAAATTAATGTGGGAACAGCGGTTGGTACAAGCTATACAATGAATGGTAAAAAAAGCACTATACGATTTTATTTTTACTTCTAAACATTTTCTCAAATATAACGATTCGCAGACAATCGACAAAACAAACATTACAAAAACATTCCCGCGTTCAATTATTCCCCTCCAAAATCCGATTCGGAGGCAATCGATAAAACAAACATTACAAAAACATTCCCGCGGTCAATTATTCCCCTCCAAAATCCGATTCGCAGACAATCGACAAAACAAACATTACAAAAACATTCCCGCGTTCAATTATTCCCCTCCAAAATCCGATTCGGTGGCAATCGACAAAACAAACATTACAAAAACATTCCGGCGTTCAATTATTCCCCTCCAAAATCCGATTCGGAAGCAATCGACAAAACAAACATTACAAAAACATTCCCGCGTTCAATTCCCCTCCAAAATGCGATTCGGTGGCAATCGACAAAACAAACAGTACAAAAACATTCCCGCGTTCAATTCCCCTCCAAAATCCGATTCGGTGGCAATCAACAAAACAAACAGTACAAAAACATTCCCGCGTTCAATTCCCCTCCAAAATGCGATTCGGTGGCAATCGACAAAACAAACAGTACAAAAACATTCCCGCGTTCAATTCCCCTCCAAAATCCGATTCGGTGGCAATCGACAAAACAAACAGTACAAAAACATTCCCGCGTTCAATTCCCCTCCAAAATGCGATTCGGTGGCAATCGACAAAACAAACAGTACAAAAACATTCCTGCGTTCAATTCCCCTCCAAAATGCGATTCGGTGGCAATCAACAAAACAAACAGTACAAAAACATTCCCGCGTTCAATTCCCCTCCAAAATCCGATTCGGTGGCAATCAACAAAACAAACAGTACAAAAACATTCCCGCGTTCAATTCCCCTCCAAAATGCGATTCGGTGGCAATCGACAAAACAAACATTACAAAAACATTCCCGCGTTCAATTATTCCCCTCCAAAATGCGATTAAGTGGCAATCGACAAAACAAACAGTACAAAAACATTCCCGCGTTCAATTCCCCTCCAAAATGCGATTCGGTGGCAATCGACAAAACAAACATTACAAAAACATTCCCGCGTTCAATTCCCCTCCAAAATGCGATTCGGAGGCAATCAACAAAACCAACATAGCCGCCTAGGTGGCCTAGTTGATAGCGTACTGGGCTTTAACCCCGAGGACCCGGGTTCGATTCCCAGCCAGGGTATGGCATAAATCATCCCATCGTCTGCACTAGCCCAAGTGTGCACAATAGTCGGACGTTAAACACAAAAAAAACCAACATTAAAAAAAATTCCCGCGTTCAATTATTCCCCTCCAAAATCCGATTCGGAGACAATAAACAAAAACACTGAAAACCGATTAATTCGAATTTGCTCGTTAGGGCCTACATACAGAAACCCCAGCCTGAAGTTAATGTACAAAACTTTGGAACTAATTGAAGAAATTTACGATTTCCAGAGTAAAACCCGATAATTTTTTGTTTGTTTCCAATTTATTCCTGAACCGTATATTTCTCTTATTTCACCCCGCAGGGGGTGCAGTCTAGCTGCACCTATTGAAAGGATTTAGACGTCCCTCGCGGTACCCGAGTCTAACACACACACTTACATTTATGGAGGCGATAACAGCCTCAATGTGCTTTTCGTCTTAAAAAAAATCTTTTATTTCAGATTAGCTACACTTTGCCTACTGCCTTATTGTTCTTCGTATATGGGAAAGATTTCATTGGAACCTGTTGCACCGATTTCCATAAATTATTTCAATGTTTATTTCAAATCCGTTGGCTGACAAATCGGATATATGGAGAGTAAAATATAGTGACACATAAGTTTTGTTTTGGTTCTAATGGGCTGTAATTGAGTAAATTTTATCAAAATCGTCTGAGACTATCTTGAGAATATCTGTGATTTCAAAAAACTTTTATTATTTTTTAAATAAAAACGTTTTCGACTGATTTATATGGGGCAATTTTATCGACATCGGCTAGTAGGCCTAGGTTAACACGCCAGGGACCTGCACAGGCACCCGGACAGGTTGTCCGACTCGGGGGACGCTGGGACTATACAGGGTGACTGGAGACGATTTCTGTAAAGTTTTTGCACCATATTTACGTTAACTGCGGAAAGTTACCCGACGTTCTGCTAATTGCCGTTTAAATATTGGCAAACATCTCTGTTTGTTTAACGTAAATATTGCAGGCAATTAAATCCAAAGGCAATCAAGACGTCAAGACATTGCTGTGTCAGGTTAGCATTAATTTAATCCACAAAATTTCCCCTTCATAAATACATAATTTCGTTTTGTTTTATATTCTTACAAAATTTTTATAGGCAGTACCGCATTGTGACAAATATCGATTCGGTACGACCGAATCAAAAAAATGCTTTACGTCCCTTGATTCCAAAAAAGTTCAATTCTCTTTGATATCCACGTGTTTGTGCACTCGATGAAAACTAATCGAATCGAACAGTTTTGTAAATTAAATGCGGCACATAACCTAAACCTGATTTGCTTACATCTTGAAACCTTTTTTAGTGTTTCGAAAAATACGTTTTTCAGGCACACTTTTTATCATAAACTTTTAAACACTGGATTTTTACTAAATCTGCTCTAACGATTTTGATAAACTTTTCCTGAAATTTAGTAAAACACACACACACACACACACACACACATACATATGTGTTTATATATATACATATATATATATATATATATATATATATATATATATATATATATATATATATATATATATATATATATATGTGTGTGTGTGTGTGTGTGTGTGTATGTATGTGTGTGTGTGTGTGTGTGTGTGTGTGTGTGTGTGTGTGTGTGTGTGTGTGTGCGCGCGCGTGTGTGTGAGTGTGTGTGCGCGCGCGCGTGTGCGTGTAAGAAGTTTGACGTAAACCAGTGTAGCAAATATGAAATAAAATACATTTCCAGTTCGCTGGACAGTAACCCAAATCGCGAAAAAGAAAATAAACAGATTATCGGGCAAGGACAGTGGTCGGCAAACTTGTCATCCAAAAGTGCCAAAATATAAAAAATAGAAAATTGAAGTTTATTCAAAGAGCCATTTTTAAACTTAAGCTTTGCTTTAGTAGAGACATTTTTATAGAAATAATTAGAATTAGAAGTACACTCTCGAGCTTGCCTTTGCTAAATATGTATTAGTTTAAGTAACGGTACATTAAATAAAACTTACCATACTTATATAAAGATAATATTTATTTAAAAATATAACAAGTTAAATAATATAAAAGGTATCCTTAAAAGAAACTACAAATACTCCACTAATGTGAACAATGGCCTTGCATTTCTTTGGAAAATAAGGGTGTCAGGTTTGTATGTTGTCTCTAAATCGGTATAAAGGCTCTCGAATTTTGAGCTCCACAATTCTTTATTGTTTAAATCCAGCGACTGCATTTCAATGTTACCAATATCAATATTAAAGGGCGAAAACTTTATTTCTGTTACCGCGGCGTTCAGAGGTTTTTTAACAAAGACTAACGTCGCGTTGCTGTTTTTAAAGTCTTTGAACCTGATGAGAAAAGCTTCCTTCATATTTAACAGTGTTGTTCTGAAATAGCAAATGTCAATATTGGACTTATTTTCTCGACAATATTTCAATAGGCATGGAAGTGTATTAGAGTTTCTCTTTCAAAATCTTCGGCAAAAGGCAACAATTGTTTTCGAATGAAATTACTTCTTCTAATATCGAAAAAATTTCTCTAAGCTTGCGTTTGAAAAAGTTTACTCGTCCCTTACAAGGCAAGTTAATAAATAATATTCCGTGCCTGTACTGAACATTTCGTGGAAGAGCCGCGGTTGGCTAGGTGGTCGTTGGTGCCTTATGAACGCAAAATGAGCAGCAAGAGCGTGAAATGCTCCAAGCTATAGGCCTACTGCTGCTGCTAATCAGATATTACGAAAGTTACAAAAAAACAATGGGCAGTAAAAAAAGCGCAACGAGAAACTAAAGTTATCAAGACGTAATTACGTAACGCTGGGAACCACGTGATAAATTATCAGGTCCGAGGGCAGAGGTTGCCCCGTTAGGACTACTAAAAAACCTATCTGTTGTATCGTGTAAAGAAGTCACATTTTTACATTTCTAATCATTCCTCTGCATTCAGTAGGCATATATTTATAATTGCGCAGTAACTCAAGCGCTTACTTAGGCCTATCTGTCGACATTAAGTGTATCTGAACACGTTATCTAGGCCTCCTGTAACACACGGAGTTTCATCTGTGTATACACTGTTATAAAATCTCTGCATACTGTTTTGAAGACTTGGTTGCAGCTACAAATAAGCTTCATTATGTGTGGCATTAAAACTACAGTACAAAAATAATTTCGAAGCTAACGTAAGGTCACCAAATGCAGAGTAGCTTCGACGATGTCTAGGTTCGGTTTCAAATTAACTTCGCTTCCCCCTCCACACTGACCACGCCTCCAAACTTATTATTTCTCGTTACCTAGGTTACGTTTAAAACAGTTTTCTAGAATCCGTTACAGTAGGTCTAAATATTTTGATTTAAAAGATACAAACGCGTTCTTTAAACCGACTGAAATCCGCTTCCGGTTGCCGTTCGTCGTCATTCCGTTCCGCATTTCATGCCCGCCCGGCAGTAAAGAAAAAAATTATAGTTTTGTGTTTTACGCCTGCCATACACGTACCGGCAAGCCTGTCAGTTGTGCCTGAACAGTCCGACGGAAACCGGCGGCCGGAGATCGAATCAAAACACGTTCGTCCAACCGGCAGACCTGAAGAGAGTTGAGGCGAGCCGGTACGTGTATGGGGAGAGGCGCCAGGCCGCCGGCCACGTGGTGAGCAGTGTTTATCGTATCACTATTGTATAGTACGCTCAGACTTGAGTTCTTTCAGTACGCAAAAATGTCACGGGAAAAAGAAAATCAGTGTTTCGAGGATGCTATTGATGTGTATCAAAGTGAAAAGTGTTTGTGGAAAGTAAAATATCTTTTACTTTTTTTTATTAAGTCTCTTTTTTCTCAGTTTTTATTTGCCTCTGAAACGATTAATAAAGCGAGAATCGCACGCGCATCTTCGTCACTAGACATTATTTAACAAACCAAATTTAAATGGACGTGGAGGGTTTGCCGGTCTGTTTTCAACTAATGGCCGCCGACGGTCTGCATTGAACTGTTCAGGCATAACTGACAGGTTTGCCGGTACGTGTAGTATGCTACAACTAATGGTACGCCCTCAATACCACAATGCTTTTATTAATGTATTGTATACGGAAGCAAGAAACATTATTCTATTTTTCAATTCAGTGCTGTAGGAATGTTTAGGACGACATGGTCTTTCCAAAAATAGATGTGAGCTAGGGAGGGGGGAGTCGCCGCTTTGAATGCATATCCCTGTTACAGTTCCAAAGAACTAATTTACCAATTTCGATTACATTCGGCTTGTAGACCTGGATCTTTTTAGTTAGAAAAACGGTTTTTCAATATATTTTTTTCGATTAAAAAAATCCTGACAATCATATTTTCTCAAAATCGACTCCAACGATTTTGACAAAATTTTGCTCATATTATGTAATCGATAAATAACCAAACACTTAAGTCGCACATTGCACAGTAACGTATTTACCAAATAGTTTCCCTTACTGATGGTTTAAACAACGTGCCGCAGTTATTTCCGGTAATCTTATCAACACTTAATTGACACAATATTGTTAAAAAAACACGTGAGTTTCCCACAAAATAATTAAAAAAGTTACCAAGTGCGCGTGATTTTTTGTAATTATAACAACTACGGTAGGCCTAACGTATGAAAGAACAAATATTAAAATAAAATATATTTAAAAAGTATGAAAAAATTAACAGAGTACAAATTGTTTATTACATTTTTATTAATAGCAATGGACGACTGTTGGTTTTCTACAAACATAGGCAAATATACTTCCAACGAAAATGTTAATGCATCGTGCACTGGTGACTGTCCATATTATTTATGGATTCAACGATATATAGTAAATGGATTCAACGATTTATTAATGATCCAAACAAAATCGCAGATTTTTGGATAGTCATGGAGTTATTTTAATCGACTATTTTCAAAAAGGAAAAACCATTACAGGAGCATACTATGCATCATTACTTGACAAGCTGAAGTCAGAACTTGCGGAAAAACAGCCACATTTGCAGAAAAACAAAATCCTGTTTCACCAAGACCGCACCGTCTCACACCTCAGCGGTTGCCATGGCGAAAATCCACGAATTACGGTTTGAACTGCTTGACCATCCGCCTTACTCACCAGATCTAGCCCCAAGCGACTTATTTTTGTTCCCTTATCTAAAAATTGCGCTCGGAGGACAGAGATTTTCGTCAAATGAAGAGGCAATCATCTTCGTGAACAATTATTTTGCAGAGAAAATCGCCGAGTACTATTTGGACGGGTTACAGAGACGGGAGCATCGCTGGGAGAAGTGTGTAGAGGTACAAGCAGACTATGTTGAAAAATAAAAAAAATTTCTGAAAAAATGTCTTGTATCTTTGTTAGGCCGGAAACTTTTCAGACCACCCTCGTACCTACATATTCCCGTGTAATCAAAATTCGTGTCATATTTTATCTCCGGCTGGATACATGTGATTAGTCAAGGTCAGACGTAAGCGTGATTACTATTATCACTTCGCACACATGCCTGTAATCACAGTCACTGAACTATCACGGCTATCTGGCATGCAACTGAAGATTATTTCGCAGTAAACACCGAATTGCCCACCGTCCTAGAGTTCTAGAATTGCCAGTCTAGAATCTGGACCAGTGTTACCATACTTTTTTTTAGAGGACGCTTCCTTTACAAAATAATTAAACCTTCACGTGATAATTAAATTAGAAGGATCTGTAGTCAAACGTTACATACACACACACACACACACACACACACACACACACACACACGCACGCACACACACACACACACACACACACACACACACACACACATTTACGTGTAACACTTTTCACTGATTTATTTTTGCAAATTATAAATAAAATATTATTAATTTTTGTTATCCAGTTGTGTTTGCGGAAATGAAAACATTTTTAATTACAACTTACGCAAGTAAGGAGCAACAGCTATTTAACACTTAAACCTTGTACTGGTAACGGTGAAGGATGAGGACACCATTAGTGCCTCGAGACCAGTAAGTCTAGCAGAGGGTTTGTAAACACTCAGGTATGCTAGACCTCTACAAGAAGTTCGCTTGGACACGGACTGCGCATGTGCCGATGCCCAAGAGCTAACCATAAACATCTGTACACTGCTTTGTGGTGAACAAAGGAGCAGACCCCGTTAGAAGACCTGTCGATGTTAGAAGGCTGCTCGCCAGGGTCAAAGGGGGTTGTTCATTGCTGTTAGTTCTAGTCGCAGTTACTGCCGTCCCCTTACTCTTACCGTTAACGCTGCCCCACGTTCGTTCTCGTTAGTCCAAAACCTCGCACAAAAAATAGGTTATTGTAACATAGCCACCGGACCACATATTTAAGTAATTAGGATTATGACCTATTCTACCCGTCAGTGGTCTATCCACTCACCTCGTAAAGGCTACCGCGGTTTCGAAACTATCGTTTCATCTTCAGGCCGTGTTACAAAATGTTAAATCCCTCTGTCGAGGTCGTCACAAAGTCAAACAAAACATTAAAACATACATCACAAGAACTGAGCACAATTACACGTTTAAAATATTTATCATGAAATTCGGAATGCAGTCCGGAATGTAACGACGTACGAGTCGCGTGTGTAGCTTGGCCAAGCCGAATTTCATGGTGAATATTTTAAACGTGTAATTGTGCTCAGTGTTTGTGATGTATGTTTTAATGTTTTGTTTGACTTTGTGACGACCTCGACAGAGGGATTTAACATTTTGTATAACGGCCTGAAGATGAAACTATAGTTTCGAAACCGCAGTAGCCTTTATGAGGTCATGAGCGGGAAGAATAGGTCATAATTCTAATCATCAAAAAATAGGTTTTAAAAAAACAACTCTACGTAATCTAGCCTCTAGCGGCAGAAGAGAAACCTAATACCGTACTTATATCGAAAAGGCTTCCTGACAACAAAACACGGAGTACCTGATAAACTTCATATCAAATCTCCTGCAGAATATCTAAGAATAAAAAACCAAACACTCTGTTGGTGCAGCAGTTGCCGATATGGTTTTGACAATGTCTGGAGAACACAAGGATCAGTCATGCGTTACTATGATTACTGCATTCAAAATGCCATTGTTTTGAAAATGGCGTACACACAAGGAGGAAAAATTCAATACACGTTTGTGGAAAACAATTGTTCACATAGAAATACTTGTTTCGCTTTTACAGTAGGTTCAGTACTTTAACCAACAAACAACTTAAAGGGAATCGATTTAAATGCCCTGTGCATTTTGCAAGTTACAGAAGAAACAAATGTGAAGGGCTGTACGATTGTTATAATTGCAGTTAAATTCAATTCGAATCTGGCTTGTTCGGTTGGTGCAACGCCAAGAACGAGAGAGCACGTGATAGTGTCACTGCAGCTGCGTATCATACATACGAGGTGTGTTCAGAAAGTAACGAGAATTTTTAAATTTCGCGGGCTTGGAGAGTCCGATTGTCAAACATTTTTTTTTTATTATGTTGGTATACATGCCCTTGAAGTATGATAAAACTTTCAGCTGTTTTCATTGTTCACTTTGTCTGTGACAGCCACTAAGGTTAGACGTGTTTTTATGAGCTCGGAGATTTTCGTTTATTAAAAGAAATGGATCAAAGAATTTGTATCAAATTTTGCTTAAAAATGGAATAAAGTGTAACAAAGTGTGCGAAATATTAACAAAGGCCAATGGTGAGTCTGTTATGACTAAAGCAAGAGTATACGAGTGGTATAAGCGTTTCAAAGAAGGTCGTGAAGACGTTGAAGATGACGAACGCCCTGGACGCCCCAGCACATCAACAACCGATGAAAACGTGGAATAAGTGAAAGAAATGGTTATGAACAATCGCCGAATCACAATTAGAGAGGTCGCTGATGATGTTGGCATATCGATTGGATCATGTCATGACACTGTTTCCAATGTTTTATGTATGAAACGCGTGGCAGCAAAATTCGTTCCAAAATTGTTGAATTTTGAACAAAAACAGCGGCGAATGGAAGTTGCTCAGGAGTCACTAAATGAAGTCAACGAGGATGCAAAATTACTGAAACGTATTATAACAGGTGACGAAACATGGGTTTACGGATATGACGTCGAAACTAAGGCTCAATCATCCCAATGGAGGCATTCTGGCTCGCCAAGACCGAAAAAGGCTCGACAAGTGCGGTCGAACGTGAAGGTTATGCTCACTGTGTTCTTCGATATTAATGGCATAGTGAATCATGAATTCCTGCCATCAGGTGAAACGGTCAATAAGGAGTACTACCTACAAGTTCAACGCCGTTTGCGTGAAGCAATCCGAAAAAACGCAGGATCTGTGGAAAAACAAGTCATGGCTTTTGCACGATAATGCACCAGCTCACGCTTCATTGCTTGTTCGTGAATTTTTGGCCAAAAACAGTATTGTAACAATGCCCCAGCCTCCATATTCGCCAGACATGGCTCTGTGTGACTTTTTCCTATTTAAAAAAAAAAGAGAACCTTAAAGGGCCGTCGTTTTACAGCCGTAGATGACATTAAAAGCGCATCGTTGAAAGAACTAAAGGCTATATCAAAGATCGAGTTTGAGAAGTGTTTCGAGGATTGGAAGAAGCGCTGGCACAAGTGCATAATCTCCAATGAGGACTATTTTGAAGGCGATAACATCAATGTAGAAGAATAAATAAATATTTTGTTCAAAAAATTAAAATTCTCGTTACTTTCTGAACACACCCCGTACATGATTTATGGGTGCTGTAGGCTACCTCATTTGTAATAGGCTGTAGTTACCGATCGCGGCAGCTGTCTTCCCAACGTCATGAAAGCCAATTTCCAAAAACTTACAACTTAAGGTAACATTGTTACTAAGTTAAGTGGCGCACGCGTACGCGCCACACACAAATAATGTAAATTTAAGACAACGGTAAAAAAGCACTAAGTGGACCCGAAGATAATACTTTCCTTGTTAAGCTCCGACGTCGATTATCTACGAAGGTCGATTATCTATCACTACTAAGGCCTATGGCAGTGCTTCCTCCAAAACTAAACAATAATTACAAGAACTGATTGTTTAACATGACATACTCACGTAATTATAACCTACACGTACAAGTACACTGTATTCCGGGCTAAACAATTAACAAGAACTTCTTTGTTTTCTTTTAATACGCGTTACATGTTTGTATTTTACAGTAAACATATATTATGAAAATTATGTATTATTTCTGTTTTATTCTGTATTGTATTATTTCTGTTTTATTCTGTACTGTATTATTTCTGTTTTATTCTGTACTGTATTATTTCTGTTTTATTCTGTACTGTATTATTTCTGTTTTATTCTGTACTGTATTATTTCTGTTTTATTCTGTACTGTATTATTTCTGTTTTATTCTGTATTGTATTATTTCTGTTTTATTCTGTATTGTATTATTTTTTGTGTTCTGAGCAAGAAATTTGTTCAAGCTATTACCGGTTTTTTGCCAAGTTAAATCGATTAAAAAAATTACATATTTTCTGGTTCTCTTGACGCTATCTTCCAAACCGGATTTTTCGAATAAATTTTTCGTAATATTCTACCAAAATTTGATTGCAATAGACAAACAGATGCAGTTAATACAAACTGAACCAAAATACCAAACAATTTGTTTTGTCAAAAATATGCAAGGCCTACACACAGACTTACCGTGTAGACAAAAACAATTTTTCAAAAGCTACATCAAAGGTCCTGAAATCAAAACGTCAAAATTGATTTTATTCACTAGCACCATACTTTTTATAGTGAAAAATCAGGATATTGGCCGCCTGTTTATAACTGAAATGGTAAATGTTCAGGAAAGACTTACTTTGACATAGCAGAAGTTCAAGTAGTTGGCGAAGAATTGCAGGTTTGAACAGTCTTCGGAACTGACCCCAAATGACATTGGATGACTAGGCTACAACTGAACTGAGGAGCAGGAACAAGAGGGTCAATCTGTGATCGTCACACATTCAATTGCATATGCAAATCGTATTAGCCTGCGACCTTGACTGTGCGACACTCCTTCATGTTCATGCAGGGACGTGGAGACGTCAGCAAGCAGCTTATCCTACCTTCTATGGTTTCACTTCTAAACATCTAACGATTCGTAAACAAATTGTTCCAGCATAATTAACTAACGAAGCAATTACGTTTGTTCCTTTAAAATATAATTTTTGTCTCGCGTACAACTGAATTTAAAATATAAATTTATATTGAACTTTACACAAAAATCAAGTCTGAAAATATGTGCACACATAAAAACCAAATGGTTTCCTCGACTGAAACCTTTATCAGGAAGAAATCGTAAATTTTTAGTTTAGATTACTCTCTAGGTACGGTCTAACTAGTTTTTTCTAACTTTTTAATACATTATCAGTGCTAATCAAATGTACTCAAACGAAAATATATCCCCATAAGGAAACCAATTAAATAGGCCTAGATTTATCAAGAAAAATCGTGTAAGTTTTTAGTTTAGATTACTCTCTAGGTGCTATCTAACTAGTTGCGTTTGGTTTTATATCCCCATAAGGAAAACAATTGAATAGGCCTAGATTTATCAGGAAAAATCGTAAGTTTTTAGTTTAGATTACTCTCTAGGTGCTATGTAACTAGTTGCGTTTGGTTTTATATCCACATAAGGAAAACAATTGAATAGGCCTAGATTTATCAGGAAAAATCCTAAGTTTTTAGTTTAGATTACTCTCTAGGTGCTATATCTAACTAGTTGTTTCTGGATTTATATCCCCATAAGGAAAACAATTGAATAGGCCTAGATTTATCAGGAAATATCGTAAGTTTTTAGTTTAGATTACTCTCTAGGTGCTATGTAACTAGTTGCGTTTGGTTTTATATCCCCATAAGGAAAACAATTGAATAGGCCTAGATTTATCAGGAAAAATCGTAAGTTTTTAGTTTAGATTACTCTCTAGGTGCTATCTAACTAGTTGCGTTTGGTTTTATATCCCCATAAGGAAAACAATTGAATAGGCCTAGATTTATCAGGAAAAATCGTAAGTTTTTAGTTTAGATTACTCTCTAGGTGCTATGTAACTAGTTGCGTTTGGTTTTATATCCACATAAGGAAAACAATTGAATAGGCCTAGATTTATCAGGAAAAATCCTAAGTTTTTAGTTTAGATTACTCTCTAGGTGCTATCTAACTAGTTGCGTTTGGTTTTATATCCACATAAGGAAAACAATTGAATAGGCCTAGATTTATCAGGAAATATCGTAAGTTTTTAGTTTAGATTACTCTCTAGGTGCTATATCTAACTAGTTGCGTTTGGTTTTATATCCCCATAAGGAAAACAATTGAATAGGCCTAGATTTATCAGGAAAAATCGTAAGTTTTTAGTTTAGATTACTCTCTAGGTGCTATGTAACTAGTTGCGTTTGGTTTTATATCCCCATAAGGAAAACAATTGAATAGGCCTAGATTTATCAGGAAAAATCGTAAGTTTTTAGTTTATATTACTCTCTAGGTGCTATATCTAACTAGTTGTTTCTGGATTTATATCCCCATAAGGAAAACAATTAAATAGGCCTAGATTTATCAGGAAAAATCGTAAGTTTTTAGTTTAGATTACTCTCTAGGTGCTATGTAACTAGTTGCGTTTGGTTTTATATCCCCATAAGGAAAACAATTAAATATGCCTAGACTTATCAGGAAAAATAGTAAGTTTTTAGTTTAGATCTCTAGGTGCTATCTAACTAGTTGTTTCTGGTTTTATATCCCCCAAAAGGAAAACAATTAAATATGCCTAGATTTATCAGGAAAAATAGTAAGTTTTTAGTTTAGATTACTCTCTAGATGCTATCTGACTAGTTGTGTCTGGTTTTATATCCCAATAAGGAAAACAATTAAATAGGCCTAGATTTATCAGGAAAAATAGTAAGTTTTTAGTTTAGATTACTCTCTAGATGCTATCTGACTAGTTGTGTCTGGTTTTATATCCCCATAAGGAAAACAATTAAATATGCCTAGACTTATCAGGAAAAATAGTAAGTTTTTAGTTTAGATCTCTAGGTGCTATCTAACTAGTTGTGTCTGGTTTTATATCCCCCAAAAGGAAAACAATTAAATATGCCTAGATTTATCAGGAAAAATAGTAAGTTTTTAGTTTAGATTACTCTCTAGATGCTATCTGACTAGTTGTGTCTGGTTTTATATCCCCATAAGGAAAACAATTAAATATGCCTAGACTTATCAGGAAAAATAGTAAGTTTTTAGTTTAGATCTCTAGGTGCTATCTAACTAGTTGTGTCTGGTTTTATATCCCCATAAGGAAAACAATTAAATATGCCTAGATTTATCAGGAAAAATAGTAAGTTTTTAGTTTAGATTACTCTCTAGATGCTATCTGACTAGTTGTGTCTGGTTTTATATCCCCATAAGGAAAACAATTAAATATGCCTAGACTTATCAGGAAAAATAGTAAGTTTTTAGTTTAGATCTCTAGGTGCTATCTAACTAGTTGTGTCTGGTTTTATATCCCCCAAAAGGAAAACAATTAAATATGCCTAGATTTATCAGGAAAAATAGTAAGTTTTTAGTTTAGATTACTCTCTAGATGCTATCTGACTAGTTGTGTCTGGTTTTATATCCCCATAAGGAAAACAATTAAATATGCCTAGACTTATCAGGAAAAATAGTAAGTTTTAGTTTAGATCTCTAGGTGCTATCTAACTAGTTGTGTCTGGTTTTATATCCCCAAAAGGAAAACAATTAAATATGCCTAGATTTATCAGGAAAAATAGTAAGTTTTTAGTTTAGATTACTCTCTAGATGCTATCTGACTAGTTGTGTCTGGTTTTATATCCCAATAAGGAAAACAATTAAATAGGCCTAGATTTATCAGGAAAAATAGTAAGTTTTTAGTTTAGATCTCTAGGTGCTATCTAACTAGTTGTTTCTGGTTTTATATCCCCCAAAAGGAAAACAATTAAATATGCCTAGATTTATCAGGAAAAATAGTAAGTTTTTAGTTTAGATTACTCTCTAGATGCTATCTGACTAGTTGTGTCTGGTTTTATATCCCAATAAGGAAAACAATTAAATAGGCCTAGATTTATCAGGAAAAATAGTAAGTTTTTAGTTTAGATTACTCTCTAGATGCTATCTGACTAGTTGTGTCTGGTTTTATATCCCCATAAGGAAAACAATTAAATATGCCTAGACTTATCAGGAAAAATAGTAAGTTTTTAGTTTAGATCTCTAGGTGCTATCTAACTAGTTGTGTCTGGTTTTATATCCCCCAAAAGGAAAACAATTAAATATGCCTAGATTTATCAGGAAAAATAGTAAGTTTTTAGTTTAGATTACTCTCTAGATGCTATCTGACTAGTTGTGTCTGGTTTTATATCCCCATAAGGAAAACAATTAAATATGCCTAGACTTATCAGGAAAAATAGTAAGTTTTTAGTTTAGATCTCTAGGTGCTATCTAACTAGTTGTGTCTGGTTTTATATCCCCCAAAAGGAAAACAATTAAATATGCCTAGATTTATCAGGAAAAATAGTAAGTTTTTAGTTTAGATTACTCTCTAGATGCTATCTGACTAGTTGTGTCTGGTTTTATATCCCCATAAGGAAAACAATTAAATATGCCTAGACTTATCAGGAAAAATAGTAAGTTTTTAGTTTAGATCTCTAGGTGCTATCTAACTAGTTGTGTCTGGTTTTATATCCCCAAAAGGAAAACAATTAAATATGCCTAGATTTATCAGGAAAAATAGTAAGTTTTAGTTTAGATTACTCTCTAGATGCTATCTGACTAGTTGTGTCTGGTTTTATATCCCCATAAGGAAAACAATTAAATATGCCTAGATTTATCAGGAAAAATAGTAAGTTTTAGTTTAGATCTCTAGATGCTATCTAACTAGTTGTGTCTGGTTTTATATCCCAAAAAGGAAAACAATTAAATATGCCTAGATTTATCAGGAAAAATAGTAAGTTTTTAGTTTAGATTACTCTCTAGATGCTATCTGACTAGTTGTGTCTGGTTTTATATCCCCATAAGGAAAACAATTAAATATGCCTAGACTTATCAGGAAAAATAGTAAGTTTTTAGTTTAGATTACTCTCTAGATGCTATCTGACTAGTTGTGTCTGGTTTTATATCCCCATAAGGAAAACAATTAAATATGCCTAGATTTATCAGGAAAAATAGTAAGTTTTTAGTTTAGATTACTCTCTAGATGCTATCTGACTAGTTGTGTCTGGTTTTATATCCCCATAAGGAAAACAATTAAATATGCCTAGATTTATCAGGAAAAATAGTAAGTTTTTAGTTTAGATCTCTAGGTGCTATCTAACTAGTTGTGTCTGGTTTTATATCCCCCAAAAGGAAAACAATTAAATATGCCTAGATTTATCAGGAAAAATAGTAAGTTTTTAGTTTAGATTACTCTCTAGATGCTATCTGACTAGTTGTGTCTGGTTTTATATCCCCATAAGGAAAACAATTAAATATGCCTAGATTTATCAGGAAAAATAGTAAGTTTTTAGTTTAGATCTCTAGGTGCTATCTAACTAGTTGTGTCTGGTTTTATATCCCCCAAAAGGAAAACAATTAAATATGCCTAGATTTATCAGGAAAAATAGTAAGTTTTTAGTTTAGATTACTCTCTAGATGCTATCTGACTAGTTGTGTCTGGTTTTATATCCCCATAAGGAAAACAATTAAATATGCCTAGACTTATCAGGAAAAATAGTAAGTTTTTAGTTTAGATTACTCTCTAGATGCTATCTGACTAGTTGTGTCTGGTTTTATATCCCAATAAGGAAAACAATTAAATATGCCTAGATTTATCAGGAAAAATAGTAAGTTTTTAGTTTAGATTACTCTCTAGATGCTATCTGACTAGTTGTGTCTGGTTTTATATCCCCATAAGGAAAACAATTAAATATGCCTAGACTTATCAGGAAAAATAGTAAGTTTTTAGTTTAGATCTCTAGGTGCTATCTAACTAGTTGTGTCTGGTTTTATATCCCAAAAAGGAAAACAATTAAATATGCCTAGATTTATCAGGAAAAATAGTAAGTTTTTAGTTTAGATTACTCTCTAGATGCTATCTGACTAGTTGTGTCTGGTTTTATATCCCAATAAGGAAAACAATTAAATATGCCTAGATTTATCAGGAAAAATAGTAAGTTTTTAGTTTAGATCTCTAGGTGCTATCTAACTAGTTGTGTCTGGTTTTATATCCCAAAAAGGAAAACAATTAAATATGCCTAGATTTATCAGGAAAAATAGTAAGTTTTTAGTTTAGATTACTCTCTAGATGCTATCTGACTAGTTGTGTCTGGTTTTATATCCCCATAAGGAAAACAATTAAATATGCCTAGATTTATCAGGAAAAATAGTAAGTTTTTAGTTTAGATTACTCTCTAGATGCTATCTGACTAGTTGTGTCTGGTTTTATATCCCAATAAGGAAAACAATTAAATATGCCTAGATTTATCAGGAAAAATAGTAAGTTTTTAGTTTAGATTACTCTCTAGATGCTATCTGACTAGTTGTGTCTGGTTTTATATCCCAATAAGGAAAACAATTAAATATGCCTAGACTTATCAGGAAAAATAGTAAGTTTTTAGTTTAGATCTCTAGGTGCTATCTAACTAGTTGTGTCTGGTTTTATATCCCAAAAAGGAAAACAATTAAATATGCCTAGATTTATCAGGAAAAATAGTAAGTTTTTAGTTTAGATTACTCTCTAGATGCTATCTGACTAGTTGTGTCTGGTTTTATATCCCCATAAGGAAAACAATTAAATATGCCTAGATTTATCAGGAAAAATAGTAAGTTTTTAGTTTAGATCTCTAGGTGCTATCTAACTAGTTGTGTCTGGTTTTATATCCCAAAAAGGAAAACAATTAAATATGCCTAGATTTATCAGGAAAAATAGTAAGTTTTTAGTTTAGATTACTCTCTAGATGCTATCTGACTAGTTGTGTCTGGTTTTATATCCCAATAAGGAAAACAATTAAATATGCCTAGATTTATCAGGAAAAATAGTAAGTTTTTAGTTTAGATTACTCTCTAGATGCTATCTGACTAGTTGTGTCTGGTTTTATATCCCAATAAGGAAAACAATTAAATAGGCCTAGATTTATCAGGAAAAATAGTAAGTTTTTAGTTTAGATTACTCTCTAGATGCTATCTGACTAGTTGTGTCTGGTTTTATATCCCCATAAGGAAAACAATTAAATATGCCTAGATTTATCAGGAAAAATAGTAAGTTTTTAGTTTAGATTACTCTCTAGATGCTATCTAACTAGTTGTGTCTGGTTTTATATCCCAAAAAGGAAAACAATTAAATATGCCTAGATTTATCAGGAAAAATAGTAAGTTTTTAGTTTAGATTACTCTCTAGATGCTATCTGACTAGTTGTGTCTGGTTTTATATCCCAATAAGGAAAACAATTAAATATGCCTAGATTTATCAGGAAAAATAGTAAGTTTTTAGTTTAGATCTCTAGGTGCTATCTAACTAGTTGTGTCTGGTTTTATATCCCCATAAGGAAAACAATTAAATATGCCTAGATTTATCAGGAAAAATCGTAAGTTTTTAGTTTAGATCTCTAGGTGCTATCTAACTAGTTGTGTCTGGTTTTATATCCCCATAAGGAAAACAATTAAATAGGCCTAGATTTATCAGGAAAAATAGTAAGTTTTTAGTTTAGATCTCTAGGTGCTATCTAACTAGTTGTGTCTGGTTTTATATCCCCATAAGGAAAACAATTAAATATGCCTAGATTTATCAGGAAAAATCGTAAGTTTTTAGTTTAGATCTCTAGGTGCTATCTAACTAGTTGTGTCTGGTTTTATATCCCCATAAGGAAAACAATTAAATAGGCCTAGATTTATCAGGAAAAATAGTAAGTTTTTAGTTTAGATCTCTAGGTGCTATCTAACTAGTTGTGTCTGGTTTTATATCCCCATAAGGAAAACAATTAAATATGCCTAGACTTATCAGGAAAAATCGTAAGTTTTTAGTTTAGATCTCTAGGTGCTATCTAACTAGTTGTGTCTGGTTTTATATCCCCATAAGGAAAACAATTAAATAGGCCTAGATTTATCAGGAAAAATAGTAAGTTTTTAGTTTAGATCTCTAGGTGCTATCTAACTAGTTGTGTCTGGTTTTATATCCCAATAAGGAAAACAATTAAATAGGCCTAGATTTATCAGGAAAAATAGTAAGTTTTTAGTTTAGATTACTCTCTAGATGCTATCTGACTAGTTGTGTCTGGTTTTATATCCCAATAAGGAAAACAATTAAATAGGCCTAGATTTATCAGGAAAAATAGTAAGTTTTTAGTTTAGATTACTCTCTAGATGCTATCTGACTAGTTGTGTCTGGTTTTATATCCCAATAAGGAAAACAATTAAATATGCCTAGACTTATCAGGAAAAATAGTAAGTTTTTAGTTTAGATCTCTAGGTGCTATCTAACTAGTTGTGTCTGGTTTTATATCCCAATAAGGAAAACAATTAAATAGGCCTAGATTTATCAGGAAAAATAGTAAGTTTTTAGTTTAGATCTCTAGGTGCTATCTAACTAGTTGTGTCTGGTTTTATATCCCCATAAGGAAAACAATTAAATATGCCTAGATTTATCAGGAAAAATCGTAAGTTTTTAGTTTAGATCTCTAGGTGCTATCTAACTAGTTGTGTCTGGTTTTATATCCCCATAAGGAAAACAATTAAATAGGCCTAGATTTATCAGGAAAAATAGTAAGTTTTTAGTTTAGATCTCTAGGTGCTATCTAACTAGTTGTGTCTGGTTTTATATCCCCATAAGGAAAACAATTAAATATGCCTAGACTTATCAGGAAAAATCGTAAGTTTTTAGTTTAGATCTCTAGGTGCTATCTAACTAGTTGTGTCTGGTTTTATATCCCCATAAGGAAAACAATTAAATAGGCCTAGATTTATCAGGAAAAATAGTAAGTTTTTAGTTTAGATCTCTAGGTGCTATCTAACTAGTTGTGTCTGGTTTTATATCCCCATAAGGAAAACAATTAAATATGCCTAGATTTATCAGGAAAAATAGTAAGTTTTTAGTTTAGATTACTCTCTAGATGCTATCTGACTAGTTGTGTCTGGTTTTATATCCCAATAAGGAAAACAATTAAATAGGCCTAGATTTATCAGGAAAAATAGTAAGTTTTTAGTTTAGATTACTCTCTAGATGCTATCTGACTAGTTGTGTCTGGTTTTATATCCCAATAAGGAAAACAATTAAATATGCCTAGACTTATCAGGAAAAATAGTAAGTTTTTAGTTTAGATCTCTAGGTGCTATCTAACTAGTTGTGTCTGGTTTTATATCCCAATAAGGAAAACAATTAAATAGGCCTAGATTTATCAGGAAAAATAGTAAGTTTTTAGTTTAGATTACTCTCTAGATGCTATCTGACTAGTTGTGTCTGGTTTTATATCCCAATAAGGAAAACAATTAAATATGCCTAGACTTATCAGGAAAAATAGTAAGTTTTTAGTTTAGATCTCTAGGTGCTATCTAACTAGTTGTGTCTGGTTTTATATCCCAATAAGGAAAACAATTAAATAGGCATATATTTATCAGGAAAAATAGTAAGTTTTTAGTTTACTTATATTATTCTCTAAGTGCTGTCAAAACAGTTTTTTCTGGTTTTACATCTCCGTCAGGAAAACAATTGAATAGGCCAACGTTTATCAGGAAAAAGTTTTTAGTTTAGACTTAAAACTGTTTTAGTTAGATACTAATATAGTTTTATTTAAATACTACCTAGGTTTTTCTGTTCTTTTATTTGAGAAATTAACAAAATATAACCAATATTATCTAAAGAAAAAGAGTAATTCGTTTCTTCCTCAAACATAGCCTATCTATTCATAAGTCCTAGGAGTGAAATATTTAAAACTCAGCAAACTGCAAAAGAACAGACGAAATAGGCACAGCCTGTGTAAAATATACTTTTTATTTTTACACTATACGAATAATATAGGCCACAGTGTCTAGAAAATACGATAATAGTGAAGAAAAGCAATTCTGAATTATGTGATATAAATTTTCTCAAAACTTAAGGACAATATGATAGAAGAGCTTAGAAATTAAACACGTAAATTTCCTTCTTTTTTTAATATCAAGGACCCAGTTTTTGGGAGAAAAAGCACCATATTTATTCTTAAAAAAATTAACAGAAAC